>JANZLF010000004.1:20741218-20755510 GCA_026546835.1 Erythroxylum foetidum | reverse complement strand
TTTTCCAAAAAGGGAAATTGTATTAATTTGTACGAGTTTGAATGAAATGAAAAAGAAACAAATTTATACCGGTTTTAAGTGACTTAGATCGATAGGTTGTCTATAATAATTGTTTCGGATGTCGGAGTTCCGCTTCGGATCTGCTCGTATTCGATTTGACTTTGTATTCATTCACATTACGTTCTTTCATTTGGATTCAATTTGTTCTACGTTTCATTTTATAGTCCGCCTTTCGTTTCGCCCGCTTCATATTTTGATTGGTCCGACTGTCCGATTCGATTTCGTTTTGTGTTTCGCTTTCGGATCCGTTTTGATTTCATTTGCTTTCGGCAAAATTTTGTTTATTTTCTGTTCCTTATATTTGTTTTCGGCTTCGCTTCATTTTTTTCGTTTTCTTTTTATTTCGCTTTCTGTTCCTTTGTTCTTCATCTCTTCGTTTTTCGGTTGGGGTCCAGTCTCGAGATCGGGTTCCAACATATGCTCATGCATAATGTTAGCATACATGCTTGTGAATTTGAATTGTTGCACACATGAAAATAATTATACATGCACTCAGTGACATTCTGGGTATAATTGAATTGTAATGAGATACGTGAAAAATTGTGGTTACTGTGATGAAATAAATTTAGACGGTGGATTTGAGAATTGGAAATTGTTTCCAACAGTATTAAGTGGATTTTGGATGGTGATTTTTTAAAGTTTACATAAGTTGAATGAAGAAGAGAAGCTAGAAAAGTTAATATTGGTCTGAGACTTCCATGAATAAACTGTATTGATCTAGATAGATTTTGACAAAATTATCTTCATGAAAGTTGTAGATCTTCTTCTAGCTTTCCATTGATATAAAGTTTGCAATTTTTGAAGTTCTGGATCAAAAGATATGGAAGTTGGAAGTTGGATATATGACATTGGATTTTTAAGAGTGGATGTGCATGATAGTGACTTTAGTTGTTTAAAGAACATTTTTAAGTGAATGTCGCGATTTTGCCCATGCATGATAGTGACTTTGAAAGCTCAAGGTTGAAAATCACGTGACTTTGAGGGTTGATAATGGGTGAATATCTGACGAGTTTTCTTGAATTGATTTTTGATTTTTATACCCGAGAGGAGTTGTAAAAAGGTTTGTGGATGGATAAATATATGTAGATAATATGTTCTGGTTTGAATATGTGGAAGTTTACGTAAGTTGATGAAGAAATGCATGTACTCTGTTCTAGGTAAAAGTTTACGTACTATTCATGCATGTAATTGTGAAGTATTTTTAGAGTTGATTTTATATGATCTGAAATGAGTTTAATGATTTTATATGAAGATGTTAATGAGGTCGTGAAATAGAGTTAACGAAATGGTAAGTTTTGATGAAATGAAATGTTTTGGAAAATGAAACAGAGTAGTGAGAAAAAGATGAAAACACAGTAGTGAGAGAGCTTATGGGAAGTTTTCAGTTTTGATCAATTATTATATAAGTTTGCTTTTGATATGTTTAGAGGTTGTCACGGGTATAGAAATATTGAATATATGAATCAGGAATGGAAAGATTAGTGGGAGGATACAGAAAATGAAGTGTAGAAGCTAAGATTAACATTCGCATATGAATGTTCTGTTTTTGATGTTTATGAGTAATAGTGGGTTTTGATTTGATTGTGAATGATAATGAGCAGAGAATGATGAGGAAATAAGGTAGAAGTGATAAGAATAAGAGAGATGTTTTAAGATGTAGAGAAGGATTAGAGTTAGAGATGAACCTTATTGAAATGTGTTGGACCTTTACACATACAGTGTTTCCTCTGAAAATAAATCTGTATTTTTTCCATATCTTCATATAGACGTATAAATGAGATTATTTTAAGTTCATATTAAACTAAAGAGGTATGACTATATTTTTCATGAAGTAATCGAAATTTAATTCTGTCTTTAAGAGTTTCAAATTTTAGCTTGAAGTTCAGTTTGTAGATTCTATCATGGTTTGGAACAGTTTGTAATGCTTTTGGTATAGTTTGCAGAATATCAAACAAAATTGTATGAAATTGGTTCCATTTGAAACTTAAGACATAAAATAACAATTCTTTGGAATATTGTTTTGCCTAAATTCTTTCATATTCCTTATCAAAATGACCATGAAAGATGGACATGAAGGTTTATTTTGAGAAGAGAGAGAGAATGCAGTGCATGAAGTGAAGAAAAAAAAGGGAAGCACGATCATGACCTTTTGGAGGAGTATGGAAAAGCACAATCGTGACTTTTCTAAACCACCTTATTGAATGCTTGCTATAGTGGATTGATGATGGAGCACGATCGTGACATTGAATGCTTGCTGTAGTGGATTGATGTGAACATCCTTCACTCTTTTGATCATAACTTCTTCTCTAGACATTCAAATGAATTGATTCTTGAACCATTGGATTCATAAGACATTTTTCTACCTCTTAAAAAAATGGTAGCATTTATAATTGATTTTAAAGAGATTGATTGAACGAAAGTGAGGGAATTAGTCGGAATAGTGAACTAATGTTGTTTTATTGAACATACCTAAGTGTTTTGATTATATTTGGATCTATAGGATTCCAAATGAGATTTTTTTTATTTGAAGTAAGCTAGAGAAATAGGGCTATAAATCATCTGAAGAAGTTGAATATTGAACCAGTCTCTAAGATTTTTAAATTCTGGATGGAAGTTGTGCAAAGTATATTGTTTTGGACAAGAGTAGTTCAAAAATGGTTGAAGTATACCTTTCAAAACATTAAACCAAATTGGATGATTTTAGTGTCAATGGAAACATAATACATAGGGGAACATGATTCTAGAAGAAAGTGTTGCGAAATGACTTTAATATCGGGGTTAGAAAGAACATGCAAAGTTGACCCGAAATGATGTTTTTACGGAAAAAATCTGGAAATGATTTAATGGGTTATAAGTATGTTTTTAATGAAGGGAAGTGGATAAGTGGTTAACAAATGGACAAGTTTCCAAGCTATAAAGTTAAGATTTTTATTACCCTTGAAAGACAAGCTAGTGTACTTGTCTTTATCTTTCTTGAAACTTCTTTCTCTAGAGTTCCTTCAACACAGAGTTTTTCATCAAATATTCTCCAAAGTTAAATCTTGTTTTTCTCTGTTTTTCATCATTTCATTTTTTATATTTCTTTCTTTTATCCCAAGAAAAACCGAACCTCCCTATCAACTTTCAAGTTGATGTATGTGGGTGCATGAGGGATTAGGATTATGTAATTTTGTAGATATTGTAGCTTTAATTAAGTAAGTTGGTTATGATTATGTATTTTTGTATGAAATAAAGCACGCATCGTTAGTTCACTACTAAATGGTTAAGAACAATGATATTCTTATTTTCTGAAAAAACGAGTGAGATTTTAGTGTGCCATACATGGTGATTTTTTTTTTGGATTTGATGACTGAAATGTTATGGGATAGTGTTAAACTAATTTTTAGAGTTGAAAGATCAAAGAAAATGTGTATGTGATGAGAGCAGAAAAATTTGGAAATATAAATAGGTAATGCTCTGTTATGTTGATGTTTTTAATATTCATGTATATTTATATATGTGAGTTTTGGAGTATTATTAAAGATGATTAAAAATGAATGTAGAGTTTAGAGATAAGTGTATGATGATGTTTAGAGTTGAGAAAGAAAGATTAAAGTGATAGCTAGAGGAAGAAAGTGAAATGAATGCAAAAGTTGAAAATGCAAAAAATGAAAGTTTAATAATGCAGAAAATGTGATGAATATACGTAGTGAGCGTTTCTTTTTTTGATGATTATGAAAAATGATAGATTTTTTATTTGGTTGTGATATATTAAGCCGAAATAAAATAGGAATGAAGAGGAAATATTGAGTTTTAAACAGAAAGTTGATAGTGATATATATGTATATAAAGACTCTGTTTTTCCTCTTCATTAGTCACATACGGGTAATTATGGGAAAAAATTATGGATGAGTTATTGACATCAAAGTACCCAAGGATTTAGATTGTGATTCAAAGAATTGATGAGTGGTTAAGTTATAAAATTGGTGAAACCCCAGGATTGTCATTGAACATGCATTATACATAGTCCATTTATACACAATTGTGCATAAATAAATGCTTATAAGTGTACAATTACTAATGTGAGTGCAATGTGTGTCTTGAATAAATGGGTTGTGCAGGTTAAGTGTTCGCATTCAGGCGTTTCCAGAATTTGGAAGCAAATGCTAATCTGGAGTGTACTGTGAGTAGACCTAGATGGTCTCATTTCATTGTTTGTTTTGTTTGAATTTTTTTGTATTGATTGACTACTGAATGATTATATGAATGTGATTGAATGTATTGGTTTATGGACAGAAGGTCCGATGATTGTGATGTTTGATTGGGATATTGAAGTGTTACTTATATGCGAATGAGATGAAATAAGTGTGCATAATTTGATTGCTAAATGCCGGACCACGATCCGATGATAAATGTGTTTGAATGTGCATTTGCATATGAATGAAAGTGTTTCCTCAACTTTAATATTGAATGCCGGGCTAAAGTTCGATGATATATGAATGTGATTAAATGAGAATATGCAAATGTGGTTGATGCATTTCATTTCATGAATGTATGAAACATAATGGTTGTTGTGACCAGAGTAGCCACCGATCAGAGCTTAAAGCCCAACGAGTGAAAATGAGCATCGGGCTCAAAAGTGATTCAAAGCCTCAAGCTCAACGTTTAATAAGCCCTGTATCTCCCAAGCGGATAAGGGACAGTTATTAATGAGCCCTATATGGGACAGTTTAGGCACTCGGTCACAACAAAGTAACAATGAAAAAGTGGGTCTCATGTTCACTGCATATGCATAATATGAGTTATTAAATTGTATTGAATGTGAAGTTTGAAATGTGAAATGTGTAATGATTTGAATTTTGTGTTACGTGATTGGGTGAGCCATCAATGATGGTCAGTCATTGAGTTTGCAAAACTCACCCAAAATTTGCAAATATTTTTCAGTACTTAGAAGAATACCTCGTTAGGCAAACGGGAGTATAATTACTGCATGCAAGGGAACGATAGACGTCGGGATCAGTTCGCATCTGCATTAGTATTTTCCTATTTTTCTATAAATTTGTATTCAGCGATTTCGGTAAAATAATGTATTCTGAAATTTTTTTATAATGTGTATACAAAGGTTTTTATAGTGGAATATAAAGACATTTTGACTAAAGTGTTTTGTATTTGTAATGGGCCCCAATTGGTCATTGAAATTCTATTGATTGTGTTGTGTTGGTTGAAAATGTTTATGAATAAAAGTGGGCTCAAATTGGTTATTATTTTCGCATATGTTTGTTGTTGTTTCAAAAAAGAAAAATTTATACCGAATTTTGAATGATTAAGTGCTCTAGCATGCCACACTCATGGGGTACGGACTCAGATATCACCCAAGATGTCGGACACGTGTTTTGTGGGAGTGTGGTGTTAAAGTAAATGTCTCCCCCCCTATGACTTGTGAATAGGGGAATATTCAAGAGTGAAGTTTCATTTGCGGAGAGAATCCAGTTCCCATTCCATATAACTTCTTTGAGTCTAGTGTCCTTCGGGAACCTATTCAATAGAGAGTTTGCCATCTGATTTAGTATTAATGGACCATTCCCTATCCAATTGTCATACCAGAGGGAAAGTATGTCTCCTGTCCCTATCTTGCATATGGTGTGTTGATAGATTTCCTCTTGCATTTTGAGAAGCTGGTTAAAGAACCAGGTGTTGCTATTTTTTGACTTTAGAGCCCAAAGACTCCTTTCTTGTAGTAAATAGGAATGTATCCACTTAATCCACATTAATTGGTGATCGCTCAGGATTCTCCAAATTCTTTTGGATATTAGGAGTCTGTTTTTAGTAGAGAATGACTCTAGGCCTAATCCTCCTTCATCTTTTGGTTGACAGATTGTCTTCCACTTCACTTTTGCTATTCCTCTCTCTCCATTCAATTTCCCCTATAGGAACTGCTTCATCTACTGTTTTGATTAGCCCTTTTGATAGGAAGATGTAGGAACACCAGTAAGTACTCATAGACATAATGACGGACTTCAGTAGTTGAAGTTTGCCCCCATAGGATAGTGTTTTATTAGTCCAAGACCCTAGTTTTTTTGGATTTTTCTATCAAGGGGATACATTCACAGAATCTTAGTCTCCTTGAAGAGATAGGGATCCCCAGATAGTGTATACGGAAGATTTAATTTCGATACCTATAACTTGAGCTAGAGTGTTCAAGATATAGAAGCACTTTTGGAGAGTATAACAAA
This sequence comes from Erythroxylum foetidum, assembly GCA_026546835.1. NCBI lineage: Eukaryota > Viridiplantae > Streptophyta > Magnoliopsida > Malpighiales > Erythroxylaceae > Erythroxylum > Erythroxylum foetidum. The sequence continues at coordinate 20,749,238 of JANZLF010000004.1, read as the reverse complement.
GCTCTTATGCCGATTAACATTTAAGCTCGACATTTAGAGATTCTAATAGAAGATTAACTGAGTGAGCATTCGCTTTGCTTAGAAGATTAAGGTTATCTGCAAAACACAAGCTAGATAGCAAAACTTTCTTACATTTGGAGTGGAATCTAAATTTAGGATCCATTGAAGTTTTGTGCTTTAGTAGCTGAGTGAGTACTTCCATACATAGTAGGAATAGGTAGCGGGATAAGGGTCCCCATACCTAATTCCTTTCTTTCCCTTAAACACTTCTGTAGGGCTCCCATTAATCAATATCTCATAGGAAACATTAGTAATGCACTGCTGAATCCATTTGATGAATGTTATGGGAAAATTCATAATCTCCAAGGTTTTTAGCATAAAACCCCAATTCACACTTTCAAAAGCCTTCTGTAGATCTACCTTTATCATATAGTTCTGAGGGTTTCTTCTGCAATTATACCCCTTTAAAATCTCCTGAATAATAAGAATGTTGTCCCCTATATCTCTGCCTGCCATAAATCCTCCTTGATTCTCACTGATAGGATATTTAAGAACCTCCTTCATCCTGTTTGCCAAAATCTTGACAATGATTTTGCAGAGGACATTTGTACACAAAATAGGCCTGTAGTCATTCCAAGTTTCTAGATTCGAGTTTTAGGAACTAGGCATAGGAAAGTCTTGTTTATTTCCTTTAGTAAAATTCCATTTAGAAGGAATTCCAGCACTACCTCTTTGACAATCCCCCCTAATCTATTCCAAGTTTTCTGATAAAAAAAAACATTCAATCCATCATGATCTAGGGCTTTAGATCTATTCATGCTGAAGACCACCTTCTCATTTTCCTAATTTGTAACAGGTCTTATAAGACAAGAAGCTTCATGATCAGGAATTCTAGTAGATACAAATTGTCGAAGGTCATAATCCACCTCAGTATTTTAGTTTTTTTGTAGTACTCCAAAGCTTCATTAGCTAGTTCATTTTGACCAATGACATCTGCTCCAACTACTGTTTAATGGAAAAGATTCTGTTAGTGTTCTTTCGAGCTAGTAAGGTTAGAGAAGAACTTTGTGCATTTTTCTTCCTTTTTTAACTAGTTAATCCTAGCTCTCTGCTTCAGTAAAGAGCAATGGTTATCTATGGCTTGTAGATAATTTTAAGTTCATCCTTCTCTGCTATCACTAGTGCTTCATCTAAGGGATTCTCTACTAGTGCTTTTTGAACAGAGGAAAGTTTTGCTTTAGAACAATCAATCTCCATATTAAGATTCTGCCCCCTCTTACCATTAAGCATCTTCAGCTCCAGTTTAATAGCCTTTAGCTTTTGGACACAAACGAACTATCTTGTCCTTTAACAATCGTGCTCCAAAACTTATCTATTGCTTCTTGAAACCTATCCATATTGACCAAAAAATTGTTGAATCTAAAAAGATGATGAGCTTTTGAGGAGGTGAACAAATTTTCTATTTTTATAGGAGTATGATATGAAATTCCTGGGTCTAGGAAATTTGTATAGCTTCTTGAAAAGGATTGTAGCCATTCCATATTAATCATAGCTCTATTCTGTTTTTTCCTAATGCGCCAATTTGAGTATTGTTTATTTTCCCAAGTAAATGTATGACCAATAACTTTTAGGTCTATAAGTTCTACCTCCTGCATAAGTGATAATAATTCTTCCATACGCATCACTTTGGTGATTCATAATGAGCTTCCATTTGCTTCCTAGACAAGCTAGTTTATTCAAATTAGCTTCTCTAATTTTAGTCTCCAATATACAAAAAACCCACAGCTTTTCCTTTAGGACAAAATCCTTTAAAGCATTCAGCTATGAAGGATTATTTCTTCCATGCACATTCCACACTATCATTGTCATAATCAAACAACTTTTCCTTTGGAGCTTTTCTTATTGCTCCTACTACTTTTCCTAGAAGTGATCTGCTCAAACTGCTCCAAATGGTTGCTACTATTCTACACATCAGTCCTAGATAGACTCTGCTCATTCAGTTGCATTTATGAAGATTCATCATTTTAACTGATCCCACTAGCTTCCTCAACTTTCCCATTTTCTTGTTGAATTGGAAGCATTTCTATCATCTGAATAGGATCAGATTTGTTGCCCTTCGAAATGTCCTCCCCTTTTTTAGGTAATGCTTTTACTGTTAGAGGTATTTCATAGTTTTCTGCTATTTGTTCATCTTCCTCACATCATTTGTTTCTTCTAGAATATTTTCTGCTATGCCCATTAATTCCTAATAGTCACCTTTTCAAAACACCCTCCCTGTCAATTTCCATGCTTTGCCTTGGGCTTTAAGAGATGGTTTCTATTGGTATGCCACCAAGACTTTGTCTTCTCCAAGGGAGTTTACATCCGTCAATCATAGAAGAGGGATACTATCCTTCTTTTCCTTATATATATCTATACTTACACATAACTAGCAAATCTGATTCTTTTCCTCATGGCAGTGGTCTCATCCATGCATATGGGATTCCCCAAGTAGCTTGCAAGCATACTCAATCCCTTTATCGTCCAATACTCCAATGGGATATTATGAATATTCACCCATAGGGGAATGTTCTTGGTTCTAATTTTTTCAAGCTCCATCCCTGGTTGCCAATTTTGGATAAAAAGTGAGAGTTGAGAGATATGCATGGGACCCTCTTCTATAACCTTTTAGGCTTCCAATTTAGAAGAAAAGGTAAAGATCATACTGTCTTCTTCCATAAGCATAACGTCCATCATACCTCTTCCTTTACAATTTCTTAATGCCCACACCTGCATAATTAAGAATGCAGGTTGTTTTTCCATGAAGAATCCCACAAGTGTAGCTTCCCAAGTTTTGGCTCCCTGCTATAGAACATCTATAAGGGGAGCCACCATTAGCTTTCCATCAACCTCAACTGGAGGGATGAATTCTAAAGAAGAGTTAGTGCTATCTCCAATTACCTGTTTCCAAGTTTTTCTAGTTGCTTTGGTTGTTCCTACCTCAGTAGGAGTAGATCGCTTAGGAAGAGCAGTAGGGGTTGAGGTAGATGTAGTGATAGGGAAGAGTGGGGGAAGGTACAATCGATTTATAAGAGGAGGGAGGGGTGGAGTTAAGGTTATGTCTAGGGTTAGGGTTTGGATTAGGGATAAGGTTTTTTGTTGGTTTAATAGTTCTTTTTTCAGGTTTGGAGCGAAACTAGGTAAGTCTGCTATGCTACCGAGGAGGGGAGAATATATATGGTGTGAGAGGAAGGTAAAAATTTTGTTGCTTGAAGATGGGTGTGGTGGTTTTGTTTTGGTATTTGCAGCTTTGGATCTGAGGGTAGGGTTTGAGTTGAGGTTCTTTTTGGAGTTTGAGGTTTGAGATTTTGATTTGTGAAGCTGTCTAGAGGAAAGATGGAGTAACAATTGTCGGTGAAGGGGGGTGAGAGGGGGCAATTTACAGAGTTTAGCAGGTGGAGGTGGAGGTGGTGAGAGCATTTTGCAGAGTTCAGTAGGTGAAGGTGAAGGTGGAGGAGCCATGGTGGAGAGGTGGAGGGGGTGGAGGGGGTATGTCGGTATACCATGAATTATTAAGTTAAATTTGTTATACAATCAACAATTAGAATCAAGCAGAAGTTTTAAATAATTTCTTTCATAATTAGATTATGTTTGAAATAATAAATATAATGAGATTATATTATTTTGATGAGATCAAAAATTTTTGAAATTTTAAATCCCTCAATAAATATTAAGTAAACGTTAAAAATGTGATAGTTGTCTTCCATTATTTGATAATAAAACTAGAATTCTGTTTATTGTTTGGCTTGTTGAGTAAACTCAAGGTCACTTTAACCCGGATATGTTTTATCTTAAATTAATATGTTTTACTTAACTAAAATTGTATGATTTGGATGAGTAAACTCATGATCATATAAAATTTGAGGCAAGGTTATGAATAATATATGTGATATATTTTTGGCAAAAGTTGTCACCTAACAATTCTAGGAGTCACATGAGATGTGATTAAAAAGTTATTTTCTACCTAATTTATTTTAGTTAGTTTGTTGGCAAACTCAAGATCAATTAATTTTAAATAGGATCCTCGCCCACTAAGAAATTATTTGATAATTTCTCGATATAATATTGAAGGCTATTATTTTGAAGAAAATAGTGGGAGTAATTAAATATTTTAAAGTTCTTATTTTATTTGATTTTTGGATATAAACTAATATATGCTCCTTTTATGTTTTTCGATTATTTAATTTGAAGATAAGTACCAACCTGATATCGAGAAGTGTCATGGATGCTAACAAGTTGATTGGACCTAACTTTTTGAACTGGCTACGAAACTTAAGAATAGTTCTAAGGCAAAAGAAGAAGGTTGTACATTCTTGATACTCCTGCTCTATCAAAACCTTGTTCAGATGCAACTAATGAAGATTTGGAGAAATGTCAGCTTTATATTGATGATGTTGAATAAGCTACATATGTGATGTTAGCTTGCATGTCTCCTAAACTTCAGAGGCAACATGAGAGTATGGATGCACCTACTGTGTTACTATATCTTAAGGAGTTATTTGGTGCACAAAGTAGGGTGGATAGATATTAAATCTCCAAGGCATTGTTTCAGTGCAAGATGATAGAAGGGTCTTCATTCAACCTTCATGTGTTGAAGATAATTGGGTATATTGAAAAATTGGCCCAATTAGGTTTTATCATGGATCACGAGTTAAACATTGATAAAATGTTGCAGTCTTTGAGTTCGAGCTTTTCACAATTCTTTATAAACTTCAACATGAATTAGAAGGACATGACATTTCCTGAATTGTTGAACATGCTTAAGACTGGGGAAGGGTGCCATAAGAAGGAACCCAGATCTGTACTTATTGTCAGTTCTTCTAAAAGCAACAAAAAGGGCTTTAAGAAGAATAATAACAAGAAACAGAAGGCTTCTACTAATGTAGTAAAAGCCAAAGGAGGTGTCAAGAAGAAGAATAAAGACAAGAGCACATGTTTTCATTGCAGAGTCAACAAACATTGGAAGAGAAACTGCCCATCTTATCTTGCTAGCCTGAAAGATAAAAAGCTTAAGGAAGTTGTCTATTCAGGTATATTTATGATTAAGATCAATCTTTCTACTTCTGTTCCACATTCTTTGGTATTATATACTAGTTTTGTTTCTCACATATGTAATAACATGTAGATGTTAACAAGGAGCAGATCATTGAAGAAAGGTGAAATGGACTTGCGAGTAAGCAATGAAACAAGAGTTGCTACATTAGTTGTTGGAACTTGTAGTTTAGCTTTGCCTTCTGATCTTATACTTGAACTAAAAAAATTGTTATTACGTTCCTATCATCACAAGAAACATTATTTTTATTCCATGTTTGGACATGAATGGATTTTTCTTCAATATTAAGGATAACAATTGTTCTTTTTATAAAGATGATATTTATTATGGATCTGGTATGCTTAAAAATGGTTTATATGAATTAGATCTTGAAAGGCCAATTCTACAAATAAATAACAAGAAAAGGAGATTAAGTGACCAAATTTTTTCTTATTTGTGGCATTATAGGTTAGGTCATGTTAATGAAACAAGAATAACTAAGTTACATAACGAAGGATATTTAGATCTTTTCGACTATGAATCATATAAAACTTGTGAATCTTGTTTAATGAGTAAATGACCAAACTTCCCTTTAGTGGAAAGGGACAACGTACTAATGAGTTGTTAGATCTTATACATGTAAATGTATGTGGCCCTATGTCTACTCAAGCTAAAGGTGGATTGTCATATTTCATAATATTCATAGATGACCATTCAAGATATGGTTATGTGTATTTAATGAAATATAAGTCTGAAGCATTTGAAAAGTTCAAAGAATTTAGACTTGAAGTAGAAAAACAAAGTAGCAAAAGTATTAAGACACTTAGATTAGATCGAGGTGGTGAATACATGGACAACGATTTTTTTGGTTACTTAGAAGAGAATGGGATTCTTGCATAATGGTCTCCTCCTGCAACTCCATAACATAATGGAGTTTCTGATATGAGAAATTGTACACTATTAGATAAGGTACGTTCCATGATGAGTCATGCAGTCCTTCCTATAGAGTTCCATCTAAATAGAATTCCATCTAAATCGATTGATAAGACACCATATGAGATATGGACTGATAGAAGACCTGGATTATCATACTTAAATTTTTAGGGATGTGAAGCTTATATGAAGCGTGCTATATCTGATAAGCTTCAAACTAAATCAGATAAATGCAAATTTGTGGGATATCCGAAAGAGAGTTTCGATTATCAATTTTATCAACTTATTAAACAAAAGGTATTTGTCTAAAGACATGCAACATTCTTAGAAAGAGAATTTATTCTTAAAGAAAATAGTGAGAGTGAGGTTGAACTTAGAGAAATTCAAGAGCCATAAATTCACATCGAGATGGAACAACTTCAAGTTGATACATTAAATGTACAATCAATGGCTCATAAAACACATAGTCTGTGATGGTCTAGAAGGGTATGTCATCCTCTTGTTAGATTAGATCTACATTTAGAAAAAGCAAGTGATGATGCTTCACTTATGAATGACGAACCTACTGATTTTAAGGAAGCAATGTCAAACATCGATTCTTTAAAATGACAAGAAGCCATGAAATCCAAAATGGATCCATGTACACTAACCAAGTATGGACTTTGGTGGATACACCTAAAGGTATAGTACCTATTGGGTGCAAATGGATTTTTAAGAAAACAAACTGACATGGATGGAAATGTACTTACATACAAAACAAGGTTGGTGACAAAAGTTTAAAGACAAAAACAAGGAGTTGATTTTGATGAAACTTTTTCACTAATAGCAATGTTTAAATCCATAAGGATCTTATTAGCTATAGCTGCATACCATAATAATGAAATTTGGCAAATGGATGTCAAAATAGCATTTCTCAATGGGAATTTGCAAGAGGATATGTATATGACATAACCTGAGGGTTTTTAATCGAAAAAATTTCCTTATTAAGTATACAAGTTGAAAGGTCCATTAATGGACTGAAGTAATAGTCATGGAGTTGGAACATCCATTTTGATGAAACAATCAAAGAGTTTGCTTTTATAAAAAATGTGGATGAACCTTATGTTTACAAGAAGATAAGTGAGAGTGTAGTCATTTTCTTAGTGCTTTATGTGGATGACATATTGCTTATTAGAAATGACATTTCAAAGATCCAGTTTATTAAGATATGGTTATCTAAGAACTTTTCCGTGGAGGATATAGGAGAAGCAGTTTATAGACTAGGTATAAAAATCTATCGAGATAGATCAAAAGGGATGCTTGGATGATCTCAATCCACATATATAGATAAAGGGTTAAAGAGATTTAACATGGAGAATTCTAAGAGGGGATTCTTACCGATAGTGCATGGGATTTCTCTCTCACAAAGTATGTGTCCAAAGACAAAAATGGAGAGAGATAAAATAGATTGTATACCATATACTTCGACAATTGGATCAATCATATATGTGATGCTATGTATTAGACCAGATGTTGCTTATTCTTTGAGCATAACAAGCAGATATTAAGATAATCACAGTGAGGCTCACTAGACGGCTGTGAAAAACATCTTGAAGTACTTGAGAAAGACTAAAGATATTTTTCTAGTCTATAGAAGAACTGAGCTGAGAGTTCAGGGTTATTCGGATGCTAGTTTCCAATCTGATTAAGACGATAGTAGATCACAATCAAGGTATATTTTTACTCTTTATGGTGTTGTGGTTAGTTAGAAGAGTTCCAAACAACCAACCATCGTAGATTCAACAACTGAAGTTGAGTATATTACAGTTTCTGAGGCAGCAAAGGAAGCAGTTTGGATCAAGAAATTCATCACTGAAATTGGATTGGTTCCTAGCATTGTTGATTTGATAGTAGTGTTGTAACATCCCGTTACCAATGGGATGTGTACAGTTCATTGCATTTGCATTCGTATTTGTTCATGAGCATGCATCATAGTATATTGTATAATTGGTATTTGTACGTACATGCATATATGAC
>JANZLF010000004.1:20707793-20718121 GCA_026546835.1 Erythroxylum foetidum | reverse complement strand
TCTATTTTACGTCTATTTTTACTCCTTCTTTGTTATTCATCAAAATCATATATATGTAAAGTCATTTTGACTCAACATGCCTCTCCCTTTTGTTTCAGCTATATTCCCTCTGCTGTCTACAATCTCTCCATAACTAACTCTCGATAGTTTTCCTAACAACCTACCTAATTGGCAGAAGTGGTCCTTTTCCCCGTCTTGCCCTTATGAATGTAGGTTTGGATGAGCTTGGGTTGAACTATGAGTTGTGATTGAATGCTAACATTTCCCTCCTCCGCAAGAGGCACCTTGTCCTCAAGGTGGACTGAAGGAAACTAACCCCTGATGAAATCGACATCCTCCCAAGTAACTTCTTCAGTTGGTTTGGCTTTCCAACGAACAAGACATTGAAGAATATTGTTGCCCTTATATTGAGACAAACGGGAAGCCAGAATTGCTTCTAGTTCAGCGAAATCTTCATGTTCCATTTCTAACCCGTGAAGTAGTAAGGGCTCGATAGAGTGGTCACCAACTGCCTTTTTAAGTTGGGAACATGGAAGACTGGATGGACTTTGGATGAGGGAGGGAGTTGCAATTGATATGCAACTTGCCCCACCTTGCCAATGATCTTAAAAGGTCCATAATAACGGGCTAAAAGCTTAGAACAAATTCTTCGTGCAAAAAAAGACTGCCTATGCAGTCTGAGTTTCACAAAAACCATATCTCCCTCTTGGAAATGGACCTCCCTCCTATGGTTGTCAGCGGCCTTCTTCATCAGAAACTGTGAGCGACATAGGTTGTGTTTCAACTGTCTCATAGCTTCATCTCTATCGATCAAAGCTTGTTCCACAGATTCCACCTGAGTTTCCCCTTTAGAAAACTGAAGAAGGGTAGGTGGTAGGCGGCCATAAACGACTTCAAAGGGAATTTTCCCGATTGAAACATGAAAACTAGTATTATACCAATATTCAGGCCAGGTTAGCCAATAAGATCACTTCTTCGGTTGTTCAGAGGTAAAGTAACGGAGATAGGTTTCTAAACATCGATTCAACACTTTCATTTGACCATCCGTTTGCAGATGGTAAGAGGAACTCATTTTTAGAGTTGTTCCCTATAGTTTAAATAGCTCCTTCCAGAAGTTACTAGTGAAGAGTGGATCCCTATTACTTAAAATAGAACTAGGAATGCCATGCAAGCGAACTATCTCACAGGTGAAGACTTCAACAACTGTTTTGGCAGTGAATGGATGTTTGAGGAGTAGGAAGTGAGCATACTTAGATAGGTGATCCACGACCACTAAATTGATTTCAAAACCACGAGATTTAGGGAGTCCGAAAATAAAATCCATAGAGATTTCATCTCAAATTAGCTGAGGAATAGGTAGAGGTTGTAAAAGTCCAGCATGGGACATGGCCAAATACTTATTCTTTTAACAAATGATGCATTCCATCACATACTTCTGAATTGAAGACTTCATGCCCAACCAAAATAATCTAGAAGCTAACCTTTTATAAGTATTGAGGAAACCCGAGTGCCCTTCTAAAGGAGAAACATGATACTCGTGCAAAAAATGAGGAATGAGCATAGAATTTGTTGAAAGGACTAGTCGATTTTTATAGAATAATAAACCATCTCTATAGTGATAACCAAGTTTTGAGTGTGGGTCTTGTTGGAGGGCTGTCAGAATAGGGTAGAGCTAGGGATCCTCTTGAACTTCCTGACGAACAACATCTATATCGAGCCAAAATGGAGTAGAAATGGATGAAAATAACAACCTATCCTCTTCAACCTGAGAGAGTGCATCTACTACCCCGTTTAGTTTGCCAGGTTTATAAATCACTTCGAAATCGAGACCCAACAATTTAGCATGCCAACATTGTTGATCTATAGAGGGAATGCGTTGGTCCAATAAGTGCTTCAAGCTCTTATGGTTAGTGTAGACCTTAAAGTGTCTTCTTATTAGAAAATGTTTCCAATGTTGGATGGCCATTACCACTGCCATTACCTCCTTCTCATAGACTGATTTAGAAAATGTGGATTTAGCCAAAGCCTTACTAAAATATGCTAGTGGACGTCCATCTTGAACTAAAAAAACACCCAATCCCCTACCCGATGCATCACATTCAAGGGAGAATTCCTTGGAGAAATCGGGCAATGCAAGGACTGGTAAAGAAGTCATCTTTTGTTTTAATTCATCGAAAGCTACTTGGGATTCCATATTCCAGCTGAAACCATCCTTTTTGATGAGTTCAGTAAGGGGTTTGGCAATTTTACCATAATCTTTGACAAATTTCCGTTAGTTTCCGTTAAGTCCAAGGAATCCCCGTACCCCCTTCACATCCTTAGGAATAGTTCACTTTAAGATGCTTTGGATTTTTTAAGGATCCATTGCTACCCCTTCACTAAAGATAATATGGCCTAAATACCCCACTGACTGCTGACCAAAGGTACACTTTTTGTGATTCACTAGCAGCTGATTATCAAGTAGCGATTGCAGTACACAATCCAAATGTTCCAAGTGTTGATCCCAACTAGGGCTATAAACCAAAATATCATTAAAAAACACCAAGATGAACTTCCGTAACCAAGGTTTAAAGATGGAATTCATGGTGGACTGAAAAGTGGCTGGCGCATTCATGAGATCGAAAGGGATTACGAGGAACTCATAATGTCCCTTATGAGTTTGGAACCCCGTTTTATACATCCCGGATTTTGATTTGATGAAAACCCAACCGTAAGTCAACCTTGGAAAAGTACTTTGCTTCGTATAATTCCTCCATTAATTCGTCCACTATATGAATTGGGAACTTGTCGGGTATTGTGAACTTATTTAAAGCTCGGTAGTCAACGCACATCTGTCAAGAGTCATCTTTTTTTTTTACAAGAATGACCGGGCTTGAAAATGGATTTATGCTATGCTGGATAACCCCCATTTCTAGTAGATTTCGAATCTGCCTCCCAGTTTCATCCTTATAGTGGTGTGCATGCCTATATGGGTGAATACTCATAGGTACCACCCCCTCCTTTAAGTTAATAGCATGATCATGAGCCCTCCTAGGTGGGAGACCCCTCGGTTCCTAAAAAACTGCCCAAATTTGAACAAAACAATCTGCAACTCCTTTAATTGATCTCCTCCCAAGGTTCCCATCTCCTTGGATAAGGGTCCTCCAACTCTCATCGACCATAACAGTCCTTCCACTTCCATTTTTTGGTGTTTTAGAATCTGTTGTAAAGCATGAGGAGAAGAAGCCTGCATATTAATTCCCTGTAAGGTGAACTCCATCCCCTTCTGATTAAAAGACATTTACATTTTCTTCCAATCAACCTTCACCTCTCCCATTCCGGCCAAGCAACCCCTAGGATCAAATCTAGCCCACCCGTATCAAACATATAAGCATTTACATTGAACTCTTCCCCATTCAACTCTAATTTAATCTCATTACAAATTCCTTGAGAAAAAGACCGATGTCCATCACCTAACCGAACTCCAAATGTCCTAGTTGGTGTAATGGCAAGACCCATAACTCTAACCAACCTACTGGACACAAAATTATGGCTAGCTCTACTGTCAACCATAATGACAATTGGCATTTCCCTAAGCTTACCAATTAAAATCATAGATTTTTTTGGTGAAAAATTATCCTTCTCCAGCTCACTGAACTCCACCGAATTACACACTAGCTCCCAATCTTTCTGCTACCCTTCACACTCTGCAATTTCAATGTTATTCAACTCAACATCCGATTCCTCGCCCTCCCACACAATTAACCTAAACTCCTTATCTGGGCATTTATGAAGTGGACCAAATGTTTGTCCACATTTAAAACATAGCCCCTTGGCCCTCCTATCCATAAGCTATTCATAAGACAAATTTCTTGTTCCCTTCTATCTTGACCCTCCGGGTCATTGAGTTTCAGTCACATGGCTTCGAGTCTTGTTGTGCAGATCCCTCACTTCACTTTTGGAATTACCTACCGCATTACTTAGCTGAGGCGGGCGTGGAGAATTGAAAGTTCCCATTTGAGAACCGTAGCTTGGAGAGAAATTCCCAGGTTTGTGTTTCCATTCTCCTGGTTGTATTACTCCTTCCCCAACCAATTCCTTCTCAAGTTTCCTCTCATAAACCCCCCAAAAAGCAGCTCATATACCAATCTTCTAGAAAGTGGCCTATCTGTGATGCTACTCTTTCGAACTCATCAATATACTCGTCTACTGAACCACGCTGGCACACCGATTTTAATTTTTCAATCGAGTCTCCTTCATCCTTGCTTTCAAAACGGTCAAACAGTGCGCGTTTAAACCTCTCCCACGTCATATAGGGGTCCAACTCACGTAGAGTCATGAACCAATATAACGTCGACCCTTCCATGTAAATCTGTACCATGGGTAAACGAAGCTCAGACATAATTTCATGGATCATAAAATACGACTCAGCCCTCGTGATCCAGGCAAAAGGGTCTTCTCCATGAAAATTTGGGAGGTCCACCCTTCGTGTGACATTTCGATATTCTTCCCAGGCATGTTCGGTGGCCACCGACGATACGTTATGACGCATGGTGGGATGCCTATGACTCTTCTCCTTAGCAAACCCCCTTCTGTTTTTGTAAGTTCTTGGCCAACAATGATTGGAAGCCATCCCTCAGCTCCGACTGAAGCAAATTTTAGGATTTGGCTAACGTCTCCACATTATCCATCAATGAGCCCAACTGCGATCGAAGATCCTTTAGAGTGGTGTCATGCGATTTAACCATCCCCTCTTGAGCTGAAAGGGATGATTCCTGCGTCCGAAGAGATGCCTCAACTGCGGTTACTCTAGCTTCCATGCGAGTGTGCATACAATCTCTACCTACTTGACCTCTCAATGAAAGCACCAATTGATAGGTAAACCTTAGAGATTGTATTATTTACGTATTAGATAGAGGTACAGCAGTAGTTCCTCTTGAAAAAATATTCTCCAGACCTATACAGTATATCAAAGAAGATGAATGAATGAATGCCTCTCCCCTCTGTTTCAGCTATATTCCCTCTGCTGACTACAATCTCCCCATAACTAACTCTCGGTAGTTTGCCTAACAACCTGTCTAAGTGACAGTAGTGGTCCCTTTCCGCATCTTGCCCCTACGAATATAGGTTTGGATGGGCTTAGGCTGAACTATGGGTTATGGCTGAATGCTAACATAGTTTATACCCTTGAAGCCAATCAATTGAATGCAAATTAATGTATAACATTGTATTTTATTAATGAAAAGGCTTTACTTATGTTTATGTATTAATTTAATTCAAACTTTATGTTTTAATACTAAAGATAAAATCCAAGAAATATTTACTGTGTAATTGAAATTATGATGAGATTATAATTATGAGATTCAATTTACACTTATGTGTTATTCCTAAATGTTCCTAATTATAGTTTCATCAAGACTGGATATTGTTGAAACGGTAAAACTAGCACATATTATGTTTCTTTCTTATGAAGAAAGTAATTGATCTCATAAATTAAAGTGTAGATATACTTAAACTAATGTGTGAGTAATTATTAAAGAATAAGTCACTAAACCAAGTCGATTGTGAGAATTCCGAATAGAATATTATCTATGTGTCTATAGATTATCTCATAATGATGGTTATATAATTGATCCTCAGGCTTAAGATTACCAAGATATCTAATATGGGAATTATCGTGTTTTGATGTTACTTATGAATCATCCTAAGATAATTCAGTCGGTAATAATTGGATACAATATGAACCATATGTAGATAGTTGAGTAAGTCAATATAGGATTCGTCACTCTAAAATAATTAGAGAAAATATTCTATTTTTCTTGATTAATAATAATTTATAAAATTCTCTGGGCAGTATGACATTATATTTAAAAAAGAGTTTTCAAATTTCAATTATAAATCAATTACTAATTAGTAAAAACGAACACGATTGAATGATAAGAGTAGACACTATATCTATGCCCTGTTCAATTAGAATATTGAATGACGTAAGGATTAAATTATACATTATAGTCATGCATAAACAAGTCAATCAGTTTGACATGCTTAATATTTCCTCTTTAAACGTTGGAGAGCTTACGCTGAAAAACATTACATTTTCCAGGTCTTTAAGAAGAATCTCTGAAGAACACGTAATAACCATGGGGCAATATCGTTGAACCAGACTAGGATGTAAATACCGGACTTCGAAAATTCATATACATCTCAAGATGGTCTCATCTCATGAAATAAAAGAGAGGAAAGAAAACTTCGGTACACCTCTTGTAATATGTAAAAAGTCTTTAGAGTTCCCATGGGTAGGACAATCTACAAAACTACCGTCTTCCGTGAAGTTGGCAGCCTGTTATGGTTCATTTGTTACACCCTAAAACTATGGACGAGTATTCTCTAACTATCCAGATTATATTACTGAAAACAGATTTCAGATGGAGGTACAACGTTATGAGATTAAGGTTTGCATTTTCCATTTCATGATAAATACAACTATATTACATAATTCCGATACAGGCTCCGAATTTTTAAATGAATGAAGACAGCACTGTGAAGGTCTTTCCAAAGTCAAAAGGAAATTCACGACTCTCACGAACAAGTTTCTCGTCAGTATAAGGTTGGTACGTATGAAACAACAGCCATTAACGTCCAGAGTGCTGCATGGAAACATAGACAATTGATGTGATTTATGAATTCCAAGACTGGATCAGAGGCCATACAAAAGACTCTGAATTCTGTACTCGGAAGCACGAGAATGACAGACAAAACTCAACCCAAAACATTGGGGCGATGTAAAATGTTGGCTGCAAAACAGGTGTTTGCATATCCACTCAACCTTTGGTTCTCATGATTGTGATGCTTCCTTTTCCTCCTTCTGTACGAATTTTAGTTTTGCCAACAACAGGCTTCCCAGAGAAAGCTGAAGTGGGATATGCAGCAGGATCGTCATCAATTTGCTTAGACTTTGATGGTGGTGGAGTTCGGATTCGTTGGTTGATATCGTTCAGAGTAATATCTCCTTGCATCCCACATGGTTTTATGAAAGCAAATGGATATACAACAGAAGAAGCTAACTTAGTAGGCGTCTGCAATATTGACTTCTTACCTGAGGTTGAAAAAGAGGAATGTGTCAACACAAGAATTTATTTTGATATTGCATGACCAAATCTGCAGTCCATCTCAGAATTCAAAATAGTTCCCCATCTAGGGGATCTCAAATTCAAATTGATAACTCTTAATCTGTGTTTTTCTTTTCCCCTTCCTCTAGGCTATTGCGGGAAACTAAAAGGTGTAAAACAAAGAACATAATCCGGTTTGCGAAAGAGAACTCATACAAAAAACTTTCCACTTCAGTTAGGAAGTAAAAATCTCTCGAGTAAGTAATATGAAAGTAAATAGGCACAATCAATTTTAGAAAATATTGAGAGCAGATACACACCTTTAACTATGATGTTTGGAGGAGTCCTACTAACTTGTTTTTGAACTAAATTAGCTTCAAACTCAGGCAGGTCATTGCAGAACTCTAAGCATCATATGAATGTTAACTTTGTACAAGAGATAACATTAAAACGAAAAATAGAACTGCATGACTAAATAAAAAAAGTCAAATACCTGAAATATCAATTTGAATATCAGATGCTCCAGGGACATTCCTGAGTCACAACAATAGAGAAGTCAAACCATGTAGAAAAAAAATTAACTAACAGTCTAGATCCGGAAAAATCATACATATCATCTGGACTTAAATGCATGTCAGTGTCATTAAAGCATTCAGCAACCCAGCCCTCTGGTGACTGATCCAAGCTCTCATAACAGCCGGCAGACACATCTGTAATGTGTATGATTAAAAACCTAGAAAATGTAAACAGGTTGAATTCCTACACGAAGCCTCCAAGACACAAACCTGGAAACCCAGGAACACAAGGCAATGCTTGGGGCATAATATCATCAATCAAGTGTTCCCTTCCCTGAAAGTAACACAAAAGACTGTCGTTATTCAAGAAATATTGGCAATATAAAGTACAATCATTCTATAAAACCTTCAGCAGTATCTGCTGGTTAATGCAAATTGTACTTTTCACTATAATTGATTGATCACAGAGCCTTATAAACCATAAAAATCTACCACTAAACACTTTGTACATGCATATGTGTGATTTTTAATGGCTATTATCAGTCTTTCCCAACAGGATATCAAGCTTAAATAAGAAAGAAAATATTCAGCAATCAGCTTCCAATGACTGCTTTCAAAAAGAAAATTCTTGTCAAGTAAAACCAATACAAGCACTAACGTTTGATTTAAAAAATGCAGATTTCATCTCTTCATTGCAAAGGATGGAATCTGTTTCTTGGGTGTCAAAATGTAGCATCCGACGTCGTTTTAACTGTGAAGAAGTCTCCCTACGTTCTTCTGGTTCCTTGTTCATATTATCTGAAATTCAGCCCTCCAAATTATATACATTAACTGGTAAGTAAAACCAACCATAAAACAAGAAGGAAACAATGGAAATATAAACATACCATTATAATTTCCGTGATAAGTCAAATCCCCACATGCCTTAACTGGGGTTGTTTCATCAAAGATGTTACATAAATCGTCCTCATTCAGAGTTACTTGATTCCATAAACTTTCAGAAGCATCTGCTCAAAATAAGAAGCCCAATCAGTCATCAGCAACCTCATTTACTATTTGACTTTCACATGCTAAATGCTACCTTCAGCGCAAATGGTTTCCTCAATGACCATATAAGACACTATAATAAAAACTCACCAAAATTACAATCCTTCTGTGGACTAAAACCATCCCTTTGCCAACCCCAATATTCGGTGCTGCCAATCATAAAGTAAGATAAGGAATATGTTACCATGGACATATAGCTATTACTGTGAGACAACAGAATCTTGAATCTTAGATTTGGAAATATATGCAGAATTTTACTAACAGTGGACAAAATATACCATGTGATTAACAGACCGATTTGGAATTATATGCAGAATTTTACTAACAGTGGACAAATTATACCATGTGATTAACAGACCAATGACTGAAGCAACAATTAATAAAAAAACTGAATAGGCAAAACAGCCAGAACGTCAGCAAGATAACAACAGAACAGTAATAGTAACAGTAACAAACAGCACACAAACGAAAATATATAAATAAAAAAAAAGAAAAAGCAGAAACTTCCAGCATCGAATCCAGTTGCATAACCTCGACCAGAAACGGAATGCTGAATAGAAGAACACTAGAAACGTTTGTGTCCAATCCCAGACACTTAGAATCCGAGCTATGACTATGTCGTTGGGTTTTTCACTAAACTGTCTGTGAAAAGAGAAATAAGCAAAAAAAAAAAACAAAAACAAAAGAATAAAGGAACGAAAGAACACAATGACCCACCAAATTTAATCAGAGCCCACACATCCTCTAATCATTGCAGTCTCAAAAAGCACAGGATAGAATCAGAAACCAAAGACAGAAATAAAAACAAATGAAAAACTGAAAAAAAAAAACAGAGGAAATCAATTTCGTAAAACCAGTATCAAATGCATGGACAACCAGGTAAACAAACAAATACCCAACACTAATCCAAGAAACCCATCCCCTAAAGCATCAATGAAAATCCACCTCACACTGCACAGTCAAGAAAAACAAGGAAAGTAGTGGCAAAACACTAGATGGAAAAGTCCTTCCCAACATCTACGAAGGGGCGATTAACAAAAAATGAAGAAAGCAAGAGATTGAGCGATATTTACTCGTCCATCTTTAAATCAAATCACCACAGCTTGCCCAAACCACACCCTGCGTCTGTGTTCTCAGGCATAAAGACTAGCCGTTACTTAAGGCAGCAGATCGCATCTACTCTTAATACGCTAGCATTATATAAGCAGCAATCTGCTGGAGATGTGGGCGTTCGCTCTCCACAATATTTAATTTTCTCTCGTACTAACTAAAGTAGGGTATTGGTTTGTGAGATTTTGCACTGAAAAGACATTTAAGTAAAAGAGTGAAAAGAGACACAAGTGCACGAGGAAAAAGCACGCTCTCTCTCGTAGTCGTAGATTAATCTTTTTTTTTTCTTTTTTTTTCATAAAGGGAAAAAGATAACACCGGTTACAAAATTAGTGTAGGGAGACAATCCCCGACAGATCCTCCGAGAAGATGGTAAGGCATCCATTGGATGGAGAATCAAGAAAAGTGACCCTAATGTCAGATTGCTTGGCCTGAGTGGCGAGCCAGTCCACGCTTCTGTTGCTCTCTTAGTACACGTGCCGATGAACAACAGTCCAGTTACGATTGAAGAGCTCCAAGATACCCATGACGAGAGGGTGACGTGTCTGAGAACGGGCGGTAGAGGAAG
>JANZLF010000004.1:20663948-20676098 GCA_026546835.1 Erythroxylum foetidum | reverse complement strand
TTAATTCACAGACGTTGCCGAGACTTCCAGGCCTTAGCTTCGGAAGCAAAGGTGAGTAGACCTAGATGGTCTTATTTTTATGGTTTACTTGGTTCAGTTATAATTGAATGAAATTTATACATTGATATATTATTGAATTGTAACATTGATTGAAATTGAGTATGGGTTCCGGACAAGAGGTCCGATGGTTGATTGTGTACTGGGAATGTGCGTTAGTGAAGTGTTCCTTGATTGTGAATTGGGTGAACTAAGTGTGTATGATGTGATTATTAAATTGCTTGAATGCATAACTGCATATTGATAATTTGCGTATGGATGAAATGTGAATGCTCAACTAGATGCATAATGTCGGCCTACGGTCCGACGATAAGTGGTTATGATTGATTAAGTTCATGCAAATATGGGCAATGCACTTCATTGCATGAAAAGCGAAATATAATGTGAGTTGTGACCAGAGTTGCCAATGATTAGAGCTTCAAGCTCACCGAGTGAAAAGAGCTTCGTGCTCAGATAGTGATTCAGAGCCTCAGGCTCAACGACAATGAGCCCTATATGGGACAGTTATTAGAGCTATAAGCTCAACGTTCAATGAGCCCTATATGGGACAGTTCACAATGAGCCCTACATGGGACAGCTTACAATGAGCCCAATATGGGACAGTTATCAATGAGCTCGATATCCAAGGGATACGGGACAGTTTCGGCACTTGGTCACAACGAAGAAATCAACAGAAATTGGGCCCCCTGTATATATGCATGATATGATTGATTTAATTGCATTGAATGGGAATGTGAAATTGTATTGAATGAGAATATAAAATTGCATTGAACGGGAATATGAAATGGTATTGAATGGGATTGGTTATTTTGAAATGAATAGAATTGACTGAATTGAATAGAATTGAATGGGAGTTGGTTTACTTAGATTGAATGGAATTGATTTCATTGTTTTCAATGGGATTGTCTTAATTAAGTTACATGGGAACGTTAATTGGCTTTGAATGTGAAATGAAATTGAATTGATTGTGAATATAAAGTGTAATAGTGAATGTGAAATGCGATTATGGCAATATATTTATGTATTATGTGACTGGGTGAACCATCAATGATGGTCACTCACTGAGTTCGCAAAACTCACCCAAAATTTGCAATTGTTTTTCAGGAAGCAAAAGAATACTCCGTTAGACCACGGGAGTATGTCGTCGGCTGGCTAATATAGTAGAGGGATGGTCGGGGATCAGTTCGTGTCTGCATTAGGGTCTTTTAGTTGTTCTAAATACTTGTATGATTCAATTGGACAAATTGTAAAGTTAATATATTAGAATAAATTGTGTATGAAAAGGGCCCTGAGGCCATTGAATTGTTTTCCGCATAATCTGTGATGTGTATGTATGTGCGTGTGTGTTAAAGAAGAAGAAAAAATTTATACTGAGTTTTGACTGAGTGATGTAGCACGCCGCCTCGCGGGGCACGGACTAGGATATCACCGTCGATGTCAGGTTCGGGTCGTGCGGGAGTGGGGTGTTACACATCTCATTGAAGTTGATAAATACATTGACGTTGGCCAAACGATTATGGAGGCTAAGGATGGATTAACAAGCTCTTTGGGGTCAATGTATGCATATTATCTTCATAAAGGGTAGAAGCATATGGAGTCTTCAAAGCAAGCCTGCTTACTCATCCAAATAAAGAGCCATTCTAAGCAAATGTGAACTTATAAGGCAAAAAATTTTCACCCTTCTTAGAGATGGCACCACCACTCATTTCTAGTTCGATAGTCGACTATCTTGTGGCTCATTATACAATCTGTTGGAAATGGAGAGACTCAAAACAATTATGCATCCAGAGATAACCGTGGCTCAAGCTCTTGATGATAGGAATATATTCATGCAGTTCCCTACTCCATCTATTAAATGTTACTTCAAACAAATCCATATAAAGGAGATGATAGAATTATCTGCCAGCTATCTAGGAATGGGAGGTTCTTTAGTAAAGCCTATCATGAATTTCTTCAAAAACAACACTATTTCTTCCTTACACTAGAGTGATATGCGTAAAACACTTCCACCTGAGGGTTGCGTTTATTTTATGGTTAGCTATGCAACTACATCTACCTATAATTGACAAGCTAAAGACTTTCCTTTGTATACCAAATCGATGTATACTACGTTGAAAGGAGGAGGAAAGTCATGAGCACCTCTTTTTCCAGTGTGATTTTCTAAATACTAGCTAGAAAATGATCCTACATCAATGTTGTATACTGAATGTGCCCAGCAACTGGAGCTCGTTTACTTCTTGGTGTAACCAATTTGTATACAAGGGGCCCTAAAAGATGGATTTTTTGTAAAGCACTATCCTTCCTTGTCAAGGCTATTTACGATTAGAGGAATCTTCAAATCTTTCAAAATAAAGGCTCAATCAAGGAACAATTTCTTAAGCATCTATAAGTGCATATCAGAGAATACTTTAGTCTTCATACGCTCAACTCCCCTAATCATGATTATTGGTCTAGAGCATGGAACGCATGTTAAACTAACTTACTAGCACTATGATTTTTTGGGCTCTTAGTTTATTCTAGAAACTTTCTAAAGCTTTTTATATAGCTTGTGTAAAACTTTTGATTGCTTTTAAGGCTTAATTCATTACATTTTACCAAAAAATAAAAATAAAAATTCAACTATAAACTATAAACTATAAACTGTAAACTAAAAACTAATAAATTAATGCAATTAATTAACTAGAATGAAGATTAAACTAAGAAATAACCAAAAAAGATAGTGGTACTTGAAATTCGAATCTTCCTAGGACTTCTCACGCAATTAGGAGTTTAGGACTTCACTCATCAATTTAATCCAGAGTTCATCAAACTATAAAAATTCCTTAATTATGCTAATATCTTTCTTAAGACTATCAACACCTGATATTAGATTTATTAATTGAAATCTCTTTATGATATAGACCCCCTAAATTGCATTAATCTATTTGGGAATTTCACTATTAGGTTTGATCATAATCCGAAAGATTTATGTTGACATATCTCTAGATGTGTATGCAACTCCCTTCAATTATACTAAGATCTATTCATACATTGAATTTCTCAAACTCAATTGCATGAAATCAAACATGAATTAATACTCCATTAATAATAATAAATAAAATATAATTGAATATCAATGAAACTAAAGAATAAATTAAATTAAAGTTAATCACTACAAGGTCTATCCTAAGGTTCATCTAATCCAAGTTCTAATAAAGATTCAGCTCCTAATCATAAAAGGCAAAACATCAAAGCTAAAGGAAAACCAAAAAAAATCAAAAGAAACAAAATGAAATTGTTTTTAATCTTTGTGAAATTCACTTTAGATCAATGAAAATCAACTTTGAATGTGTTTCTTACTTGTTCTTTGTTCTTTATGTCATTCTAGGTCATCAATTTGTTTTTCCTGAGCCTTCATTTGCTTTTCCTCTCAATTTTACCCTTTATAATTTAAAAATTAGGGTTATGGGTAGTACACAACCACCAAACACGAGCTTGTTAGTGGATATATTGATTAAAAATGACAAAACTCTCAAATTCAGAATGAACGAGGGCTAAAAATGTGAACACAAACATCAACACCAATAACTTCTCAAAATTAATAAACTAATTTGTATAAATTACACATTAAGTATTATAATGCAAATTAAGTATCCATTCTCAAAATTAATGAACTAAATTGAAATAAACTTAATCATCAAAACTTATAATTATTTAATGAAATAAATCAAATCACAATCACAACTAAACTCATAATGAATCATCTTGATCAACATCCTCTTTAAAAAAATTTCTCGAATGATTCATTATTAAATAATTACAACAAAATTGGCTACTTAACTACTAAGTCTCTCCCCCTTACTTTAGTTATACCTTGCCTTCAATGTACAAAACATACAAAAACAATGAAAAATATGAAAACTAATAGGAGAAGGTGAAGATAACTAGTGCTTCCCTCATAGTAAAAGGTTTTTTTTCTTTGGCTTTTCCAATATTGTTAGCATCCATCTAACAAAGGTGAAATCTTCTCTAGTCTAATGTAAGGGGTGATGTTACCTTCATAGCCTATGGAATTCCATCAAATCTCAAATAACAAAATTAGGACCTTAAAACTAAGATATGAAAATAACTAATCTAATAATAAAAATCATACAAACTACTTAATCAAAACAAAAACACCTAACTATTGGGTTACCTCCCAATCGACACTTCTTTATTAGTCTTTTGGTTGGACTTCTTAACAAGTCCTTTCACAACCTGGATCTATAATCAATGGTTTGCTTCCGCCCATTTTCCCATATTAGGATTCACTATCCTACAAATAGACCACTTGGCATAAGATAATAAGGATATAAGGTATCAAATTAATAAAACCAAGTAAATATTTGTCAGATACAAAATTAACTTAAGAAAGAGAGCTATCAAAATAATTTGTTTGTCACTAACTTAATAAAACCAAGTAAATCCCAACCTTATGTTATCAGTTTAATATAATGTTTTTCATTAAATCCGGGCCTATTATCAAATACATTGTACAAGAAAGAAAGCTATCAAAATTATTTGTTTGTCATCAACTTAATAAAACCAAGTAAATCCCGACCTTATGTTACCAATTTAATATAATGTTATAATAATTTTTATTAATAATTAATTTTTATTAATTAAATATAATATTAAATCAAATTATTCATAATTCTTATTAATAATTAATGTAACAAATAATTAAATAATATATATTTAGTTGATACTAAACTAGATTATGAAAAAAAAAACTATTTTTTGTAGTTTTTCATAAATTTTGGTAATCAGGTAGAAATATAAATCTAAATTTTAAACAAACATTTTTTTACTGAATTTAAAAGCAAAAACGAAGAAACTAGAAGTAGAATCGAATAAGCTCTTAGTTAATAGTACTTGCATGTACTCTTCACTCATATGATAGCTTTTTTAAAAAAGGGGATAGGGGGTTATATATTTCATCATTTTGGTGATTAAAATTTTATATGTCTAATACAATGAAAAAGAGAGCATGGTGATAATAAAACTTGAAAAGTGTTTAGGGAAATAAAAAAGAGAAAATAGATATTAGTATCAAATTATTGTGTATCTTTGTTTACTGAGCTCCACTAAGTAAGCAGAAAAATGTTAGACTTGTGCCCCGTAAAAAAATGAGGAGCATATGCTTTAAGTGCTAACGAACTTTAAGTTTATTTAAATATAAAGATTAATTTGAAAAAAAAAAGACTAAAGATGTAAAATGCAGTTTAAGACAAAAATTGTTTGATATTTAAGTAATGATTATGTTGTACAAAGCTAATAAGACAAATTAGCTAATATCAATCCTTTTTTATTAAATTAATTAAGATTGGGCAATTATTTTATAATGATGAAACTTGTAATTATTTGTTTATGAAGAAACTATTGGGTACATGTGATAGCATAGAAACCATATGCTTTTACTTGATATCAAAGCCAACTGATAATATCGATCCAACCATTTACAAGTCCACTTCTAACTAACCAGGAAAAAAGTGCATCTTTGACTTAAGCATTTTGAAATGGCATAAGTTTAATATTTTTAATTAGTAATATGTAAAATTATCTGTTTGGCCAATATTTTATCCCTTACGGACTGATCCGGTGCGAGCGGGGATTAATCTGAAAATAGATGGCTTAAAGGTGTCTTCTCATAATTGATACCCTTCTAGAACACCTCGTAAGTTAACCCAAAAAAAGAAAAGTTTCTTTCATAACTTGGTCCATGTGCTTGTCCTCACTAAGCGCATGGATGACTTGACTCTAGATGAAAGCAGAAGATGAACTATGTATTCCTCCTATATCATTTACCATAATGTTTTTTTTTTGTTTGGATAAAATGTAATGAATTAAGCCTTAAATGCATTCAAGAGTTTTACACAAGCTATTGAATAAGCTTGATAGAGTTTCCAGAATACACTAATGAGTTAGTTGACCATAATGTTGACCTCACCCTTTAACACAATTTTCAAACATTGAGTTTACATGCAGTTCTTCAAGCTTGAAAGAGCATATATTTCATCGCTAAGGTCATTTATGATCATCGCTTCCAAAATTAAGACTATTCCAAAGGTTAATTTTAATTAAATGTAAAATTATTATGATTAAGTATCATTATTTAAGTTAATTAACATTGATTAATTATACCTTTAAATTATAATCAAATATTTTAAGAATTTAAATTATTTTCATTTAAAAATAAATAAATGCAATTATATCACATAGCATAGACATGATAATGTGAAACCTACATTATCAATTAAGACTTCATTTTAAAATATTTTACAAATAACCTACATTATCAATTAACAAGTACTAAACACAGACCATACAAGTATCAATATAAAACATTGTGAATAAAAGCTCAACTTTATTCAAACTCTAATCTTCATTTTCAATATTTTACAAATATTAGTCTCCGTTTTAAGTGTTCCAAAATATCAAACTTCAACATATATTTTAATAAAAATCTTAGAATTAAAAATATACCTTTTTACATAGCTAACTAGCCTCTTCAAGATAATGTGGCTTGCAGAGGCTACTTTCCTAACCTGAACTGAAGTGCTCTTGAAAAGGTTGGCTCCGCCGATTAGACCACCCAAGCTAACATTTACCTCAACGGCTTTCAAAATTAAGTGCGAAAACAATGAAATTGAAATAGACCATATAAATATGAAAAATATTTCCGTACATTGGATTTATAAGGCCATCGTGTGTATCAAAATAAGCGATTATCCACACTCATTTAGGTATCATCAACAAAATCTGGAGGATGTCACCATACTACAAAGTCCATCTTTCATAGTCGACCAATATAGAAAAAGGTAACCCTTCTCCAGACTCCAAACAGGTTAGACAGGAATAGACAAGCCCTTCTTCGCCATACTATCTAGTACATCATTCAGTGCTTGACACAAACCAACAATCTGCAGTGAAGAAACGCAAATATGTTTACAGAAAATATCATTAAAATATGTGAGAAATCAGTTCCAGTTGGACCTAGATTTAGTCCCATTCTCAAAAATATTTCATCAGTTTGTTCAATCAGCAAGGAGAAACACCTGTTGATCCCATTGTTGCAACTCCTCCGTGTCATCCTCAAAGTGTATGACAGCTTCCACCTGTGTGTGATCAACAATTAAGCAATAAATGAAACAAAATATTTTCCACATTCACAGATAACTGTTGCAATTACAAACACGGGAAAATCAGAATGCAATCTACAGGCAAACAAGCTTCAGACTGGCCATGAGCACTCAATTCCATGTAAATTATGAAGGTTAGCAAATAGCCACATATGAAACCTCAAGAAACCAATCTACGTAAGAGCACAGTAGAGATCTAGAAACCCTCAGCATTTAGCAAGTCACACCTGATCAATCGAACCCCTCATTCTATCCTCATAGATCATTCTTGATGCTATTTTCTCTGCCTGCAAAGATAGAACAAGAATATGCTTACTTTAAAGGATAGAAATTAATTTTTATCTTAACTGGAAATATGAGCAAACACGATGTTCATCAAAGATCAGGATAGAAATGCACCTTATGTGGAGGAATTCCCAACAAGGTGCCCAACTCATCAAAACTATTAGTCCGACAAAAATAACAAGATGACATCAACACAAAGTCACACTTGAAAACAAAACGTCGAAAGAAATATAAAAAGACTCCTCTCCAACCTTATATTTGTGTAAAGTTTGCTTGCACTTAGAAGGTTGTGTTCAATCATAGCCCGATCAAGTACGGTAAAATTATCAGGAAGAAGAGCTTTCTGTTAAACCAGAAAGATAACAGATCATTTTACTTATTTCCTGTGGATGAATGCAACATCAAAAAGTATAAAGATTTGTATAACCTGATGTGCTTTTAACTCTTGAGCAAATGCATCAATTTCTGGTTTCCTCAAAATTCGCTCCAAATACACCTAAATTTTCACATAAGGATCCTCTATAAGATCTTGAAACAATTGTAAAGGGAGAAGGGAAAACAAAATCATAACATATTTATCCTCTCATATGCTCAACATGCTCGATTAGGAAACATGAATCCATGCCTGTCTCATGGGAGAGAGAGAGAGAAATGACCAACCTTCTGCAATATAGGATAAATTTTCAGCTTTGAGCACCGTTCATCCTGAACCACATTTTTCACATCCTAATAAATTAGCATCCTTGCAAATGTAACAGATAAAGATATTGCCCACACAAAACCTTCAATAATTGTAGTATGTTTACCTTGTATAATGTGGCTAGAACACGAGAACGTTGAGGACCTGCAGCAGCCAAGATTGTACAAGTAACAGCAGCAGATAAAGCTTGCTCCAATGCTTCCTCATCAATTGTCCTAAATAAAAGATAAAAGCAATTGATCAATGAACTCAATAAAGTGGGATGGACAGTTAAAAGTACATAATATCCAGTGCAAGAAGAAAATTTTGATTCCGGAAGACAATAGCCATAGATGAAGCTTGAAATAGACGCAGAAAAATGAGTTCAATGGAAAAGAGGTGCTAGAAGTTGGAACTAGTTAAAATCCAAAGCAGAAGACCCTTAATATGAAAGATCAAATTTGCAAATGGAAAATACAAATCACAATATTCTCACAAAATCCTGATAATTCCAGGTGCAAAAGCTGCAACTTCACAGAAAAAAAAAATTATATAGCAAAAAACCAAATGACAGCATATCTAAGAAATTGTTCCGAATTCTATTTCCCATAGTAACAAAAAATCAAAGATTAAGGGGATAAATATTCAACTTTTACGTACTCATCTCCAATCTGTCTCTTCTCAATTTGAGATATGTCATAATAACGCAGTGCAGCTTCCAAGAATTTCCTCTTTAAATCCAAGATCCTTGCATAGCAGACCTTACAAAAAACAAGAATAAAGCAAACCACTTCATCAATATTAAAGCCGCTACCCTTGTACACAATGTGCACTGATACAGGAAAACGTCAAACCTTGTACTGCAAATTCAATACTTCATGTTGGCTATTGCTGACCAAAAACGAAGCCTTATTGATGAAAGCTTCGGCATTAACTGAATCATCATCCTGCAAAGCTAAAGGGTAGTTATCAAAATAGGAATTTAAGTTGTGCTGTTCCCCAAAAGAACACAAATGACTTGTACTATTAAACTAAGGTCCCTGAACCAGCAGTCAGCTAATAGCTCACATTTGGCTTCAAGTAGACTTCCACTAAATACCACCACATCCACCATCTAAACTATTACTATCACGTCAACAGCTAATGTTTCCTTTAGCTTGATTTTAGCAACTTTCGTCAGTCACACGCAGCAATACTAGCTGATAACTACTAGGCTCAAATAAGAGGAACCTTGATTTATCGTTCCAAGTTTAATAGGAAAACAATACCTCTAGATACAGACGAGCGATCTGGACACACTTCGATAGCCTGTATGTATCATCAATACCCCTAATGGAGAAAAACAGCCAGAGATACGCAATCAATATAGCAATTAAAAACTATGCACCACAAGCAAAGCAACGTTTCATTATTAAAACAAGAAAGAAAATGAGTTCTATACTCAAACCTCATTCCAGAATCTAGGTCAATACCGCTAAGCATCTGAGCTGCCTTTGACCAGTGCCGTTCAGATTCGTACTGTTCCGCAAGTTTCTCTCTAATTACCAACACCTACATTTCACAGAACACTAAGTTTTCGCCCTACTTTCTAAAAGCTCACTTAATGAAGAAACAGTAAAAGAAAAAAGAAACCTGTTCTTCGAATGAAACTACACGAGGCTGAATCTGGTTAAGTGTATAATGGGCAATTTCCTTTTGATTCTCCGGTCCCAATCTCCCCAACTCCTGAGAAACACTCTGCAACAACTGCCTCGACACCACCAGTGGTACATCATCGGACAACACTACAAGTCATCACCTTTTACGATCAAAAATGAAGAAAGGCATGAGTAGTTTACGTAGGTGAGAATAAATAAAAAATACCGTGATCGATGAACTTCTTAGCCTTATCAACATCGGTGGATGAGATAAGGGAGGCGAGAATGTGCTTATACTGCTCGATCTTTTGCCTCTGATCGGTAATAGCGGATGCACTGGCAAACGCATTGTCCATGGCTCTCTCTAGTGGGTCTCAATTCTGCGGAGTCCAAAAACCTAAAATCCACAATGCTTAGAGGTCTCGCGATTTTGCCTAGACTGTGACAAACTCTCTGCCGAATCTATTTATAAAAACATGTTTATATTTAGTATTTTAAAATTTTATTTCAAGCGAAAAGATTCACTCTATTTATTAACTTTCTATCTTCATTTTCGAGACGCGAGATGTCTTGTGATATGTTTTGAAGTTTACGATAGAATGAAATGGAAAGATAATTAATAGAACGTAATGAAATAGGTCATTTTATTGTTTGGAAGTTTAAATAAAATAAGAGAAGATTTGAAAGGTAAGTCATGTTATTTTATTCCTGACTTTTGAATTTAAGAGGTCACAAAATATTGATTTTGAATAGCAAAATATGGCTTCCAAAGCTATCAATTGTCATTCTATCCTGTTTTAAAATAGACTCTCAAACAATGGCCTAAATCATTTGGATCGTTCTATTTTATTCTCTTTCATCCATACACCCACGTCCAAACATACCCTTAAAGATAACTAATAACGGTGATTGAATAACAAAATACGAAGACCATATATCAATTCAATATTATCAAGTATCTATTTTTCATTGCTGACTAATCAATCAATCCTATCTTCTCTTTCTTTTTTAAATTTGTATGCATATAACATGTTTTTTATTTTTAAGGAACTAATTGATAAAAATGGGTGGATGTAATATGTCAAAAGCTTTTGTAGTTATTATTGATTTTTGGATGGTATATAAGCGATGAGTGAATTTTGTGTGTTTATTTTTATTTATAAATTATTTATTTTAATAAATAGTTATAAAAATTGTATAAATCAATTTAATAATAATAAAAGAGTATGAAAAAATAAAACTAATTTATTCAATGATTATTGCTCACGTTCCCTTCTCCAAAATTTGTTACCTTCTCCATCTGTCTTCTTTATTAGTAATAAAGAAGGACCATTCATATTGTCTTATGTTGTCACAAATTAAGAACAACTTTTACAAACCTTGTTTAAGATCAAAATAATTTTTTTAGTGATTACACAATCGTACAATTCAAAAATACTCTCTTTTGTCTTACACTAGTAAACAATTAATTAATAATGGTTATAAGAAATGTTAATCATTGAACATCTTCATAAATTATTATTCTCTTTTCACAGGCCTTATGAACTTCTTCATTTTAAGTTTTAAACAAAAATGACGTAGTTTTGGTTAACGATTTAAGTTTTCAGCAGACCTCCTCTCTTCCCATTCACGTGCGCTCTTTCTCTTACGTCGTTTTGGTTGACGTTTTAAAACTTCAACAGACCTCCTCTCTTCCCATTCGCGTGCACTCTTTCTCCTCCACTCCTTCTCCGTCGGTTGTGGTCATCGTGAAACGCCATCGTCGTCGTCTGCTCCAGCCATCGTCGTCGAGCCTTGCGTTGCTGGCATCCCTTGCATCCGAAAGTAACGTGGTTTCTTCCTCTCCTTCCTCTACAATAGGTGGAGTTTAGTTTAGGTTAATATTAATTTTTTGTTTGATTAAAAATGTTAATTAGTGATTGTTAAAGAATGAGTTTGTGTTTGTTGTAGATTAAAGGAAAAAATGTGGGAAATTTTGTTGAATTAGGGATGAACAATTGCTTGTACACCAAGTGTTTGACAAAATGCCTGTAGGTGTTTTTGTTGAATTGTTGTTGAACTTTAAGTAATATTGGTATTGATTTTGAAATTATAGTATTGGTGTTGTAATATTGGTGTTGATTTTGAAATTGTAGTTTCAATTTTGTTTAAAATAAAAATAGTTTATAATGTTAATATGACTATATATGTATTGATAATGATTATATATAAGATTGATTATTTTTAAAAAAATTAAATTTATAATCTGTTTTATATTTTTATTTTGTTTTATTAAATTAAATAATTTCAAATTAAGTATATATTTGTTTAATTATTAACTCCTATTTCATTT
>JANZLF010000004.1:20638384-20651198 GCA_026546835.1 Erythroxylum foetidum | reverse complement strand
CATGTCATTCCTAATAGCTCAAGAAAAATCAATTACAACATTTCACAAGATCTTTAAAAGATCAATTTGTCTCATGAATTCTATGGTCAATGTATCCTCGATACTAAGCTTAATGAGGCATTCAGCAATTTCATTTATACTTACACCCTGGCAGATACCATCCAAAATTCTTACATCTTAATGAAAGATGTATTTATATCATATAACCACGTACTCACATTCGCTACTGCTACTTACATTCCAATTAACTCTAGATAACGTTTCTATCCTTGTTCCTGCCCATGACCGGAGTTTACTATTTAATTATAACAAAAACCTATTTTTGTAGGCCTATAAACTGGCTTACACTTTTTCCTCACATTCACCCACATATTGACAGTGATTCCACACCCTTTTTTTTTCAGTATTTACCTATTCTTCTAATGCCACATCCTATCATGATCATTGAATTAGCATTTTGAGTGCATTCACTCTACTCCTTTGATTTATCATCTTTTTCATAATCGCATGCATAAATACAATCCAAACCTAAGCGCATTTCCAATTATCGCCATACTAACACATCATGTATCACATTTCATCACTTGTACAATCATGTTTCTATTATTTCATCGTCCTTATGTATATTCTCAATCTATTTCGAATTATAGACGCAGAATTTTCAAGAAATGAAATCTCCTTATCACAGACATATGATTTCGTTAAATCATAACTTTTCATAGTCATTCTTTCTGACAATATCTTCACTGTTCATTCGAAGATAGACCATTATAGTACATATCGATATCATCTTCCATAAGACACACCAATGCAAATGCAGTGAATCTAAATCTAATTTTTTCTCATTTCTAATTATCCCCAATTTATCGAGCATACAAGTCGGAATCATAATACCTAGTCATCCGAAACCTTTTATCGTACATAGACATATTCACTCATACTCTTATCACTTTTAACCAATATTCTTTTCATGTCCATATTTGACCTTTCCAGGCTATCGCAAATGTCGCTTTCTTTCAACTCGATTTCTACACCTTAAGTCTCATTAGTCATTTTGATATCACTTCTTTCCTAAATCAGCCCATGCCAATGTATTCATATTCGTATCACAAGCGAGGGTTTATAACCACAGTACAATATGCATATTATTATCCATTTTTCTTTTTCCCATTCCGAATTGGCTCATATTCTAACATACCAGCACTTTTCTCACACTTAAACACTTCACACATGTTCATGCTTATGACTCATACCCGTACGACTCAGACTAGGGATCAGTTGCTACGGTCTGTTATGACATAATTTTAATTTATGAGACTTGACCCATGTTTTAGAAATGCCCACGTAAGCTCATACTTCTGGGCTCTGATACCACCTAAATGTAACACCCCACTCCCGTATGACCTGAACCTGACATCGATGGTGATATTCGAGTTCGTGTCCTGTGAGGGTGGTGTGCTACATCACTCAGCCAAAACTCAGTATAATTTTTTTTTAAAACACCAACATATATTATGTGGAAATCAATGAAAATACAAGCTCACCGGTAAATACAATGGCCATGGGGGCCCTTTTTATAAATACAATTTATTTCAGTCTGGTGACTTTACAAATTGACCGAATCATTTGTAAAAAAATTCAGAAAATACAATTTTATATAGAATTTATCAGACACTAATGCAGACGCGAATTAATCTCGACCTCTTCTCTCACTCACTAGCAGATGCTATATGCCCGTTGCCTAACCGGGTATTCTTCTAGGTCCTGAAAAATAATTGCAAATTTTGGGTAAGTTTTGCAAACTCAGTGAGTTAACCATCATCGATGGTTCACTCAGTCATATAGCACAATTTATATACATCTAACTTTATCTCATAATGCACATTCACAAAATATCACATTCATACATTTACAGAAGTCCACATTCATATTTTCCATATTTGATACATGCATATGAGACTCACTTTCCATTTATTATTTTACTATGACCTAGTGCCTAAACTGTCCCTTGTAGGGCTCATTAATATTTGTCCCTTATCCGTTGGTGGATGCAGGGCTCATTATACGTTGAGCCTGAGGCTCTGAATCACTTATGAGCTGGAAGCTCATTTTCACTCGTTGAGCTTAAAGCTCTGATCGGTGGCGACTCTGATCATAACAGCCATTATGTTTCAAGCAACACTCAAGCATAACTGAATTTTACATTCAGAAGTACCACAAGATTGCTATCACATCAGTATAAGGCATTTTGCCTTTCATTCAATCAAATAGATCAAGTCAAATGCATATGAAATGCGTGTGTCAGACTTTTCCATTTTATTACGGTATTGTGACCGAGCGCCTGAACTATCCCAATATGGGCGCATTAATCGGTGAGCCTGTGGCTCTGAATCAATGTGGGCTCAAGGGCCAATATGTTGAGCTTTTAGCTCTCGATGGCTGCCCCTATCACGACTGTCATTATCTGATCATGCATTCATGTATGAAATGCATATGTCCCAATTTAACAGTAATTGCATCACAATTAATCCACATGTCACAATTAGGCAGTAACTGTATCACAATCAATTCACGTATCACATCAAAGTAGGTCATAGATTCATAAACAGATAACACTTCTATGTCATAGCTCCCAATACATCGGACCTTCTGTCCGGAATCCACAGTTATAATCAATCACAAAACTCGCCATTATTCACCACAGTAGACATATAATAATCTAGAGAATCATCTAAGTTACTCACCTATAACTTCCAAGCTAATGCCTGGAAGTCTCAACAATGTCGATGGATCGACGCTCCAAATGTGCCTCTATAACAGTCAAAATATATAAACATTACCAAATGTACACAGAAATATTTAATAATGCACATGTAGCAATTAAAATATGTGCAATGCATGTTCGTGACATTCCCGGCATTATCCTATAATTCACTTAACAAAAGATTCCCCTATGACTTAGGAAACCATAGGTACCAAAATCACGCAATTTGGACCTCTATAGATCCAATTATTGATAAAAACATAGACCAGAAAACGATTACCCGGTCCCCTCACTTTGACCTAATCAATCCACGTCAGTTTTACCTCTAAAATTTCTCAATGTTACATAGAAATCAAATTAAATAATTCACGGATCCGATGCCTCAAGAATCAGGTCACTCGGAGTTCGGACGAAAAACTTTTACACAAAAGAATGGCAAAATTTGCAATTCTAAGAAAAATCACATTTGTATCAATTTCCCTTTCTTCTTTCACAAAACCTAAATTTTTACACAAGTGTCCAAATGTGACAAATTTGGTATCATTAGAAAGATTGCATAAAACCCTATAAGTTCCATGAAGGGTCTAAAAACCAATATGGCCTCTAAGCAAGTCAAAAACTTCTTCAAAGTTACTGCCCATAAAATGACCATATGAACAGTAACTGAAAATTTCCAACCCTCATAACTTATTACGCCAAATCCCTAAAATTGCATATGATACCTCAATGGAAAGGGTAAAAGATAATCTACATCTTCTATGCAGGATACAAAAATCAATGAAGGCTTTAAAGGGGTGAAATAACCTTCCAAATATTTTGCCCAAATTTACCATATGAATAGTAGCTAAACTAGGTCCAACCCCCATAAGTTTTTACTCTTAACTCCAAATAAGGCACATTATACACCATTAGAAAGCTCTAAACATGTGCTAAAATCTTCAAGAAGACCCCCCAATCCAATTCAAGCTCTAAGAGGGTCAAAAACACAAACAAATTTTCTGCCGAGTGAAACAGTAAAACTACCATATGAACAGTAACTGAACTAGGTCCAACCCCCATAAGTTTGTACTCTTAACTCTAAATAAGGCACATTATACAAAATTAGAAAGCTCTAAATATGTTATACAACCTTCAAGAAAACCTCCCAATCCCATTCAAGCCCTAAGAGGGTCAAAAACACAAACAAGATACTGCCTTCACATTACCATTCAAAATAGTACGACAACATTTTCCAAAACAGTACATCATTTTCCAACAATCATATCTTTCCATACCCTTTGCCAAAAATTCCAATTTTTATACCAAAAGAAAGATCAAAACATATCCTACAACTTTAATGAACAACTTTGAAGCAAATTCAATCTCCAAAAAGATCAATTTCACAATCAACATTTCTACCTATATAAGTCACATTCTCAACAGTACACAATCTTCCAAAATTTATAAGTTCTTATACCCTTGTCCAAACATTCCGTACCATATAGCAATGAAAAGATCAGACAATATACTACAATTCTCATGAAGGACTTCAAAGCAAATTCCACTCCTAACTAGGTCAAATACTCCCATTATTGTGGCTGCCCTGTTAAGCTTGATAAATCAGCATATAACCTAAACCATATCCAAACTTTCAAAATTCATAACTTACACTACCTACATCCAATCTCAATGCAATTTCTAGTTCAATTTGTCTCCAAATTCCAATGGCTCAAAGTTATAAATCCTAAAATCATGTATCTAATTTTCCAGTGCCATTGGACAGTCATTTCCAGTACCGAAAAGCCAATCTGTCTGTCACTTGGTAATTTCTCCAGTCCGGACATTTTCTCCCAAAAATTTAAGAAAAATTTCTAAAAGTCCCAAAAAATGTAAAACACACATAAATCACTCCAATTCAATTTTTCAAACACAAATAACACATTTTTCACAATAATTTCATTTATAGATACATATGCCGAGAAATGTCATGAATACTTGTACAATCATGTGCATGTGAAAAATTACCATTCATGTATATATAGAGGTCATATGATGCATGAACATGACGAGATATGTTTAAACATTCCTAACCCGTCCTAAATGACCAATTTACCCTTCACATTGGTGATGGGATGTTACATAGAAGAAGATGCTATATTAGCTTATAGTTCATGAGCCTTGATATTTAATATCTCCTCCATACTCTTAAGGGTATTCATCAACTCACTCAAGGTGTAATCCTTGCTGATGAGCTCATAGTCCAATTTAAACTGCTAAAAAGAGAGTTTAAGCTGTTGATGATCATAATCATCTGCGTATCTGCTTCCATGTCCACTGCAAGCATCTCAACCTCAGTGACTATAGAGATTACCTTAAGTATGTAATCATACACCGGTTCACCAAGTTTTTGTCTAAGATTATGAATGGTTTAGATACCTTTTACTCTTGCAGACCTAGTCCTCACACCAAACATGTCATGTAGGTGATGAACCATTGCATTAGTAATTTTCATACAAGCAATTTGCTTTTGCAACATGCCACTGACAAAAGCTAGAATATAACACTTAGTAGTTTCGTTAGCATTCTGCCAATGCTCATATTGTTAGATTATCTTAGGAGTTGAATCTCCACTCGGAGGTGCAGGCTCATTTTCAGTTAATTCCTATGAGATACGTTCATATTGAAGAATAATGTCAATGTTATGTCTCCATTCATTAAAATTCTCTCTGTTTTCCAATTTGTTATTTGTCAAGAGCAAAGTAAGTGGATTCATTTTGTGGTTGATTATGTATGAAAATATAAATTATTAAAACAAGAGCATACTAGTCAATATTATTGGAACTTTGTATAAAATCATGATGCATATATGCATGATGATAGATTTAACAAAACTTAAAAAATTAAAAACTTTATACGACGGTTATTTTCTTATCCATAACAAACTAAGTGACGGTAGGTCATCTTATCCATTAAAGAAAAACTAGGACCCTCTCACTAAAAAGCTACCAAGCATCTTCATGCTTAACTTTTAAAGAAGCGTCATAATTTGGTCCATACTTTTACCAATAGAGCTATAGTGGGTAGGTTATTGATAAAATATGTTAAGTGTTTAACCATTTGATTTATTCACTAAAGATACTTGCAAACCATACCTCGGTGGGAGCTCACATTTGCTGCCAATAAGTGGAGTTATCCTTAAGGAGACCCAAACTATGTAAGATCTAGGATTCATGCCCTTCAGTGGGGAGTAACAATTTACCACATACAAATGGGCCATCATTAAGAGGCCGTGGACTCTTACATGAGCATCCTCTCCCACTCAATCTTTTTGGGCTTTAAGTTTTAATAAATACCATCTTGTCTAGATGCAATTTATTATCCATTCTATATTGTTTCATTATATATCTCATACATATTGAATACACGGCAAAGCCTAGGGTTGACAATTTTTTAAATGACATGCAATAACATAATATCACATATTATTTGCATTCATTTATCCATTCATCATATGAACTAATAAGCCACGTTTGATTGTCCATCCTAGAAACATAAAAATAATTACAAGCCTTTTAGGCCTAAATATTCTTCTTGGACTTAGATCTTCTGCTTCGGACTCTTCACTCACATGACCCGACCAATTCAGTAAAAAGTGTGTAATGAATTTTCTTTTACAACAAAGTTTTTATTTTCATAAAACCGAATTGTTGTCTAATAGAAAACAAAAATCTGCACTTGTTTTTTTACCAAAATTGAAACTTTTGTATATGAAATAAAAAATCCAACCCTTGTAAAAAACCCGAAACTTTGTTCCAAAAACATTCATTCAACCAAAAATTTCATAAAACAAAATTTCAGCACTTTTGTTTTCTAAAATTCAAAATTTAGCCAAGACACCATAATCAAAACTGAAACTTTACCTCTTCCTTTCTTCAATCCATGGTTTCTTCATCTTCATCTTTACATGATTTTGTACATTACATAATCAAAGAAAACATAAAGATGAAACCAAGGAGGAAACATGACGATGATAGGCCACCCTCCTTGTTACAAACCAAATGAACAAAAATTACAAAGTAACTTTAGAATCTATGGACAACTAAAAGAGCAAAACATATATCATATATATTTCTATCACATAAAAATATGCAGCATACAAAAAATAATTGCTACCCTATGCATCACACTTATAGGAACCGAAATCATGCATAATAAAAATGTCTCTGATACGCGATCGGAAAAAAAAACATGCAAGATTTGGTTAAATGGTAGATTTCAAAAACTTTTTAGAAATCATAACACAGTAGAAGCATAATAACCAAACCAACATGCATAGTCATACATGATACGGTATAGGGATAATAAAAATAAGAAGAAGATGAAGATAATATTACCGACTCCTTTGGTACAACTTTAATTCCTTGCTGTGTTATCCTATCCTTAGTAATGTATTTTCTCCTAGTTGATGTATCCTCTTCTTCTTGTTATTGTTTCCTCTTCTCGATATTGTATCCTCGACCAATCCGATCTACCACCTATTCTTCTTGGACAAGTTGGTTAACAAGATCCTTTGGTGGGAAAGGAGAACAAAACTTTGGAGGGGATTTTTCTTAGAAGAAAGAAGCCAAAAATGGAGACACTTCTCATGTAAATTTCGGCACTCTCACGCAAGACAGGAGAGAGAGTGATAAAAATGCAAGAACCCTTTCTTACACCCTCACAATTTTGGTTAACTTCAAAGGAAAGAAGAGCTTTGCATCAAATGCATCACTTCTATCTTTAATCAATCATAAAGAAACCAATAAATCAGACACTTCTTATTTATCTTTAAGATGGCTATACGAAAAGACTATTAACCTAAACAAGACCTATCAATTTCGATTTTTGAAGATGAAAGAAGGAAGATGGTCCATTCAATGTATCTCTTTCTTCTTTAATCCAATGAACGCTAATAGTTTACATGCTATCATTAAAAGATAACTACTAAACCATTTAATGGTAAGATCATTACTCCATTTAAGATGATAATGCATGATAAATACCATCTTTATTTAGCATTTCAATGCTAAATGTGCAGCTGCATATTCAGCCCAATAAAATCGAAATTCCTTATATTTTGTTTAAAAAATTTTGTTTTAATATAATTAATCTAATTAATTAAATTAAACCAAAGTCTAGCCCATTCTTAAATGTTAATGTGAGCTTCTAATTAACCATTAATTAGTACAAGCCCAATATTCAATCATGGGCTTTAAAACCTCCATTTATATTTCTTACTTTGCTTAAAAACCTTCCTTGAAGCCAAGTGGGTAATCTTATTAGACTTAGATAATTCAAGCTCTAATAAGTCCAAAATTAATTTAATTTCATTAGAATTAATTCTAGCTTATTAACTAAATATCATTCTATTAAAGACAATTTGTTTAACTTTTGAATTACTAAATATTATGAGAACACATATTTTAAATAAGATGTCCAATTGAAAATCCTATTATAAACCTTATTATAGCTATCTGCACAATAAAGGGTAAAATTACTGTTTTGCCCTTATATTAATTTTTCCTTTTAGATCTCCCATTTTACTCTGTATGGTGATTAACATACAAGATCTTATCTTGATGTTAAGACTTGATGGGTAGTTAGTCCATCAAACTACTGGTGTCAATTTAATCACCAATCTCTAAAAAACATCTAAAAGTGATGATATCACTATAAACCCTTTATTTGAGTGAATGCTCCCTGATACATGTTTCAATTAATAATTCCAACATGTAGACACTAGATTGATACTTTGTAAAAATCCATTCTAATCATATCAATAATTATAATGAAACATATATGAGTTCACCACTCATCAAGATTATGGTTCATAATAAGTAAATGCTCAAATGTATGTTTTAAGATTAAAATAAGGCCTACTTTATTTTGTAAAACACACGTGATTCCAGATTCATTTAATAGTGCCATCATTGACAGTCAGCCACTCTCATGATTTAAAACTTATCATTCCCTCGAAGTAAACTCCTTTACTTACATGGAGATAAATCGCAACACTACAGACTAAACCATAATCAAGTGACCAACTTGATTATTCAACTATGAATCAATTAATTTAGATTCTAATAATATACATGTTTCCCATACAACTCCATGTATATATATATTATTTACAAAAGAATCTTGGTACCTTATGACTATTATATAATGTTCATACATATAAAACCAAACTCTTTTATTTCATTAATAATAAATATTTTCATTACAAAACTATAACTGGAAGAAATTAATGTTGGACACCCCGCCCTCGCGAGAGACGCACCCGACGTCCTAAGTGACATCGTGACCCACATCCCACAAGAGTGGTGTGCCCCCACTAATCAGTCACCATAATCAAACTCATTTCTCCTATTTCAGAACATATATTGGGAAGCTTCAAACTGGAATTACAATTTGATTTCTTCTAGAAAAATTTTTCCCATTGTCTTATCTTTCTAATGACACCAAAATCATTCAATTTGGTTCAAAAATTGGAAGGTTATATGCCAAACATTTTCGGATTGTTATTATACTGAAATAATGCATTATACTCAAATTC
Organism: Erythroxylum foetidum; assembly: GCA_026546835.1. Lineage (NCBI taxonomy): Eukaryota > Viridiplantae > Streptophyta > Magnoliopsida > Malpighiales > Erythroxylaceae > Erythroxylum > Erythroxylum foetidum. Next base: position 20,641,860 of record JANZLF010000004.1, on the reverse strand, counting down.
CATACAGAAATTAAAAGTCTTAGAGATTGAATTAAAATTTAATTTCTTCAGATAATTTGTAGCTCTATGTCTCTAGTTTATTTAGAAATAAGATCATCCCATTTGAAGCTCTAAAGGTCAAGATATCATTAAAATACTGAAGTATGTTTATTAAAATATCTAATTCATACTCTTCCAATCGATGCTCTTACTTTGATTCAATCAATCTTTTTCAAATCAATACCAAAAGCTATAAATTTTTATTAAGAGATAGAGGAATATATTAAGAAGCTATTACTTCAAAAATTAAGTCCTTTAGAAGTGGGATGACAAAGTTATGACTAAAAGAGTCAAGGGTGTTTAGGTCAGGGAATACCTACAGGTAACGATCGCGACGAATCGCGGTCACGACATGTGAGTGATGCCGCGATCATGACTTGCGCGAAGATCACAACTTCCCCCTTTTTAATTCTTTTCTCTAACCTGTTTTGGTTAAAAAAGGCATAAATTTTACTAGAGATGTCAGATTAAGGCTATTCTTAGACCGTTTCAAAAAAGACTTCTAGACCTACAACTTCTAAGAATATTCTGAAGAAAGTTTTTGCCTTTAAAAGGGTCAAAATTTTCAATTTAATGTAGTTGTCCCATATGTATATCTCAGCAACATTACTAACTTATAATGATCATATCTTTCAACTCCGATATCCAAAACTTTCATGCTATATATCATTGAAAAGTTAAAAAGATAACTACAACTTTCAAGAAGACAACTTTGTCTAATTCAACCTAGATAATACAGTTTTTCCTCATAAGTCAGAACATAAATCTTACCCTTATGAAAGCTTTAAAAAATGTGATGTACAAACTTTGAGAGTCATGAGCAAAAACACAATAACATTTCATTATCATCCAAAGATAAGAGTTTACAAAGCTTTAATGGGTATTTCGAGCCACAATATATCATTTCGCAAAATCTAAAATACAAAAGACACTTGAAATGCGACTAAAGCCTTATGTTTACAAAATCTAGCTTAAAATACAAAAGTATCAATTCAGAGTGATGTCATGAATCTTGACTACTCAACCTCTTTCTCATCACCTGAATATGAGAAGAAGAATGGGGGTGAACTTAAAAGCTCGTGGGTAACAAGTTTATAATCAATATTAAGCAAAACCATTACAAAAGCTCAATATCATAAATATTTTTCATTAAATCTATAAATCATATATTGCTCGAATTCTCACATTATCAAGCAATTCATAAACACGTAATTCACATATGCATCAAACTTGTCATCCAATCATAAACACAAAAGCAAATCAAAATGGTTTGGGTAGGTCCATGGACAAAATGTACTACACATTTCCACATAATGATCATGTATAGCCGTGAATAAAACATACTATCGGAATCCCACAAAATGGTCTTGCGTAGATGTGAACTTAGATGAGATCGTGAAGGAGCTCCATGCCACTAGCGGGCAGGCGGAAGAAGCCTTTAGTCAAAGTGCACTTGACTTAACTTAGGGGACCACTACAAACCCACATAATCATGCATTTCACATCTTGTAAACATATTGCCCAAAATTGGACATTTCTGAAACTTGATTTCATAACCATAATATCGTTTCAAAATCATTTTCATATGCTTTCAAAATCATTTCCATCATCCATTTCATAAATCAATAACACAATTCATATAAAAACAAGTAGCACATTTTTAAAGCATTTAAAAAGCAATAAATGCACATGAATAAAGTAGTTGAAAATCACTTATTTCTATTTCTTGAAAGAAACATTTTGGGCTTATTACTCAATTATAAAAATGTAATCTACCTTGAATTCCTTGCTTAAAATTTGCTTAAGGATGCTTTTCTCTTGCTCCTCTTGCCTTTCTCGATTTTTTTCAACATTTGCAAAAATTCTATTCAATAGGAATTCAAATTGAAAGCCTAAAGAACACACATTCACTATAATTGACCCTATAATACTTAAACCCATTCATTTCCTAAACTTTATGAATCAAAACCCTTCTGAAAATCCAAAAGATTAGAAATCGAACTTACCTTGAGTCTTCACCATTTAACAAGATTATTAACTCAAATAGAAGCTCTTCCCTTCCTTTTTCTTTTTCTCTTCTTGAACAACCTCAAATTCTCTCTTGAACACTAAGAAATAAAGAAACCATAACTTAACTTCCTTCCTTTCTTGCAAAAACCGAAACACTTAACTCTCCTTTCTCATTTTCGATGTTCTCTTTTTATTTTTATCTTCAATTCATGTTCTTCTTCCTCTCCAAAGTATGATAACATTTTCCTCTTCCTATTTTACCCTTAATGAATGCTAAAAATCCCCTTTACCCTTCGTTTAATGCTTTAAGATCTTAAATACTTAAGTGTTATGCCAAAATTACCCTCATGCATTCTTACCACTTTTAATTTAATAATCCAATGAATTAAATCCTACTAACATAGACATAATAATTTAAATTCCAAAAATAAATCTATCAACACCTTTGAATTCATTTAAATCGTGCTTAACTAAAGAAAAAAAATTTCGGGAGCCAACATTTCTCCACCTCTTAAAAGAATTTCGTCCTTGAAATTCTTACCTAAGTTATCAAAGAGGTGTGGATACTTCTCCTTTATTGCTTCCAAAGGTTCCCATGTGGCCTCTTCTACAGAATGGTTTCTCCACAGAACTTTGACTAGCTGAACTGTCTTGTTCCTGAGGACCTTCTCCTTAGTGTCCAAGATCTCCACTGAAGTCTTCTCATAAGTTAGATCATATCTTAATTAAACCTCAGTGGTTTGAATCATATGAAAAGGATCCGATCTATACCTCCTCAACATGGAAACACAAAAGACATCATGTATCTGAGACAATTCTGGTGGCAATGCCAACCTACAGGCTAGTAGTCCAATCCTCTCAACAATTTCATAAGGACCCACATATCTCGGGCTCAACTTGCCCTTCTTGCCAAACCTCATTAGTCGTTTCCAAGGAGATGTCTTAAGAAAGAATTTCTCACTAACTTCATACTCCATCTCCTTTCAGTATGCATTAGTATAGCTCTTCATTCTATCCAGTGCCGCTTTAAGCCTTTGCTTAACTAGATTGACCTTATCAACTATCATCTAGAGTAACAATGGTCCGATTAATTTCCTTTCTCCTTCCTCATCCCAGCATATAGGAGTTTTACATCTTCTTCCATATAATGCTTTATAAGGAGCCATTTCAATGCTCGAGTGGTACGAATTATTGTAAGAAAATTCGACCAATGACAAATGCTCATCCCAAGCTCCTTTGAAATCCATCACATATGTCCTGAGCATTCCCTCAAGGATCTAAATTGTTGGACCCCATTTCCGGAGCCCAACATCGAGCATGGAAGCGCAGTGCTTGGTGCGTGAGGGGAGGCCTTGGAGTTGAAACATATAAATTAAAAGAAGAAAGGAATCCCTCGGAAGTACAAGCGGGCGTCGCCGTGACGTGTG
>JANZLF010000004.1:20583170-20598779 GCA_026546835.1 Erythroxylum foetidum | reverse complement strand
TTTCACGCTTAGCCTCTGCAGGCTATCTGTACAACTATATCTTTTCAGAAAGATATTTGAACACTTTGTTACAGTAATATAGCACTCAGCTAATTTGCACTTTGATCGCTTTTTCACCTTGTGTAATTTTTCTAAAATCAGCAGCTTTTCAGTTTCGACTTCGACTTGTATTTATAGCCTTCATCTGTAACTGCTTCTTGATTCTTGAATCTTCAATCTTTAATCTTTAAAGAAACGGTTAATCAGCTGAGTTCTGTAACTAACTCAAACTGACTCTTGCGTCTGTTTCTTTTCTGCGTTTGCTTCGCTTTTGCGTCTGCGCCTGCTTTGCTTTTACGTCTGCGTCTGCTTCGCTTTTGCCTCTGCGTTGCATTTAAGTCTGCGTCTGTTTTTTTCATTTTTTTCATCTGCGTCTGCATTGCATTGTGTCTGTGTCTGCGTCTACTTGCTTTTACGTCTTCGTCTGACTTCAGTTATTGCAACTTCGTCTGTCTCTGAATTCGTCTGTGTCTGTCTGTGTCTGACTTCGTCTGAGACTGAGTTCGTTTGTGTCTGACTTCGTCTGAGACTGAGTTCGTCTGTGTCTTGACTGTGTCTGACTTCGTCTGAGACTGAGTTCGTCTGTGTCTGTTTTGTTTTTCTTTGAACTCTTTTTGTTATATATCAAAATCATCTTAATGTAAAGTCATCTTGACTTAACAATTCTGAGTAAGAAAATGAAGACTGTGGATGAGATGCTAAGGGAATTTCTATGGTCTAGACTTGAAAATAAAGCTAAAGTGCCCATAATAAAATGATTGAGCAATGTGTTTGTAATCAAGAGAATTTGGAAGATCTGCACTAACAAAGAGTCACTTTGGGTTCAATATATATATATATATATAAACATTTCTCAAAAGGTAAGAGCTATGGATAGTTAAGCTATAAGCCAACACATGATGAACCCCAAGACAAATTTTTTAAATGAGGGATTCAGTAAGCCTTGTAATCAAACATATATAGGTAATGGAAAAGAAACTTTATTTTTGGTTTGATAATTGAAATAATTTGGGTCCTTTATATAAACTATAAAAGTTTCACATACTCAAAGCTAGCGTACCTATGAATATAGAAGCAATCATAAAAATAAATAGCTAGAGTTAGCCATTTCATGCTTCAAAGGGTTTTGGACTAATAAAACATAATCTCCCTTCCAATCCCCTTAAAGAGGATTCTATCCTTTAGCTCAATAATAACTCTACGAAATTCTCAAACCAATCTTACAAGAATCTCCTGATGGGATCACAAGGAAAGTTTGAAAGGTACAAGCCAACTTGGAATCATCATCTGATCCCCAACTCCTCCTTTGCACTTGAGCTTATCTTAAGAGAAGACTGGGTACTAAAGCCGCTCAAGAAATACTCCCCATAGATCCTATTTGTGTCCTTTATCAATCTTGTAATAATGATATAAAATAGCTTTTTCTTTAATTGTATGTTATTATCTGCCATACTTTGGAATACCCTCTACAATCTTTAATATAGTTCCCTTTACAGGAAAATACCATCTTTTAAATTGCAAAATTCAATTTTAGTATAAAGAGTGACCTTAACTTATTTAGACTAACTTTGTGAGCATTAGTTACATGATCTAGATGGAAAGGAATAAGAGGATCTCTAGGGGTATCCAAACCAGTATAATGCTTATCAGTGCAAAGCTCATTGGTAAGATAAGGAAAACAATCGTAGTTAAGGGGCCAAACTACATCAATAAATAAGTACAAGCTTGATCAAGCAATGGAATTTAGGATAGGGGGTGTAAAGATCTCATGTTATTGACATCTCATGGTTAAGGAATAATTCATGCTTATATGATGTTTATTCTGCTAATTAACTTGTAGTTTCTTTCTTTAATGCTTTAATACCATTGTTAGTGTTATTGAGTCCCTGGGTGTATTAGTGTGACTCATTACTGCCTTGGAGTTAGTTTCAGTTTCAATTAAATATTATTTAATTTCTAAAAAGAGTTTTAAAAAAGTCAAAATTGAAAAAAAGATGTAAAGAGTTTAAAACCAAATTGATTTAATAATACAAGGCTGATATTCAAGAGTTAGCATCTTAAGGAGAACAAAGATTCATTACAAATACATATATGATTTTGGAAGGGAAGATATACTTCTTTTGAAATATTTATCTAAATTTTTTATTCTTCTTTGAAACTTATTATCCTAGACCTTTTATTAGACATAAGGCTTTCAATTCTTCTATACATTCCAAACTAGTGTAACACAAAACGATTAAAAAGTTATATATTTTTGAAAACCTTCTTCAGCAGGAGACTCATATTATAAAGTTGAGGTATCCTCTAATAACAAATTGTAGGAAAAAAATGTATCAATTAAAATTGGTTCGAGGAGATTCAATACGAATCACTTATTATTGCTAATTCATCTTTATTTCAATTTTAAATTTTTGATGAGAAGTGGCCATTAGATCTTTAAAGTAGGATATAATTGAGAAATTGATATTTTTCAGTTAAAGAGATTAAATATTTTGATTTATGGGTGGGTTAATTAAAAATGCTATATTGCATAAGTTTTTTAAAAGTTCTATATGGTCATTTCTAGTGTTTCATTAAATTGAAAGGCACCTTTTAATGATTTTAGATGTTTTCACATATTTTTTAAAAAATTATAAGAGATGTCTGAGCTTTTCACTAAAATAAAAATAAATATTATATTTTCAAGTTGATAATAAGTATGGTTGATTAAATATATAAGCATTAAATTCTACACTTAATTATGATGAAGGCCAAGAAAAAGAAATAGTCATTAACTTAAATTACTTATGCACAAACATGAAAACAAGGAATTATTTAAAATAATTACTAATTTGAAATAGTGCAAAAACTAAAAAAAAGTAATAATATTTAAAAGAAATAGTAAGGTTTTATTATATCAAATTGCTTTATAATATAATATTATCAAAGGCTTTTATAATTTAATTTTATTAAAAATAATTCTAGAATTTGATAATTGACTAAAAATATTTTTATAGTATTATTTTGTTCAATTATGATTGAAACGTTATAATTATAAGATTATAGTTCAGTACAGTTATGAATAACGTTTAATCTTAAGTTGGGAGAATGAATTAAAATTGTCGTTTAGTTATAATAACAAATGCAGCCTCCTTTCCCTTTTGTCTAGTTGTTGGAGGCTTATTACCAATTATAATTGTACCTAAATGGGAGAGTCTTGGCACTAGTTAATAAAAAACCAGATGGCAGTGCTTATTCCATGAAAACTAATCAAATAATCCATTTAAGGGCAGATGCAACGATCAAAACCTAACAATGCACATCTCCATCATTCATGCTCTTAATTATGTTTTCCGAAGGCCTTCACTTTAGAAAAAGCTTAAGAAACTATCTTTAAAGGAAGTAGATGGGAACAACTATACAAGGTCCTTTTATGAAGAAATCAGGAACTACATTCTTGATATACAAGTCACTGGTCTACCTTTTAGAAGAAGTTTTTATACATAGACCAATAAACAAAAGGAAAAATGTTTTTGAGGAAGAAATTAGATAGGGGTTTATGCAATATGAAATAGTTTCAATTCTTGCCTTACTATAAAGCTATATTTCCAAATTTAAGCTTCTAGGATCATTTCTCAGCAATTATACGTTTTGACTAAGTAAGATCTCTAAGCAAAATAGCTTTTATATTTAATAACTTCTTAATTAACTTGAAAGGTTTCAATAAAGTAGTTTGTAGAGGCCTCGACCTCAACATCAGTGGTACCAAGCAATACATATACACGAGGAAGCTAAACATATATAACAAAAGAACTTAAAACCCTTTATAAACCTAATGTTGGTAATACTCATTATTTGTTTAATACAAAAAAAGCTCTTAATAAAGCTCAATATCAGATTTACATTGAACCTTCATGTCCAATGCTTCAAGAAGTAGAAAAGTAGGCTCTATATAACTTCACATAAGCTGTCAATTTTGATCATTCTCTAATAAAGAAAAGATCAATAATCACCTAGTTGAAAGATGGTGATATGAATTCAACTTGTTTCCATAGACTAGTGGTCTCTAAGAATATTTTTAACAAAATTGTATCTTTAGAAGGCATAGATTCTTTGTTAAACACTCCAAGTCAATTTATTAAGGAAGTTGAAAACTACTTCTCATGCTCCCCTAGGGTCTCCTTCATTTACTATTTTTTCAACAAATCTTATTAAGGAAATCATTCAAGATAAGCTATTACTTCAAGAATTGAGCTTCTCTCTAAACCTATCACTACTAAGGAGTAGGGATGGCAATGGGTTAGCCTATGGGCCCAGATTCAGGTGTTTTCAATAGCCTGGCCCATGGACTAGGCTTAGGCTCAAATTGACGTTATGCTCAACTATTTTCAACAAAACAACATCATTTTCTTAAAAGAATTAGGCCTTGAGTAAGCTTGGGCTACCACCTGGGTTTGGGCAGCGTAGGCTTAGACCCAATTAAAAAAAGACATTGTTTTACACTTTTAATTTTTAAAAAAATTGGCAAGGTGATAGCCATAGACTATATAATGTTTTAGTTGGTAGTTTAATGCGTGTTTATTAGTTAAATTGAATTATGAATGCATGTTTAGGTTAGGTTTTGGTTATTTAGTTAGATATTTGTGTTTTGAGTGTTTTATAGGTTAGAGAACATTTTTAAGCTTCAATTTTATATTTTTGAGGTACCTTGATGTATTTGCTAGTGTTTTAGGGCAAATATAGAAGAACGAAGAAAATTCAGAGAAAACCCGAAAGAGCAACCAGGCCCACAATCGTGGGTCAAAAGTCACAATCATGATAGAAGCATCAGGGAGAAGCCACAATCGTGGCAGAATTGCCATGATCGTGACAAAAGGCTTATTTAGGGGCCACGATCTTGGCCTACGAGATCAAAGCACATAGACAGCCTTCCTGATTTGAGTTTTCGAGGGACTTTTCAGACCTTTTGGACTTGGAAAAAATCCTAGGTTTGCCCAAATTAGAAAAACCTATAAAAGGGTTACGAAGAAACCTTAACAAAGCCTCCACTTGTGTCATTTGGGGGAAATTTAAGGGAGAGAAGAAAAAGAGAGAGAGGAGGAAGAAGAGAAGAGAGTAAGAGGGGTCTTTTGGCACAGCTGCCTCTCAGGGTCATCTAATCCTAGTTCTTCCTCCTTTCTATCTTTATTTCCATTCATTGAATGTATGAGATGCTGATGGATTGTATGATGATGGATCTTGGATTGTTGATGATGTTCTAACTTTTCCTTCGAGATTTTACTTTGGTTAAATGTTAATATAGTAATTTTTATTTTATTTTAATTAGGTGTTATGATTAATTACGAAACTTGCATATTTCTTTAATAAATCGATAGGGTAAACTAAATAAAAATGATTGGATTGGATTAATGAGAGTTAAATGATCCAGTAGACCACGTGATTAATCATATTAGTTATTGTGTAGAGAGAAATCTTGTATGAAGCCCGATAGTTTATTAGAGATCTTAAGATCTAATTAGAGTTGTGGGTCTTTTGTTAATTGAGAGATTGCAAATTCCATACTTCAATTAGGGTTTATGATTTGGGGTTTAATGATCATAACTCAAGAGAAAGTAATCTACCTTACATGAATACACCCCAATAGAATAGGGTAGGCGAGAGGAAAATTTGACATTTTCTACATATTGTTCGTACCTCATTAATTCAAGCTCATATGCCATTGACTTATTAGGGAGAGCTCTTTCTTTCGCTGCATATTTAATTAATCAAACTCCCTCCCAATCTATTGAATTTCAAACACCATTCCAAGTCCTCACTAATGTTGTAGCTGCTTTACCAATACCAAAGTTACCTCCTCATATTTTTGGATGTGTAGGATTTGTGCATATCCATAAAAAATCAACATAACAAGCTAGCTCCACGAGCCCTAAGGTGTGTTAGGTATGCAACAAACTAAAAGGGGTATTGGCGTTATCATGCTCTAACTAAATGTATGTGTACAATTGAATAAGAATGGACTACTGAGGAGGAGGATATTCTTCCATCAAATTTAAAAATTTAGATTCTCACTAATATACCACAACAATCGTTTATTAAGGATGTTCCTATTCCTAACCCTGAGCCACCAAAAAAAAAACTACTAGGGCATTGTACTAGAGGTATTCCTAGTCCTATATATGAATATGAAATTTCAAGTAGACTTAAATATCCCATGAGTTATTATGTATCAAATAATAAATTTTCAGAATCAAATAAGTCATTTATAAACCAATTATCTATTATATCTATTCCTAATAATGTGTAGGAAATTCTAGATTTTCCAAGGTGGAGAGCTCCAATGAATGAGGAAATGAATTCTTACAAAAAAAACTTGTAAGATTGTTGAATGCCCACCAAGAAAGAAGCCAGTTAAATGACAATAGGTTTACATTGTAAACTACAATGCAAATGGCATAGTTAAAAGGATCAAAGAAAGATTGGTGACAAAGGAATATGCAACAATACTTTAACAGTATTAATTTTAGCTACAAGAGCAAATGTCTCTATGTAATCAAACCTACTGGTTTGATTAAATAGAGACATTTGCTCTTGTAGATAAAATCAATACTGTTAAAAGTATTGTTGTCCTTAGCTATAACTTGGATTGGCCTTTGCAACAATTTGATGTAAACAATGCTTTTTTGCATGGTAACTTGTCTGAAGAAATCTATATGGAGCTTCCACTAGGTTGTAAGGTAGAAGAAAGGTAGAGTAAAAAGATTTATAGATTGGAGAAATCATTGACTGGGTTAAAGAGGTCTCTAAGAGCATGGTTTTGAAGGTTCACAAGATTTATGATAACTTTCGGATATTATTAAGGTAATTCTAATCACATGTTATTCTTAAAAAGAAGGCAAGGTAAAATCACTACTCATGTTGTATATGTAGATGATATGATAGTGATAGGAGATGGCCCAGAAAAGAGGAAGGCACTATAAGAACACTTGTCTAAAGAATTTGAAACGAATGATCTTGATTGCTTGAAATATTTTCTTGGGATTGAAGTTTTTAGATTGAAGAAAAGAATTTTTATCCAAAAAAAATATACATTAGACTTATTACAAGAAACTATTATATCAGCATGTCAACCAATTGATACACTGGTTAAGGAAGGCTTGAAGCTATGTGTAGAAACAGACCAAATACCAATTGATAAAGGAAGATACTAAAGGCTTGTACAAAGGCCAATGTACTTGGCTCACACAAGACCTAACCTCGCTTATGCTTTGAGTATTGTTAGTCAATTTATGCATAATCCTGGAGAATAACATATAAAGACAATTATGAGAATTTTGAGGTATCTAAAATCTACTCTAGATAGAGGAATTTTGTTTACAAAAAATACAAATTGGTAAAGTATAAATGTGAATGTAGAAGTTGACTGGGTTGTATCATTAGAAGATAGACAATCAACTTCCAGCTACTTCACATATATTTGTGGGTGATAACCTGGTTACATAGAGAAGTAAAAAACAAAACATGCTCACTTACCCAAGTGCGGAAGCTGAACTCAGAGGTATAGTTCTTGGTATCTTTGAAGCTTTGTAGCTCAAACTACTTTTGCAAGATTTAGGCTATCTACTAAAGTAACTGATTAGTCCATATTGTAACAACAAAAGCTATTTGTGATATAGCTCACAACCATGGTCAACATGATGAAACAAAGCTTCTTAAGATTGTCAGATTTTTCATTAAGGAGAAGTTAGATTAAAAACTATGGAGTTGCCTAAAATTCTATCTAAGAAGTAATTGACTGACATTCTTACTATTAAAGCAGTTTCAAATCATGTGTTCTCAAAATTTCTTGGCAAGTTAGGCATGCATGACATCTATGCACCAACTTGATTTTTGGCAAGTTAGGCCTGCATGCATCTATGCACAAACTTTTTTTCTCCTTAATTATTGAAATTCTACAGTTGAAAGTATATTCTTAGACTCCTGATTATAATTGTAGGATTAATTGTTGATGTTTCTTTCCTTATTGTATATTATAACTAATATGTTTTCAAGAAAGTAATGATGAACAAAATTACATTTCCTTCTTCTTCTCATCTTTCAAGTACTACTTATGTACCCGGAATTTCACATTCTTATTTTAAAAGACACGCAAATCTTCTTCTTTTAACTAAGAAACAAAATGATTAAGATTTATCTAGATGGAATTATTATTTATGACTACCTTAAGACAAGATATGCAATAATACGAAAATTTGCGAAATAAACAAAACTATGCTGTCTAGCAAGGCCCCGAAATCAAATTCCGAGGCGAAAACTTAAAGTGTATTGTCTGAATGCGTTCATCAATTTAAGATTTTTACTAAGATGTAACTGAGGATAACAGTATACATATGAGGGGATATATAAATAAGAACTATTAGCAAATTAATCCAACTGCTTCAACGTGCATAGCAAAAGCATTTATAACTGCTTGCTATTCTTTTAAGCCTTGCAAATACGTGTAAACCTGAAACAACTCAAAGGGTGTGATGACAAAGACATCGTTGAAAAATACTTCATTTGAAGTCGGATCATGACTCCCTACCTTGAAGTTGTGACAATGCACGGTCCCTTTTGTTGCCACTGCCGTAATGAAACGAGAGCAACTAAGATACTATAAAGATGAATTTAGATCAGTAATAAAGGATTAAATAGCTAGGAACAAATAAAATTAATGACGAGGGAATTTGGTATTCCCACAGTATGCACTTCAAACTGAAGGCTTTAGGGAGATGTTAAGTTTTCCCTGGAGAATAAAGGTGAATATTGAACCCTTAGTCTTGTAAATTGGATGAAACTAATGGCTAAGAAATGACAATCAAGTAGTGTAGACATACATTTCCTACTGGTTTAGAAATTTGTATCCCTGAAACTTCAAAGGTAAACACATACAATTTAATTAGGTGATGAACCTTCTCATTAGTCGGTTCTTTTATCCAATTATGGTCTTAATTACCAAGAGCACAGTATAAGGTTAGCTAGTTAATGTCACTGGCTGGAGGTTGCTTTTGCTTCCAAACAACGAACTATGATGATTTGGTTTGTTATGGGAACGGCATGGAGAAATCCTTAGCGTGTTGAAAACTCGATAATAGCCTCTCTTACCTTTTTCTTGTCCATGGTTCGCAGGAAGCAGAAGCGAAACAATATATATATATATGTATCTAAATGTTTTATGCATCATTGCAAGATAGACAAAACATTTAGCAGGTTTTATGCTTCGTTGCTAGACAGACATTAACAAGCTAGGACGAATATACTTTGGTTCCATGGACTCTGCTTGTTTTCTGGCATTTCTCATATTTGTTGGGGTACTTGCAGGTGTGATAGGTGACAATAGCTTTGATCAGAATTATTATATTACCTGGGGAGATGGGAACGTCTTGTCACTCCAAGCAGGGACTGAAGTTCAGCTATCCCTAGACAAATCATCTGGTCATTTCCTTCTTCTCTTTTCAGGATGAGCTTACACACGATTTTCCCTCAGCTCGTTTTTTTTACGTCGACTTTGTCTGTATAATTTTTACCTCCTAGCTATTTACCATAACAGTCTCTTCATCTCTTCCTCTTCGCACTTTCCTTTTGATGGGAATCCTCCATTACTTTTATGCCATTTTTCTTCCATGCAATAGAAAAACACAAAAACAGAAGTTTCCATCAAGTAACTAAAGTCGATGCTGCTATACAGTGTACAACAATAGCATCATGTTTTACACCGAGTGAACACATGAAACCTTTCGTGCAGTTTATAGTATTTCAACCTGTATATTTAATTTTATCAACATATTTGTATAGAATAAAATTTAATAAAATAGAGTGGTGTTTATTTTATGCAATAAAAAGTATCTATTCCCATAACCTTGAGGGGATTGAAATACGCAGGAGCTTGTTATATACAACAGCTAATGAAATAATTAATTCACAGGGTATAGTAGATATAATTATTTTATAGGTGCCAAAAGTTAAATCAATAATTTGTTTAAAGCTTAATTATATCTCAATATAGTAGTTTTTTTACAGGGTATAGTAGATATAATTATTTTATAGGTGCCAAAATTAAATCAATGATTTGTTTAAAGCTTAATTAGATCTCATTATAATAGTTTTTAATAAAAAAACAAACTTCTTATTGTCATTCATATTTGAATGTAGGGTCTGGATTTGGATCCAAGCTAAACTACGGTTCTGGATTCTTTCATATGAAGATAAAACTACCAGAGCATGATTCCGCAGGGGTTGTCACCGCTTTCTATGTGAGTAGGCATCATGTATGCATCTATTAGAGTAATATAGATTTCGACGACCTTTCCTATTATTTTCACCATATCCTAAAGATTATCCAACCTTCAGGCTTCAAGCCCGCTCATAAACGATGCAAAAGATCTGCGGATCGAGGATGCTCTAATCTATCTTGTTTTTCTTTTTTTCCTTTTCCATATCATTAGCTAAGTTCACATGGAGACAATCATGACGAACTGGATTTCGAGTTCTTAGGAAACAAAGAAGGAAAGCCGATCACATTACAAACAAATGTGTTTGCAAATGGTGAGGGGAATAGAGAACAAAGAATTTACCTTTGGTTCGACCCAACAGCAGATTTCCATAATTACAGTATTCTGTGGAACGAACATCTTATTTTGTAAGAACGATCTCCCTCTCTCGCCCTTTTCCCGCAATCAATCTCTATATTCTACACTCTAACATTATAAAGTTTCGGTTGTTATTGGGTTATGATCAGATTCTTTGTGGACGATACTCCCATAAGAGTGTTCAACAACAACACGAACATCGGAGTAGGATACGTCTCACAGCCGATGCAGGTACTAGTAAGCTTGTGGGATGGTTCAAGTTGGGCAACAGATGGAGGAAAAACCAAGATTGATTGGAAATCTGCACCATTTCAAGCTCAGTTCCAAGGATATGGCATTGATAGTGGGTGTCCTGTTCAAAGCTCCAACATCCAACCATGTTACTCTTCCAACCACTGGTGGAATAAAGTTTCAGAGCTCAACTTCAAGCAACGATCCGCATACAAGAATGTTCGAAATAACTATCTTACTTACGACTATTGTTTGGATACGGCTAGGTTTCATACGCCTCCCATAGAGTGCCGAAGCAATACCTTCTGAGTTCTTTCTTACACAATTACACGACCATGCCGCATCAGCTTCACTAATATGCATGCTATTCAGAACCAGCAAATGAAGTTTCAGCCGATGCTATTTCGATAAAATACAAAATCCTTACAGCTTTCACTGTACTCCACGAAAACATTTTCAATGGAATGGATTATTCTTTGCATTAAAACAAGCACCTATTATTTATCTCGATATTAACATAGAAAGGTTAGGAGATCTTATTGTCACTTATATTGATAATATTATTATTTTTCTAATATTGATAAAAAGGATCATTTAAAAAAAGTCAAACTTATCCTTTAATGATGAAAATAAAAAGGATTAATTTTAAGTAAAAAGAAAATTAAAATAGCCTACCAAAATATTGAATATCTAGGAATAGAATTTCATAATAGATTTTTAAAATTACAATCCAACATTCTTACCAAAATACAATAATTTTCAGATATTTTAAAAAATAGGACTCTTGTACAATAATTTTTAGGAATACTTAATTATATATTAGATTAAGGTTTCTTTAAAAATCTTGCTAAAGAACGAAAAAAATTACAACTCAAATATATTACAAAATATCAACGGTATTGGACTATTGAAGATACCACAGTAGTATGTACATTAAAAGACCTATGTAAGGATCTACCAATCTTATATAATTATTTACTAAAAGATACACTGCTGATATAAATTGATGTCAGTATAGAGACATGGGTCGGCTGCTTGTTGGCACAACCACCCAACCACAAAAAATATTTATTATGCGAATATATAAATGGAACTTTCAGTTCCACTGAAAGCAAATATCCAATCCATGAAAAGGAAATATTAGCCTGTCCCAAAACGTTGAGAAAATGACGTATTGATTTATTGCCAATAAAATTTACTATTCAAACATATTCAAAATATTTAAGTGGATTTATTAAATATAATATTAAAACTATTTATAATCAAGGAAGATTACTTGTGGCAATTAGGATTAAATCAATTTAATTTTCATATTCATTATCTAAAATCTTTTGACAATAGTCTTGCAGATATCTTAACCAAAAAATGGAAGCAGCAATTATGAGTCTCAATGAGTCATTAACCAAGAAGGAAGTTGACTTGATTGAGTTACAGCAACAAGTGGGAACAGTAACTAAGGAAGTCAATCAATTGAGAACCACCATTACCCTACTAGAAAAACAACATTCTCCATAACAAACAACTCCTACTCCTACTATTCATCCAATTACCCCATAACAAATCACTCAAACCTCTTGATCAAAATCTCCCCATTTATCCACCATTTTTCAAAGAAAAGAAGATTTTAAGGAAGAAGCTGGACTTTATGACGAATGACATAAAGTAGCAGTACACATTATGGGAAAATCTTCCACTATGCACGAAAGCTTTTCCAATAAAGAAGAAGCTAAAAAAGCCTTAGTCAACTTCAAAAACCCAATAGTAAAGCCTTAATATAAACAAATCCTTGAAAGAACTCCTCTTGAGCCCAATATGAAGACATTAGGTAAACCAATTAACATGGAAAAATCAATTCTATACCTACCAAGGCCTTGAAGGAAGAAATGAAAAAACTCATGTCTGAAATGTTTTGTGATTACTTTCAAGCACTTAATGACTAGAAGGAGGAACAAAAACTATTTCAATACTATCCACAGAATCGAGGCAGATATGGACCTAAGGCTATAATATTCCATGAAGCCGATCCATTAACCACTTATCTCTTTTTCCAAAGTGGATTAATTGATACTATCTACCTAACCAATCTGCATATCCATTTTGAATTCCTTATAGGATTCATTCAAGCAGTTAAAACATACAAAGATCGTTTTGCCAAAGAAAAGGAAGTATTTATCAAACTTTTTAGTAGTTATCTAATTTTCAAGGAAACAGACAATCTCAAGGATGTAGAAATCAAAGTAACTAAATCGCTTTTATCCAGTTTGAAATAAGCAATGGGATGTACACCCTTATAGATGAACCTCCTCGATACAACTTTGACTGAGATCTTGTTATTAAAACTCAATCTCCATTGTTTAGAAGGAGTTTATCAATAGTGCATTATAATTAATCCAGAATCACTACTCAAAGTCAATTATAAAGGACCAAATATGGAATATAAAGCACCAATATCACTAGAAGCTCTCCAGATTATTCGACAGTTTGAACAACTATTTTCAGCTATTAATGACATTTTCAATGACTTATCTGAACAATGGAAATATTCCATCTGTCAACAACTTGGCAATCATGCTCAGTATAAATGTACCTACTGCCTTACTACTTCTACAAAAGAAAAGGATGACTCTAGTTCAATAGAAACAATAATTGAAGAATAAGCCTAAGAATCTTTCAAAAGTTGTCGGCTCCAAAGGATGTAGGCCCTTTGTCGGCCACTCAATAAAGAAAAAACATATTCCTCTGCTTGTTACTTTTCTTTTGTCGGTTAAGCTTTAACCGATTCCTTCGGTTACCTGTAAAAGCCAACCATTCGTCTATATCAGAGTCCGTTGAAAACAATATCATCATGAAATAGAATAACATCTGTTATCTTACCTCTTGCTCATTTCAAAAATTTTAAGCCTAACAGCTTGGCTTTTAAATGGAAAACACAATTCAGATATGATTTCAATAATATTTTTTGTTTCATCAATATTTATTCATCCCATAATATTTATTATTTATGCCATGAATATCATAAATATCTTTTTAGTTATCACTATTATTTCCCTTCCCAATGATAAATTTATCTATTATCTTACCATCTGTTATAAAGCACAATTTTCTTATTTTATGATGCAATATTATTTGATAAATTTTGTTTTCAAAATAAACTTCCACATCTCTATTTATTTTAGTTCTTTAATTATACATAACATGATTGCATTAATAGTACATGTTTTAAGTTTCATTATTTATGTTTTTTTATAATTATTATTCACACTTGTTTGCCAATTTTTGCTTTTTTATCAATTTGTTTTACTTATTTAGATTCCCAATCTATTAGATTATTATTTCAGGATTGTTTGAAATATAACTTTAGACACATTATTCTATAATATTTATTAAAATATATTTATCTTCGTAATAATCATAAAAAAATAAACCCTTTTATTCACCTACATATTAGTAAAATTATGCCTATTTGTAAAATTTGTAGAGCTCTTCATCAATCTATCGTCCATAATGAAAAGAAATTAAGTAATAGTAGACAACTCATTCAAGTCTCTACATCTATGTATCACTTGCTTCAATCAATGAATGCATCTATTAAAGCTCTCTAACTTTATCATTCAATCTATGTATCACTTCCTTACTTGATCAAGTCTATAGTGAACATCCACTAGACCCAATTAAAAATACAAATATTCAACTAATTGACATAGAATTAAAATACCCTACACAAGAACTAAACATTTGCAATAATATTCCATATACCTAACAAGATGTACAAGAGTTTATTAGCAAAAGTTCTGAATTAATAACAAAACAATCAATCTCTCCAAGTACTAGTAAACATTCAGCACCTGCTTTTTATGATAATAATCATTCTGAACAAAAAAGAGGAAAACAACAAATAGTTATTAACTATAAAAAATTAAATGAAACAACTATCGGAGATGCATATAAATTACCTAGAAAAGACTATATTATAAATAAATTAAAAGGACATAAATGGTTCACAACATTAGATGCAAAATCTGGATACTAGCAACTACGTCTACATGAAAATATAAAATCATTAACGGCTTTCTCTTGTCCTCCATAAAAATATTTTCAATGGAACGTATTACCATTTGGATTAAAATAAGTACCTAATAGTTATCAATGATTTATGGGTAACAACTTAGAAGGATTAGAAGATTTCTCTATTATATTGTTGATATTATTATCTTTTCCAATACTGATAAAGAAGATCATTTGAAAAAAGTCAAACTTATCCTTCAACACTGTAAAAAAAGGATTAATTTTAAGTAAAAAGAAAATTAAAATAGCCCAACAAAATATTGAATATCTAGGAATAGAATTTCATAATGGATTTTTAAAATTACAACCCAACATTCTTACCAAAATACAACAATTTCCATATATTTTAAAAAATAGGACTCATGTACAACATTTTTTAGGAATACTTAATTATATATCCAATCAAGGTTTCTTCAAAAATCTTGCTAAAGAACGAAAAAGATTACAACTCAAATGTAGTACAAAATATTAGTAGAACTAGACTATTAAAGATACCACAGCAGTACATACATTAAAAGACCTGTGCAAGGATCTACTTGAAGTGAATCACACGTTAATACAACACTTAGAAAACGATAATAGAATGCACGAGAAGGGGGGGTTGAATTGTGTATTCCCCTTTTTATAACTCTTTTGAGAATTACTTGTTAGAAATAAAAATCTTTACAGA
>JANZLF010000004.1:20569718-20583070 GCA_026546835.1 Erythroxylum foetidum | reverse complement strand
TCGTCTGTGTCTGACTTGAGTTATTGCAACTTCGTCTGTGTACGTCTGTGACTAAGTTCGTCTGTGTCTGTTTTGTTATTCTTGTACATGATCTCTTTTTGTTATACATCAAAACTATTTCTATGTAAAGTCATTTTGACTTAACACTACTAGTCTTATATAATTATTTACCAAATGATACACTTCTATTACAAATTGATGCCAATATAGATACATGGGTTGGCTGCCTGTTGGCACAACTGCCCAACCCCAAAATATATTTATTATGCAAAAATATAAATGGAACTATCAATTTTGCTGAAAGCAAATATCCAAACCATGAAAAGGAAGCATTAGCTTGTCTCAAAACGTTGAGAAAATGGTGTATTGATTTATTGCCAGTAAAATTTACTATTCAAACATATTCAAAATATTTATATGGATTTACTAAATACAATATCAAAACTAATTATAATCAAGGAAGATTAATCTAGTGGCAATTAGAATTAAATCAATTTAATTTTCATATTCATTATATAAAATCTTCTGACAACAGTTTTATGGATATCTTAACCAGAGAATGGAGGCAATAATTATGAGTCTCAAGGAGTCAATAACCAAGAAGAAAGTTGACTTGATTGAGTTACAGCAATAAGTAGGAACAGTAACTAAGGAAATCAATCAATTAAGAACTACCATTACCCTATTAGAAAAACAACATTCTCCAAAACAAACAACTCCTACTCCTACTATTTATCCAATTACCCCATAACAAATCACTCAAACCTCTTTATCAAAATCTCCCCATTTATCAACTAGTTCTCAAAGAAAATAAGGTTTTAAGGAAGAAAAAAGTCTATTTAATTTTCAATGGACTTATGGCTAGACTTTATGACAAATGGCACAAAGTAGCAGTACACATTACGAGAAAATCTTCTATTATGCACAAAAGCTTTTCCAATAATCAAAAAGCTGAAAAAGCCTTAGCTGACTTAAAAAACCAAATATTAAAGCCTTAATATTAACAATTCCTTAAATGACTTCCTCTTAAGCCCAATATGAAGACATTAGGTAAACCAATTATCATGGAAAAAATCAATTCTATACCTACCAAGGCCTTGAAGGAAGAAATGAAAAAACTCACGTATGAAATGTTTTGTGATTGCTTTCAAGCACACAATGAATGGAAGGAAGAACAAAAACTATCCCAATACTATCCACATAATCGAGGTAGATATGGACCTAAGGCTATAATATTCCCTGAAGCCGATCCATTAACCACTTATCTCTTTTTTTAAAGTGGATTAATTGATACTATCTACCTAACCAATCAGCATATCCTTTCTGAATTCCC
This sequence comes from Erythroxylum foetidum, assembly GCA_026546835.1. NCBI lineage: Eukaryota > Viridiplantae > Streptophyta > Magnoliopsida > Malpighiales > Erythroxylaceae > Erythroxylum > Erythroxylum foetidum. The sequence goes on along the minus strand of JANZLF010000004.1, from coordinate 20,581,737 downwards.
TACAGGATTCATTCAAGTAGTTAAAACGTACAAAGATCATTTCACCAATGAAAGGAAGTATTTATGAAATTTTTTAGTAGTTATCCAATCTTTAAGCAAAAAGACAATCTCAAGGATGAAAAAATCAAAATAACTAAAATTGCTTTCATCCAGATCGAAATAAGCAATGGGGTATACCCCTTATAAATGAACCTCCTCGTTACAACTTTAACTGGGATCTTATTAATCAACTAAATCTTCATTGTTTTGAAGTAGTTTATCAGCAGTACATCAGAATTAATCTAGAATCACTACTCAAAGTCAATTATAAAGGACCAAATATAGTCATGATTTCAGCATATAAAGCACCAATATCACCAGAAGCTCTCCAGATTATTAGACAGTTTGAACAACCATTTTCATCTATTAATAACATTTTCAATGACTTATCTGAACAAAATAGACTTAATAGACATTATGAACAAGATGTTAAATATTTACATAAACAATTTAAAGAACATTATATGATACATCTTAATGAATCAGACTAGTTGTAATTTCAGTAAACAGTTACAAGAACATATATTATATATTGAAAATTTAATCAACCAATATAAAATATATAAAAAAAGAATATTATGAAGAACGATATAATTATGTACAATTTGTTATTAGTAATCAAACTGTAATAAAACTTATAAAAGAACGATTAGAATTAGCTCAAAATCTATATAATTTTTATATACAAGAATTAAACTATTTAAAAATTACTTTACGAAATCATCACCATCAATAAATGATAGATATAATTATAGAAGAACAAAATATAGAAGAACAAAACATACTAGATATAGATCACTTAGAATTAACTGAATCAGCTGGTATCTTTCATATCAATACCTTATTATAAAAAAAACAAAAACAAATAGCAAAAACTCATCTAAATCTAAAACCTGGACAAGATATACATCATCCTCTCCTGAACAATTTCATTAATCGACAAAATAATATGGTAAAATCGTTCATAAAACACCAATCAGAATAGATCAATGTAGTGGACACATTAGAATAAATTTAATTGATCATCAACAAATTTATACACAATTATAGAAAATACCTAATGATAAAAGACATAAAATAGGATATATACATTTATCCAAAATTGAAATTTTGTTAAAATCCACTTTTCAAGAAGGTATCAACTCTCCAATTAGAATGGAAATTATTGATGAACGAATGACTAATTTAAATGATCAAATTATAGGAATTATGAATGAAAATTTAGCATATGGTAAAATCAAACTTAATACTAACCTAAAATTAGGAATCCCTTTAATATAACACAATTTAGATGAAACAATCACCATTGCTTATAAATTTTATAACGAAAATTTGATGAATATCAGACAATATCCATTTTCAATTACATATCAAATTATTTATGCTTTAGCAAATTCACACCACAGTATTGAATTTAAAAATACAGATAAAATATATATTGATCATTTTTTTAATGAAGTAGCTAAAGTTGGAACAAATTTAAGAAATTTTCTTCTAATTGTGTTTTAATATCTTTTTCGATTGTAGTTACACGATTTGTTCCTAACAATAATATACAATGCTAAAAATAGTTACAGGTTAATTAATTTCATTTCAAAACATTTAACTAATTTTTAATATCCTATGTGAAAATTATTAATAAATATTAACAATAAAATATTAAAATGCATCAAAATTTATAAAAATATTCTTAAGATAATGTTTATTTATTAAAATTTTGATTTTTATAAGAGCTTTATTAATTAAAATAAATGTTTAATGTTTAGAAAAATTTATATCCTTTTCCAAATAATATGGAAACTATGAAAAATATCTTTATAAATAATTTTATATTACAATTAAAACTTTTAAAACAAATTAAAATTTTTAGTATTATACTTTAATTTTAAAATTTTATTTTAATTAATATTAAATAATAATTTGTCTTTTATTATGAAATAGAAATGAAAACAAAAAATTATTTTCTATGATTTTAAGAAGATGCGAGAAAAGAAGAAATATGAATTCAAACAAATACGTCCTTTTTTTACCAAATTTGAACATGAAGAATGAATAAAATTAGAAGTGAAATCACTCATATTCTTAATTAATTATAAATTATCTTTTCAGTTGACTTGCATTTATATTACTTAAATTTTTATTTGTTGCAATAAAATGTTTCCCTTCTCTGTTTTTGATAGAAATATATATACTTAACATAATTTGAATTGCAATATTACATAGATAAATAACAATTTTTTGTATTTAATCATATTTAAAGTTGTTTAAACATACTGGTTAAATTATTCACTTTATAGTTATCAAGAATATTAAACAAAATTTTGAATTAAGTTCACTAAAAATTATAATTATTAGAATTTTTTACAAGTTAAGGAAATATTCATTAATTTAAAGAGTTCATATAAGAAAACCAAGCTAATAGGAAAGTTGGACCAATATAGGAAAATAATAGTCGCATAAGAATCCTAACTAATCTTAAAAATCATTGAGCTACTACATTGAATAAAGCTAACTAAATAGAAATTGGTTATGTAGACGATGATTTTGGTGGTGATCTTAATCAGAGGAGGTCCTTTTCAGCTTACATTTTTACCTTGTGTTGTTCACCCATTAGCTAGTACTTTTCTTTACAACATATCGTTACCTTATCTTCTACCGAAATAGAATATATTTAGGTCACTGAAGGTGTTAAGGAAGCAATTTGGCTATGTGGCCTAATTGTTGAGCTCAATTTGAAGTAAGATGTTTTTGTAGTTTTTTCCAATAGTCAGAGTGTCGTGCATTTATCTTGGAGTAATAAGCACCACTCACAAAGCAAACTCATAGACGTGAAACTTCATTTTATTCAGTATACTATTATTGTAGGGGAGGTTATTATGGAGAAAATCCATACTAAGGATAATAATGTTGATATGTTGACTAAACCACTCTCGTTGGCTAAGTTCATTCATTATTTAAACTTAGCCGACATTCATGTTTGAGTTCCTTGGGTTGATTGAGTGAAGATCCATTCATGTTCTTTTTCGGGTACTTAAGTCAAGGTAGAGATTTGTTGGAGTGTGACTTGATTCTCTCACCCTGCTCTTGTTGATGTGGTACTTTGTTGTTAGGATTATGAGCACATTTTTTCTTTTTACTATACAATAGATTATGGCTCTCATTGTAGCTTTTTTTTGACATCATGGAGTTTGATATAGGAATTTTGTTAGCGAGTGGCACAATATTTCCTTTTTATTTTTTTAATTCTCGCTTTTGTACGATTAAGACATAGTTGGATGCATAATGACCTTCTTAGTTTTGTACATATGTAATTCTTGTGAGACTTGTTTTGAGGGTGTGTGAAAATTTCTTAGCCTTTTGAGAGCTTTGAGAGAGTTTTATGAGAATCTTAAACATCTTGTACTCCCTTTTTGAACATATTGAATTTGGCTCTTTGCTTCGTGGGTTTTTCTCCTGACACTCGGGTTTTTCATGTAGTTTTTATGTTTCCTTGAATTCTCATTTTTAGTTTGTGGCTCGCTTTGATTGAATTTTACATTTATCCACCTAACTTTAGCACTATAGGTTATTTTTATGATGCCATAGAGAGGGTGAAAGAAACAATTAAGGTCAATCTAAAAAAAGAAACCTTTTTTTATATACACCATATCTTTTTTAAAAATATTATATACACCATATCTTGGAGTCATCAATGAAAATGAAAAAAAAAAAAACTTTACCCTTCATTGTTTGCTACTACAATATTTTTGAATCCCAGTGTTTGTTTTTAACCAAATTTTACAAAGAACGCTAAAGTAAATAGGAGAATGCTATCAACCATCATAACAATTGTTTCTTATGAGATGATACAAGATATCTTCACACTACAAGAAATTGTATTTTTAGTGAAAGTAAAAGTTGTCACTAAAAGAAGTAATATTTGTAACTATTATTAATGGTGTCCAATCTTTGAAGTCGTCACCTCCCATCACTAATGAAATAGTGACTAATTTAAAAAATGGTCACAATTATGCAACACTTTTGTGACACAAATACTGACACTAAAACTTGTGAAATGTGTGACAAAACTATATGGTCACAATAACTTTACATATTTATGACAAATTTATCGTTACAAACAATATAAAGTAGTGACGAATTAAGTTGTAACAGTACTTCATTTTAATGTGACAAAATTACTGACACTAAAAACTATCAAATGTGGACAACACTATATGATCAAAACAATTGTACTTATTTATGACAAATTTGTTGACATAAATAATATAAAGTAGTGACGAATAAAGTTATAACAATACTTCATTATATTGTGACAAAAGTGTTGACACTAAAACCTATATAATACGTGACAACACTATATAGTCACAACTTTACATATTTATGACAAGTGTGTTGGCATAGTCACAACTTACATATTTATGACAAGTGTGTTGGCATAAATAATATAAAGTAGTGACGAATGAAGTCATAACAGTACTTGATTTTATTGTTACAACATTATCGCCACTAAAATAATTATAAATGGTGACTATTTATCATTAATAATTTTTTTATCAGTGTCCATTACTTCTTGGTCACTAATATTTTAATAAAAAAATGTCAACTTCATTTCATCACAATAATAAAAATTGGTTCTTACAAAAAGTATTATCACTAATGTGTTTATTATTGTCACAAATAAAACTATTAATTCATCAATGGAATTACGTTAGTTGCAAAAGAAATTTGCATCAGTGGTTATATTGTCTAACAAATTTCGTCACAAGTATGAAAGTTATATGTTACAATAATGATGTCACTAAATAAAAAATAAATGTTACAATAAATTTATCACCAATGCCTTGTCATATACATCTGATATGTGTAACAAATCTTCACTAGAAAACCCAATGACTAAAGAGGCTGAGTAGGCATTAATGTATCTTTTCACCTACAACAGAAAATTGCGAAATTACAGAAGGTAACAAAAAGAAGGTTGACAGAGATAAACACCTACTAATACACTATCAAAGCTAGATACTGCAATTAAAAAACTATTTAGGACACATTCTGGCCTATGTTTTCAATCACTTAATGAATAACAATAGATGATAGCAGAAAGAGTTGCACATCACAAGCTTATTTAGTACCTAAGTAGAAAATTTCCCAAATATAAGCATATGTTGAAAGAGAGAGAGGTAGCTTCATATAGGATTGACACAAAATATTTATCTTAAATCCAAAAAAAAATTAGAAAATAAAGAAATAATAAAGCACCTGTCAAGAGTTGACGCAGAGTACATCAGCAAAATTGCGTAACCAATTTTCCCATTTTGCCTAATTGTCGAAATTCTCCATGTTGTCATCCTCCAAACTCCATGTACCAGTAGCCAAAGCATACATCTCCAGGTTTACCCAGCCAATGTTGGTAAAGGAAACTAAAAACCAAAATTAGTCATATAAAAACACTAAAAGATGTTGCAAGGGCATCGAAGCTCATTATGGACACTTTTAAAAACAAGAACCAAACTCAAGAAGATTGTCCCAAGCACACCAACTAATTTACATAACTGGTAAATGAGTTTTAAGGACTTTACATGATTTACCATCAGAGTCTTTTCCTTTGACATTCTTTTGCAATCCCAGTAGATTCACATCTAAGATATCAACAAAAAATACATATTAGTACTTTGCCAAAGAGGGCAACATCAAATCTGATTGAGCTTATTGAAAAAATATGCTCAAAATAGATTCATATAATTCCACCAAGTGATCTAGCATTTCAATACCAGAAAGAACTTCTGATGACTAACAGATGGGACTTCTAAATCATAAAGCAAACAACTAACTTAATCTCATATATTCCTGCTCATTTGAGATTCAAGTTTATTAGCATTATTATTAGATAGATGTGCATCATACTTATCCTACCAAAGTATAATAACATAATCAGCTCAAGTCCAATAAATGAAATCATGATATGATGATAAAAGAAAAGTATGCCAGTGAAATAGGGAGAGCAAACATCCCATAACAACCTACAACCCAAAACTCACAACCGACAGCTCGTGACAAACAAATTGAAAAAATGAATTAAACAAACAGAAGAATAGACACGCACAAGCCTGTGACAAACAAATTGGAAAATGAATTAAACAAATAGAAGAATAGACACGCATAAGATAAACTAAGTAAAATATATGCTCACACATAAGACTAAAGCCCCAAACTAGAAAACATGGGAAAAAAAGACCTTGATCATTTCTAGTAGTAAAGATTATCATTCCCATCTCATCTCCAATCAAGCATTCAACAATCCTCATTTGGCGTAGAATCCTAGTGGAAAGGTAGATTAGAAACACATGAACATAAATGCAGACATAGCGCATAGGCATAAGTGGATTACTTGAACTAAAATTAAACCTTTGAAAAATAAGAAAGATCATTTAAGCCTAAATATTAGGCAAGCCAATTCAATCCTATCTACTCTATATCTAGAAAAATTGATCAAAGAAACAAAACTTTTAATCTCTTTACGCCAAATGTCTTTACCGATAAATTCAAGTTAATGAGAATTATGTGAACAAAGAGAAATTAGAAAACATGAAAGATCCAGATCTCATATCAATTATCACATCGAAAGACATTCTAAATTTTCGATCCTTGAATTAGACTTTCTAACTTAGGCAAAATTAGACTTAGAAAATTTCCCAAATTAGCAAATCAAGAGTAGAAGCTAAAAATAGATAATAAGCCCTAATACAGAAAAACTATAACCCAGCATTGTAACTCATAACTAATCATAACCAATAAAACATCAAACTTTTACTATATGCCATCAAAAATTTCCCGAAACTCATCACGGAAAAATAAACAAGCAATTACACACTAACAAGTATGATAACCAAACATTTCTAACCTTTGTGCCCCTTTATTCAATATATGCAGATTCACAGACGTCATCCAAGAACTTCCTAGAATGAATATTTCAAAATATGATGGAACCACAATCCTACTTTCGGTGGCAACATGTTTCCAAGTGATATGGAAAGGCAAAAGCGATTAGGAAGGCAAAAACCACAAATAGAGAAATAGAGATGAATAATGATCACCGGAGGTGAAATAAATCTCCGGCAAACCACAAAAACATTAATCTTCCTTACAAGCTACAAGCAGTTTCATTCTTCTAGAACACAACCTCTAAAGTTCATGGAAACAGACACTTAAACTCCATAAGTCCGTGGATTTGACAAAGCAGAGCATCGTCAAGAAGAAACCCTAACCTTTCCATCCTCAGACTTAGCTTAACAAGTCCATTACACTGCTTCACCATAGATCCAACAAACCCAAGCTCAACTCTACAAGGAACCCTAAGCCTAAGTTCCTCGGCTGCCCTCTAGAGCCTCCTTGCCGTGTCCCTCCCTTGTGAAATATGACACATTGAAGTAGAAAAAAATAAAAGTAGTTTAGTAACATACATGGAGAAAAGAGCGAAGATCTATGGAAATCTGACGCAACGGTTTCATCGAATTGGCATTCATCGATTCCAACAGGGAACCCTCATTGCTCATTGAAGAACTACATGAAGGCGATGATGTTACCGGCGCGGGCGTGACGGATGACCAAGGCACCACCTTGAGAAGAAACTTGAGAAAAACAAAAGACTAGTAGAAGAAGATCTCTAAGAACGGGAAGAAAAAGACGAGCACACGCTATCGCAACTCCAAATATTCTGCCCCCTTTCGGTGCTTGGAATTAAGCACTTTAGAAACCTTGGTCTTCTCGTTCCTATTTACAATCTCCCTCTTCTCTGGTTAATAGCGAATAGGCCCACACGACTTTTAAGTTTCTTGGATGGAGAGTGTGCCATTGATTAACCAAATGACTTGTCTTTCATTTCTGGAAGAAGTAAAAGATAGTTAAAATGAGAGATTTTAATTATTTTTAAATTTATATTATAAATTAGATTTTTTATTACAAATAATAATAATAGGAAGAGTGAAGCGCTCATTTTAGGAGACGTATATAAATGTATGGATGAGATGAGCTAGAACAGAGTTGGAACAGCACAAGTGGCACAGGTGATTTCATTTGCTATTTTAATACTACTGATTTTACATTTGAATAAGAAATACAGTATCATATGAGAGAAATATCATTCTATCCCTCCCCCATAACTTCATCCTCTAACTTGCTATTCACAATAGATTTAAGACCTTTAATTAATTCCATCACCTTAATAATTAAATCTCACAATAATCATTCTCTTTGTTTATTCAACTAGTCATTTGTTATTAAGCTAATGAAAATGCCATACTTCTAATAGATACACCCATTCATATGATTTAATCTTCTTTCTCCTTTCTATTTAAAATAATACTTAATATTTACGTCTTCTCCATTTAGTCCACCAAAAATAAAAGAACTTAAAAAAACACTCCCAAAAATTATAAAATCACTTCTAACCAACTCAAACAATCATAACTTTACAACCTAATTACTCTAAAATTAAAACTTATGATCTCATAATTTAGCAACCTCTCCCCTTTCTTTTTTTTAATATTTTATTTCATGAAAAAGGAAAGCAAACACTAACTAATTGAATTTTTATTGACAAAAGTTTTCATCATAACAAATACGTAGGCTTTTAATAACAAAACTTGTTGATAAAAGAAAATTTGACAATATTAATATATTAATAGTGATAATTTAATTGTGAAGGTACTAAATTGTCACAATTTCCATTGTATTAGTGACACAAAAATAAATCATCACAGTTAATTCAAACAATAGTATCAATCAATTGTTTTGTCACAACAAACCTCATATCTGTGACGAAATAATACTTAGGCACAAAAAATTGTCACTAAATTACAAATAGTAGTGATCATAGTTGTAGTTTGGTGATTGTGACATTATTAAATAGACATTAATTAATTAAATATTTATTGACAAAAGTTTTCATCACAACAAGTAAAATATTGTGTGACAATAAATTGCTTCGTCATAACAAGAAAAAAATATTAGTAACCAAAGTAAGTTTTGTTACAACAAGAGAAAATATTAGTTACCAGCCTACGTTTTGTCACAATTACAATTAATTCCCACCAAAATTATTTTGACGCCAAATTCCATACGCTTTTAGTGACAAAATTTAGTGATAAAATAAATTTTAACACTATTAATATATTAATAATGACAATTTAACTGTGAAAGATACTAAATTGCTACAATTGCCATTGTAGGGCCTGCTTACTGACTAAGAAATATTAAACGTGCAGATATGGTATTTAACAGACCAAAACTTAATCAATTTTAATTTTTAGAGCACTTAAAAGTTTGATCATTTTAAAAATATTAGGGTTGAACTTAAACGCTCTGAAATGGTATAATTGAAATTGTATTATGTTAAAAACAATATATTTTAAAATGCGCTTTTAGACCAAAAATTTATCACTGTGAAGAAAAGAAAAGTTTGAATTTTTTTAGTAATTTTTTAATCTTTGAAATTTTTGGAAAAAGTTCTTGTAGTTTTTTTAAAAAATTTCTTCTCTTAGATTTTCATTAAAACTAACAGGAAAACGCATATGATATAAACATCATACATTGACCAATCAAATGATACTGACATAACAAGTCAATTTTGCTCTTAAATTTGATTTGAATCGATCAAACTTAACTTATACCAATAATTTAAAATAACAATAACAACTTATTAATTTAGATTATATTTAATTAGTTCATGTCAAATTTAAAAATTGGATTATGTCATCATATTAGTAGCGTTTGATTGATTTATATGTGATATTAAGGCCGCTTATTTTTTGTCATCATTTCTAATGCTAATATTAAAGAAAATCTTTTTCTGAAAAAAGTTAGAACGGAGTTTTTTTTAGAGCCTAGAATCTTCTATCCATAAATTTTCCATTAAAAAAAAGAAAGATTTAAAAATACTTTTGCATGATCTTGCTTCTAACAAAACGTGTTTTAACAATATCACCACACATAAAATAGATGAATAGAAGTCCATATAAATGTTATTCTACACAAAAATAGCATTGATATGTCATGTTAAAAGTATGGCGTTAAGATCGTACATATATAAAGAACATTTGAGTTGATTAACACCTTCATATCCTGGAATCGTTCTCGGAATCTATGGTCCCAAATCCTTTACGAACACCATGATTACAGAAAATGGTGATGATGCTTCTGTAAGTCTTCTCATACATACACTGTTACAAAAAGTGTAAACATTAAGCTTGGTTTTTATTCGTTTCTCAAGTATAAGTAGACTTTTATGTGTATATTGAATATAAATATCAGTATATGAGGTCTTAACAATATTTGATACGTCAGATTCTGCGGGTTCGGGTGTTCCACCGTCAAGTAGAATACGTAATGATAGTTCCACGGGATGCAACTGTCAGGCAACTTCAAGAAGAAATCCATCGACGTTGTTTCCAGTCGCAACCTGGGCATTCCCTGGATCGTCAAGTTCTTTCTTTTGATGACGAGCTGTTACATTATTCACAGATATTGACGAGTTATGGCATTCAAAATGACAGCCTGATCTATCTTACTGTGAATTTTCGTGTTTGGATTACCACCTCAACTCACAGAGTTAGCTTGATTTGTAATGACCGTTCGACAGTCATACATGCAAAGGAGGCCGTTGGACGGGATATGTACCGTAGACTTGGATATGATAGTGAAATAGCTACTGATCGAATAAGATTCCAAATTCCCAACCAAGATGGTTTTCTGGAAGACAATGGCCTGCTACAAGTTTTAGGGTTAGGACACAACTCTGAGTTGAATCTTTTCGTTGTTAATTAAGTTCTATGTTAATCTTTTGCATGATGTCCTGATCTCATAAAAAATAAATAAATAATCGTATGGTTTCATTAGACACAGATGCTTTTGGAAAAACTTAACTAATTTTTTATTTGTAGAAGAATATCGTTAATGATCTGCTATGACATGCTTGAAGTTGGCCACTTCATCAAATTAAGGAACTATGCATACATACATACATACATATATATAATATATATATAACTAATATGTTGATTATATTACATAACATATATATGTATATAACTAATATGTTGATTATATTACATAACTTTTAATACTCTGTTATCAAGAAGCAACGAGTTTTATGACTTAATTTATGATAAACTTACGGCCAAAGGTGTTATTTACTCGTACCAACTATTGTCAAGCTCCGTGGGGTGGTCGAGTTAGTGGAACGAACGGACACTTTCAGGTTCTATAGAAAATGAGACTTCATGTATTAAAGTTGATTATAATTTGTATTATCGGAAGATTTTTAATGTAAAAAAAAAATAAATAAGAATGAAAAAAGCATTTCGGTCTTTCATTCAACTTTGCCATTGATTGGTATATTTAAGGAAGTACGTAAATCGTGGCTAAAAGGTCACAAATAAAGCATTGTTTAGATTAGTGTAAACAGTAGTTATAGCATGACTTAGGGTTAGGGGCGTTTGGTTTGAGGGTTTGGGAACGAAGGAATGAAATAATTGTAAAAAATAGTATTTGCTTTGGGGTTTTCAATTCCAAGGGAATGAATTTATCCCATTAATTTTGGGAATCTACTAAACCCTCCAAATGGGATGGGTATCAAGTTTTCATTCCAATATAGTAGTTACTATTTATACCCCTCCCCACATAAGCAATTTTTATTTTTAATTATATTACTCATCACTCGTCATCATCATCTTTATTATTATTATTATTATTGTTATTATTATTATTATTAAGTTTTAAACTTATTATTATTATTAATCATTGTTGTTGTTGTTATTATTATTATTATTATTATTATTATTATTATTATTATTATTATTATTATTATTATTATAAATTTTAAACTTAATAATAATAATAATAATATTATTATTATTAATTATTAATTATTGTTCTTATTATTATTATTTATTATTATAAATTTTAAACTTATTATTATTATTATTAC
>JANZLF010000004.1:20527860-20546065 GCA_026546835.1 Erythroxylum foetidum | reverse complement strand
CACAGATCAATCCGCAAACTCTCAAAATCCACCGTAAACCCTAGAAATCGTTTAACTCCTCCGATCTACCAATGTCAAAGCTTCCAGCCCTTAACAACCACTAAAACAAGTTAGGCTAACATCAAGGAAGAGAACCCATAAGAGAAAACTCAAGAAATCCTCACCAATGAGAGGATTCGAGAATGCCGTAGAGAAGGGGGAGAGGAGAAGCTCGTGCCTTAGCAAATTTTCCCCCAAAATTCAAATCTAGTATTTATAGACCTAAGTCTCCGAATCAGTCCAAATTTCAGTCTCCAATTTTCAATGGCTCAACATATTAATTTCCTATCAGTAAAATTCTAATTTTTCCATTGCCACTGGACAGTTCTTTCAGTTCTACACAGTCAATCGGTCAGTCGCCCAAATATTTCCGGTCCGGGCATTTTCTCCCGAATTACCCGAAAATTTCCTATAAGTCTCTATAAATTACCAGTCACTCATAAACAGTTCTAAATCAGTCAATTTCATCCAATTACTCTAGTTTTCTTAATTTCTCATTTAATCGCTATCCAGTCAGTTCAGTCAGTACAAGTTCACAATCGATACCGGAAAATCATGAATGCATGTACCTATGGATAAGTGCATATGCAATAAACCTGTTCCTCTATAATTAGAGGCCAGTAACATGCTCAGTCAATGTATGCAGTGCAATCCTATCAGTCTGTCCCAATTACGAAAATACCCTCGTAACAGTAACGGGATGTTACACTAAGATTTTTGTTGGAGATGTAAATCAATGAGTTGCAAATCCAATGGTTTAGTCCCATGTCATTTGGAGGTTGAAAGAAAGAGATATAGCCAAAAGATTGAAGGATGCTGCGTCAGCCTCCAATCTTAGAAGTCGCGATTGTGCATGAGCACGATAGCGAGTTTTCACTCGTCTATCAAAGTCGCGATCATGCTGAACTAAAAAAAACACGATTGTGCTTTTCCACTTCCTCTCCCAAAAACGTGATCCTTCTTCCCTTCAGATACTGTAGTTTTCTTCTCTTCTTTTTCTTTCACTTAAACCATTTCTAACTTATTTCAATCTCCATTTTAGACTTCCATTTTGTTCCAAACATTCAAAATCAATCAAAAATTCAGATTTAACACCAGTGTCAAAAACTAGAAATTCTCATGCATGTTCTTCATTTTTCTACACTACTGCACTTTTTCATCTCTTGTACATTTTCTATTTTTTGCATTCTCTTAAATTTCTTCCTCTAACTATCATTTAAGAAAGATCTCAAAACATCATCTTACAACTATTTTTCAACTTAAAATTCATTTTTTTGTTCATCTCTAAAACTCTTAAAACTCACGTACGTGGATATATATACACAGTGAAAACAGAGTCCTCATGTCTGTTTTCGTCAAGAATTTTCTGCACCTAGTTATACCTATTTTCTAAGATCTTTCAACTCCAAAAATCATTTCTACAACCTCTTAGAACATTTTATCATCAAAACCAAAAAAAATCAACAAATCCACATTTCCATCTTATATTCACGAAGAATATGAAAAGTGTATATTTTTCTCATGAATATGGAATATCAACTAATTCACCAAATTTAATACCTATATTAACAACTCATAAGGATTTACTCAATACTTGTTAAATCTTCAACTTCATCAAAATCTCAAGAAGTCCTACTCTCCATGCAACTTACATACCTCATTATGGAAGTTGGCAAGTTTCAATTTTTCTTGAGGAAAATGAAAGAAAACCAAAGTTGGGAGTAGAAAAAGTTAGATGAAAACAAGATCTTTCTTTGGTGAAGGTTTGATGGAAAACTTTGTGTAAAGGAACAAGCTTGAAGAAGATAACTAGGAAGAAGATATTTTTAAGACAAGACAAATAATGTCTTTGTCTTTCAAAGTTAAAAGAATAATAGTAAGCTTTTTAAGATCAATTTTACATATGACACTTGTCACTCATCCATCTCTTAGGGCTTTAACTAATTCTCATTTAACTAGTCCAACCAACTCCAATATTTTTACTACAATTGTCTCCAAATTCTCAATATCATTTTCTCAAAAATTCTAAAGTCATCAATGAAATTTCTTCAATATCATTAAATCTTTATTTCTATTTCCTTCCATCAATTTACTCACCAAGTGGCATTTTTTCTAGTCTAATAATATTCTACATTTTTTAAATTTATTCCTAAAATTAACTAAAAATTCTAAATCAACAATTTATACTCACCAATTTGGATTTCAATGCAAATAAATCACAATTCTCAATAATATCATATCAACAAATCAATTATATCCGGAATGTCAATAAGTGCATGTACAGTCATCTTAATGTATGCAAAAATTCAAATTTACGTGCGTGTATGTTAACAATATACATGAGCATTAAAAAGCATTTTTCTTAATCTCTCATTGATCTCTCATATACCGTATTTTTGATTTCTAACTCTTAATATGGGAATGAAATGTTACAAAAAATAAAATTGATTGGATCATAAAATAAGAAAATGTTAGACAGAAGATCAACTTTGGGTAGTCTAACTAAAAATATTTGAAGATAGATAAGCAATACTTAACAAAACTTGAAGACCTAAGTCGTTGCTTCCCATCTAAAAGGTCTAACCTTAACTACACGAGAAGTGTTGCAAATTAAGAAACAAATAGCTAGAAAGAATGACATGTTATTTTCCTATTATGAATTTTTTTGTATAGTTTTCCTTAATTTAGAAATAGAGATATAGTTATATAATTAGGGATGGAAATATCTGGGCCGATAACCTGACTTGACTGACCTGACCTAATTTTTAAATAAAAATAGAATATGAAGGTTTTTACAAAATGTCATCTTTGTTATAAGTGTCAAGTCTCTGGTTAGGTCAAACCTAGGTAGTCCTAGCCTAAGATCTTTTTTTTAAATTCATTCGATGCTAGATCAACTTGAGTTTGTCTTGTTGACCATGAGTCGGGTCTGACTTGGGCTCAAACGCCATCTCTATCAACACAATGGAACAACATAATATAAGAATTGCCACTTCAACGAAGCGGGTTGAACCTTATATTTTACTCTACATATTCCTAGACTTTTTTGGCTTGAAGTTTTTATGACTTCTATTTTTCTTATTAATCATATGTCCATTAAGATTCTTAATTTTTAAACTTCTTTAAGGATGGAATTTAGATTTCCTTCCATTCCCTCTAGTCTTAATGTTTAACCTAAGGTTTTTGGTTGTGTATCTTTTGTTCATATTCACTATCTTTGTAGAATAAACTTGAACCTTGTACTTTTAAATGTGTTTTTGTCCCTACTCTAGTTCACAAAAAGGATTCAAATTCTTTCATCCTCCTATATGTACATATTATGCCTCGATGGATTTTATGAAAACGAGTCATTTTTTTAAGAGATGTATCCATGGTTCCTCTCAATGGTAGGTTAATAGTGAAGAAGAGGAACAATTATGGTTGGGAGAAATGAAGATATAGATCTCTAGCTTAGAGAATATTAAGGAAAATGGGGAAATCATTAGTTTTAGAAAACCCTTCTATTAAGGAAAATAAAATTTAATTTGATGGTAAGAGACATGAGAACCAACTTATTTTTTTAAAACAGCCTATTCTAGGTGAAAGGAAGATATCATGGTTACACCTCTTAAGTCGAATACCTCTCTTAAAGATATTACCATGTCATTGAATGAATCTTTCAAAATTGATACTAAGGTATGTGGCTATTCTCCTAAATCTTCTAAAATTTCTTGTCTCAATCCTAATACTGATCATAATAGGAGATATCCTTTTCGTGAGAAGAAAGCACCTACTATATTTGGTTTTTCAAGCGTCCAATGTTTTTTTACTCCAATCTCAAACTTTATGTCCTATAATTGTTTGTCTAAAGATAACTTGCCATTTTCTTTTCAGTTGTCTTATATATCTATTCGTAGTCATTTTTAAGAAGTCCTTCAAGATCCTAAGTGGAAAGATGTAATGGTAGATGGAAATTTTACTTTTTAAAAGGGAAATGGTCAAGTTACTAATGGAAAAGAGGACCATGGGGTGTAAATAGGTTCACTGTCAAATATAATTTAGATATAACGGTTGGAAGATACAAGGCTAGATCGATCATAAAACGATATATGTAAAACTTATAGTATTAATTATTAGAAGACTTTTATCTCAGTTTTCAAGATGAATATTGTTCGAGTCATTGTCACTTATAGTTAATTTAGACAGACCTTTATGACAGTTTAATGTGAAGGATGCTTTTCTTCATGATGACCTAGTAAAGGAAATGTTCATAGATCCACCTTTTGGGTTTACATTGGAAGAAGGAAAAATATGTAAACTAAAGAAAGGGCATTGTTGATTTAAGTCAATCACCAAGGGAATGGTTTAGGCGATTAAGTCATACAATGAAAGAGTATGGATCCAAGCAAGCTTTGGTAGTTCTTAGTTCATCCCTTGTTCTACAAACATGAATATAATGATATTATCATGCTTTTTTGTCTATTTTGATGATATGATTATTACCTTTAATAACATAGATGAAATTGAGAAACTGCAAAGTTATCTGGCCTATGAATTTGAGATAAAGGATTTGTAGCTTCTTAAATACTTCCTAGGCATTGAGGTTTCTTATTCTAAACAAGGATTTTTTTTTTCTCTCCAAAGGGAAGTATACTTTGTATCTCCTAGCTAAAATTGTTAACTCTACATGTGAACCTATACATACTCCTATTAAGGTGAATCATGGTTTATCTGTTTCCCTAATCAAGTTCCATCAAACAAGGATAGATATCAAAGGATAATTAAGAACTTAATTTAATTGACTCACACTAGTCCATATATAGCATATGAAATTAGTTTTATGAGTCAATTTATATAGAATTTGAGTAATTAGCATGTGAGTGCTATTAATCAAATTATGGGATATTTGAAATTAGCTTCAAGAAAAGGTATTTTATTCTCCAAACATGAAATTCTTAATGTTGTGGGATATACATATTTTGATTTTTTTAGTAGTAAACTTGATCAAAAATCCACTTTTAGATAATATTTGTCATTTTTTATAGGGCATTTAGTGACTTAGAGAAGTAAAAAAAAAACATAATGGGGTATCATTATTTAGTGTGGAAGCTAAATATCATGCTATGCATCATGTATTCATAGTTTTGGCTAAAATGTTTTTTAACTGAACTTGGTTTTGGTCTAAAAATATTATATGGTGTTGTTTTGGGCCTTTGAGAATTTTTCACCTTTCACTATTGTTGCCTTTTAGGAGAACAAGAATGAATATTGAATATTTTCTAGATCCGATCAATGTAAGTCTTTTGAGACAATCAAAGAATTCCATTTACTCTGTCTCAGAGAATCTGAATTCCAAGTACATAAGAGGCCTCACCAAGATCATTAATATCAAAATGGCTAAATAATAGTTGTTTTGTCTCAAATAATAGATCAGTATCATTAGAAACAAGTAGAATGTCATCAACATACTGTACCAAAAAAATGGAATTGCTCTCACAAAACTTCATATATCTACATTGTTTAACTACATTCTCCTTGAAGTCATTTATAGTGATAACCATATCAAACTTAAGATACCACTGCTTTGATGCTTGTTTTAACCTATAGATAGACTTCTTAAGCTCGTAAACTATGTGTTCTTTACTAGTCATCTCAAAACCAACCGGTTGAGTAATATAAACATCTTCATAAAGATCTCCATTCAAGAAGGTAATACTCACATCCATTTGATTGAGTTCTAAATCAAAATGAGCAATTATAGCTATGATGATTCGTAGTGAATCTTTGGTAGAAACTGGTAAGAAGGTTTCTTTGAAATCAATCCCTTCTCTCTAACCATAACCTTTAGCCACAAGTCTAGCCTTATACCTTTCTACTTGTCCACTTAAGTTATGTTTGATTTTGTAGATCCACTTACACCCAATGAGTTTGCAACCTTTAGGTAGTTTAACCAACTCCCAAACTCCATTTTATGACATGGAACTCAACTCATCTTCCATTGCATTCATCCATAACATAGATTAAGGACTATTCATGGCTTATTAATAATTGACCGGTTCATTATTATCTCCCACATCAAACTTATGTTCCTATAAATAAAAATATAGTCATCAAGAATGGTAGATCTGTGTCTTCTTTATGATCTCCTCACAATAACTGTATCATCCCCAGTATTAATCACTTCATCCTGTGTTTGATTTTGAGATTCATCATGAGATTCTATTGGATCTGTTCAATCACAGGGTCATCAACAGGGGTGGAAGCGACAAGTACAGGGATTAGAATATGTTCCTCTCTAAAAAAATTTCTTTTAACCCTTGACTAGAACCAAATTCAATTTTAAAATAGACAGCTCTATCTGATTCTATAATTCTAGTCATGTGAGATGGGCAATAGAATCTAAGACCCCTTAGTCCGACAATGTAACCTACAAAGTAGCCATTAATAGTTTTTGAATTATGATTCTTAAATTATGGATTATAGGGCCTTATTTCTGCTTTACAACCTCAAACATGAAAATGACATAAGCTTGGATTCTTACTTGACTGTAACTCGTACGAAGTATTCGGGATGGACTTGCTAGTTACTTGATTCAAGATATAAGCAGTTATCTTCAACGCCTTACCCTACAAAATTCTGGTAAACTAGAATGAATCAATATACATTGCAATATATCAAGAAGTGTGTGGTTTCTCCTTTCAACGATTCCATTCTACTGAGGTGTTCCTGGCATTGTATATTTTGTTTCAATACTACATTATTGCAAGTATCTAGCAAAAGGCCTTGGATTCCTTCCACTCTCATCATAATGCCCATAATACTCTCCACTTCTATCAAAATTAACTACCTTGATATTCTTCCCTTTTTGAATTTAAACCTTTGTCTTGAAAATCTTAAACGCATCTAAAGATTTAGATTTTTTGTGAATGAGCTCCATATGACCGTACCGACAAAAATCATCAATAAATTAATGAAGTATTTATAACCACCCATAATAAGTGAAATAAATGGTCCACATATATTAGTATGAATCAACTCTAACAATTCTGAGCACCTATCTATTTTTCTAACTTTGGCGGTCAACTTTCTTTTAATACAATCAACAAAGGTAGTGAATTCTGAAAAATCAAGATTACAAAGTACACCATCTTTTACCAACCTCTTCATTCTGTTTTTAGAAATATGGCCTAAACATTTGTGTCATAACATAGAAGATCTCAAATCCAACCTCATACGTTTGGAATCAACAATCGTATTAAGAGAACAGGAAGAGGCAACAGTAACAACATCATTCAACTCAATTTTGTATAAATTTTCACATAAATTTTCATTTCTCACCAAAAGAGAGTCACGGTACAAAGTCATTTTTCTAGTTCCAAAAAAAACTATAACCTAAACTATCCAAAATAGATATAGAAATTAAATTTAGGGTAAATAAGTGGCATCTTGTAACTCTAAAAGATGTCCTATATTCAACTGTAGTCTAACTGTCCCAAAAAATTCAACTTGGACTTTGGTATCGTCTCTCATGTACACATGTCGCTCAAACTAGTCGACATTCTTCGACTTGTTAATGTCTACAAGAAAATTGTAACGTGAATTTTTGCTCCAGTATCTAACCACCAAGTATTTGAGGGCACATCAATAATATTGGACTCTAAACAAATCATCACAAGACAATTATCTTTCTTCTTTATGTGAGCTTTGAGCTTCCAACAATCAGCTTTCTTGTGCCTAAAATTCTAACAAAAATTGCACTTCCCTTGGAAAAATTTATTCTTCTGACAAATAAAAGATGAGCTCGCCTATCCACTTCCTTTAGGACTAACAACTCTCTTCTTGAAAGGCTCTTGGTCACTTGAGTTATTAGGAGTGAACTTTCTCTTTTGAAAATTTTTATGTTTTGTCATCATGGAGATACTTCTTGCCCTTCCTTTTGTCATGTCTTCCTCTTCCTTGGCAAGAATAACAATCATCTCCTTAACAGTCCATTGCTCTTTTTGAGCATTGTAGCTTGATCTAATCGAATCAAATTTAAAAGAAAGAGTCCCCATCACAAACCTGTTAAGTCAAAATGACTTTACGATTAATTTTAGTGAAGACCAAATAATAATGTAGATAAAAAATGAGACGAAGCAAAGCTAGAAATGAGATGAAAAAAATGAAACCGAAGCGGAAAGCAAAATAAGACGGAAGAAAGTGAGATGGAAGAAAATGAGACGAAGAAAATGAGACGAAAGCAGAAAGTAAAATGAGATGGAAGCAAAAAGCAAAATGAGATAGAAGAAAATGAGATGATAGAAATGAGACGAAAAAATGAGACGGAAGCGGGAAGTAAAATGAGACGGAAGTGGAAAGTAAAATGAGACTGAAGAATATGAGACGAAAGCAAAAACTAAAAATGAGACAGAAAAAAATGAGACGATAGAAATGAGACGAAGCAAAGCTAAAAATAAGACGGAAGAAAATGAGACGGAAGAATCGAAGACGAAGACACGATACCAAGTCAGATGATCAATTAGTTTGAGTTAATTACATAACTCAACTGATTAACTGTTTCTTCAAAGATCAAGAAATAAGAAGAAAGAAGTAGTTATCAAGAAGCAGTTGAAGACGAAGGCTATAAATACGAGTCGAAGTCGAAGACTGAAAAAGTTAGTGATTTTCAAGAAAGACTAGAGAT
This sequence comes from Erythroxylum foetidum, assembly GCA_026546835.1. Taxonomy (NCBI): domain Eukaryota; kingdom Viridiplantae; phylum Streptophyta; class Magnoliopsida; order Malpighiales; family Erythroxylaceae; genus Erythroxylum; species Erythroxylum foetidum. The sequence goes on along the minus strand of JANZLF010000004.1, from coordinate 20,537,364 downwards.
TCAAAAGCTAGAAATTTTATTCATTGTACCAAACTTAGAGCTACTATTGTCTGTAACAAAGCTCGAAACATCTTTCAGTAGAAGGAAGAAAAGTTGATAGCTTGAAGAGGCTAAGTCAAAAAAGAAATTTTGTTGTAAGAGACCTGAAGAGGCTCAGTGAAAAGAATACTTGTATCTATAAGAAGCATAGTGAAATCTCAGAAAGGATTCTGAGGACTAGACGTAGCCTATAGTTTGGGGTGAATCAGTATAAAACTGTTGTGTCGATTCTTACTCTCAACTTTCAACTTTTAATTTCTATTGTTGATACAAATACTTAGAAGCAGATTACAATACTTCATAATACTGTTTTTCAATCGTTGAGAAATCAAGTTTTTTTAAATAAGAAGTTTATTTAAAAGGGAAGTGTATTAAAAAATGGATACACAATTCAACCGCCCTCCCCCTTCTTGTGCGTTTTGTATATCTAATATTAAGTCTATACTAACGTGTGATTCATTTCAGGTCATTCACTAATAGTTGCCAGACAATTATCTTTCCTCAATATTGCCTTTATCTTCAACTTCCACGATGAAAAATTACTTTCATTGAACTTCTCATTCTCAAATTTTGCAGCCATTGTTTTTTATCACGAACATAATTTAGCTCTCACTATTTCACATGAATAGTACCCATATGTATAAATAGTACTGTATATGTGAATAGTACCATAAATGTGAATAGTATTATATATGTAAATAGTGTCATACACATCAATAGCACTGTACACATGAATAGTATAGTAACTGCACAGTTTAATGCAAAAATAAATGAATGAATAGTGTTACCTTTTGGTTACTATATACCAATTTTCACTGTGCTCATCGGAACTCTGAACGGATTATGTCAAAAAAATTCATCGTAATTTTCTCGCCTCGCTCTGATACTACTTGTTGTGAAAATTGATTGGATTATAGCAGGTTCATAGCCAAATAGGACTGAAGGAATAGTAATGAACACAAAAATTTTACATGAAAAACTCCAAATTAGGGTAAAAACTACAGGCAAGGATAGAAGACTTTTACTATTAGGAAAAACTGGAGAATTACAAGAAAAAATTAGATCAAAAAATACAAAGAATTTTTTTGGTCTGTCTTTCCCTTGTTTTATCTCCCACCTTATATCTCTCTTCACTGCTTATTGTTCTCTTCATCTCCTTCCTATTTATAGGCAGGAGACGTGGGATGGCTGGCCATTTGTCCAGCTATCCTTTTATGAAAATTTTCAATTTTTGGTAGGCACCATTTTATCTTTCAACTTTGGTACGCAACGAAAATGGTGCCTACCATATCCTTTTATCTTTCAACTTTGGTAGGCAAAAACGATGCTTACCATTTTTGACACATTTGATACTCCAGTACATTAACATGATCCTTTGTCACACAATGAGTGGGTAGGGTGATGGTTTTGGTGTTGTTAGGAAAGTGGCGTGTTATACCTATGGATCATGAGCAATCAAATGCTGATCCATTTCGGGTATACATTAACCTAATATTTTTAGCATCTGAGAGAGGATAAGAAAGTGAGCACTATGCATCAAGACTTACATAACACGGTTGGTGATGAGGATGGGATTCCTCGATAGACTAACATCGATGAGGTTGCTCAATAACTTGGTTTCACTTGGCTTGGATATAATGAAGTATATGCACATAGTGAGCCAGAGACAAGGACTAACATATGATATCTACAGATTGATTATATTTCTAAAGGAGCAGGCAACTGTGAGAGTAGACAAGGATTATCCCAACATATAAGAGTAACAGTCAAACACATACTCATTTTAGTTGTCATTGCCAATAAGAGATCCCGAGTAGTAGGATGAACCCTCAAAGAGCATGAGCACTCCTAATCTAACACCACCTCCACATCAGGATCAGCTGAAGATTGCTTGATTGGAAAATTATATAGGAATGATCCTAGGAAGGTAAACTGCTATACAAAATGACTAAAGGGAGCTGATGGCTGATGTAAACATAGTTAGAGGCACATAATAGATGGATGGAGGAAGTGCTATACAGGATGGTAGGACACCTTGGACTTTGAGTTACCTCCTCCATTGATTAGAATTGGCCTATCCTCATCCACTCCAATAGTAGCAGTCGAGGATTTAAAAGTAATAGACATTCTTAGTACACCAGACGAATAGTGGATATTGAGGTAGTTGGAGATGCTCAATTAAGGTTTGTTTTGTTTCTTATTTTTTTGTTTTGTCTTAATTGTTAACAACTAATAAAATCTATTATTGCAATGTTATTAGATTTTTATTTTACTATTTTTTCTTTTTATCCCCTTTTATTTCTCTTTTTCAAAGATTATTGTACTTAATATTGAATGTAAATTACAACGAGTTTAGAAATTGCATAAAATATTATTTAGGGAATTTCTCACTTTGTTTTTGTTGATATTATATTTTTTGTGTTTTTATTTTGTACATTGGGGAAAGTGTACAACTTTACTGAGGGTAAGAGGTTAGAGGAAATTTCAAAGAAAATTTTTAAAGTTTGTTAAACTTAATATAATCTTTATTGATTATTCTTATCAATTGACATCCTCATTTAGTTAAAATCTATTTGAAAACTTTAGGCTATTATTGATTATTGAGTTAAATTAATATGCAAAAAATTGAAAGTTGGATTAGACTTGTTATAAGTTATAGTTTTTTGTAGTTATTAAGGTAGGTGATCTTAATGAAAATTACATTAATAACTAATCATTAAACTATGAAAATTCCTATCTTAGGATAAAAACTGTGATTAGTAATTGAATTGCATAAGAAAAGGTTAATACTTAAGAAATTTTGGGGGAGATTCATTACCTAGGTGCTAGTTATTTGATATTGATTAGTCTTACTATAATATGCATTCTTGTTTATTATTTTGTTGAACTTTACATTAGTTTTAATTAAACTATCATCTTATTTTGTCAATTAGGTTGTAGAAGAAAGGTAATTACTAGTACTAGTAATCCCTATGAATCGGCACTTAATATTCACAATCACTATACTATAGTTCGATAGGTGCACTTATTTATAAGATTTATAGGGTAAATATCAACCATATCAAAACAAAATGTAATTAAATCTCAATGAAACTAAAAAAATAAAATAAAAATAAAACCACTACAAGGCTTATCCCAAGCAGAGATGTTAATTTTGGGTCGGTTAACTCACCCAACCCACCCGAGCTCTACTCGATTTTGGCCCTGTTGATCGGGCCGAGTGCGGGTCGACCGGATCTGTGGCCAATCGTAACTTAAAAAATGTTGCTTGTCAAAAACAATATCATTTTAACATTTTTTAAAAAATAAGGTGGTCTGGGTTGGCCCAACCCACTTATGGCCTGTTGGGCCACTGGCTGGACCACCTAGCCTGTGGTCGAGCTAGACCATTGACATCCCTAATCCCAAGGTTCATCTAAGTTAAGTACCAACAAAGGTGTACTTCTTAATCAAAGAAGACATAACATCAAAATTAAAGGAAAACTAGTAAATTAAAAGAAAGATGATGAAATGTCTTTTAATCTTCAAGAAATTCACTTTAGATCAATGAAAATCCACTCTAAATGTGTTTCCTTACTTATTCATCATCCTTTATATTATCTCATATTGTTAATTTGTGTTTCTTGAGCCTCCTTCTTACTATCTCAGGCTTTCTTGCTTTTTCTCTTAATTTTGCCCCTTATAGTTCAAAATTTTAGGTCCTAGGTGGTACAATAACATCAACTAGGTGGTACAATAACATCAACATGATCATGTTGATGTTCATGTTAATTAAAAATCATAAAACCCTCGAATCCAGAATAAATGGGCTCAAAATATGTGCATAGGTGTCAACATGAACGTGTTAACCTCTAACCTAGGTGTATTGATGATCATGTAACTCTATGGAACTCTAAAACTACTTATTTTATATGAAACATGGCCATGTTGAAGCATATAGTGTAACGCGCCCCGGTAGATACATATTGGAACACCCTGAGAGCAACCTAATACATAATCTATGATAATGACACGCTAGAGCAGTCACTACACTCACTTATCATGGCATCATCATTCTTTATTCTCTTATAAGACATCCTAAGGAAAAACACAATATTTTAAAACCAAATTTCTCCTTTCAATTCATAAAACCAAACTTTTATACAATGTATCTTCCAAACATCCATATGTACATCATCATATCCTAATACAAAGTACACTACATGCAAGAGGAAATATATAAAAAGATCTATCTAATCTTCCAATCTCAGCTGACCGACCTTTGAGCCATTTCTTCTTTTTTCACAAAGTACAAGACTACACTTCTTGTAGTGTCTCTTAGTAGCTAAATTCGTCTCTCGGTCCTGAAAAATCAACGTTGTAATTTTGATGAGTTTTACAAACTCAATGAGGTAACCATCATCGTTGGTTTACTTAATTCATGCAACACATCACACATATAACATATAATTCACATCTTTGAATTTGGCATAAATTATTAAATATCACATTCTCACTTAAGGGTAAGAAAATTTTGCACTTCAAACAATCAAACATACTTATTAAAATGAATATATAATGCTCATGTGACTCTTTTCCAATTATTACGTTGCTATGATCGAGTGCCTAAACTATCCCATATCCCTTGCTCATTTATACTGTCCCTTATTCGTTGGCGATATAGGGGCTTATTTTACATAGTGAGCCTTTGGCTCTTAATCACATTTGGAGCTTTAATCTCGTTTTCAGTGGCTACTCAGGTCACAACTCTCATTATCTGATTATGCATTCATGTATAAAATGCATCTCTCATAATCAATCAATCATGTGAAGAAGCATTTAGTTTGTCACATTCATATATAATTAGCACTTCAATATCACAATCATACATCAAGTCTCAAGCCTTCATTGTCCACCATCAACATAACCAAATCACATTCATATCGTCATTCAACATATATTCTAAAGCAAATAGTTAATTGACTGAAACCATCTAGGTTATTCACAAATTGCTCCGAAAGTTATTATCTTGAAGTTCCGGCAATGTTTAGATGTTGACGTTCCAATTACTCCTCTATATCAAGCAATATACACATATCACACTTTTGCCCAATTATAAGTGTTTGATAATGCACATGTATGTATATGAAATTTACACAATGCATGTTTATGACAATGTCAGCTATTTTTCCATTATTCTCATCACAAAATCAATCCAATATCAAATTAACTTAAGTATCATTTGTATGTAGGGTTTATACCTCAGTAAACACTTTGAATCTAATTTCATAACCCAATGAATCATTTCAGATTTTTCCAAAAACTGGCTTTCGAGTCTACTTTTCTTGATCATTAACAATGAAAATGAAGTAATTTGGCAATACTTTCTTCTAGAACATTATTCTCCTATCTCTTAAGTTTCTAATGATAGTAATAACATTCAATTAGGTTCAGTACTCCAAAAGTTATACTCCAAACAATTCTGACTATTCTTAAATTAAAACAATATTTAATGCTCAAATTCCATCCAAAAATTGAAATTTTTAGAGACTGAAATAAAATTCTATTTCTTCATACAATTTGTAGCCCTATGTCTCTAGTTTACCTCAAATTAAAAATCACTCCATTTGGATGACTAAAGAGTAAGTTATGCCTAAATTACCAAAGTATGTTTAAGCTATATACGAAAAGTTTGATGCAATGAAGCCAAAAGTTGGTTGCGGCCAACTTTTCCCGAGAGCGAATTCCTAGTGGAATTACTGTAAGTTTGCCGTGAAGAACCCAAGAGTTGGTTGCGACAAACTTTTCCAGAGAGGAAATCCTTCAAGTTGGCTGCGATAAACCAACGAGTTGACTGCAGCGAACTTTTGTAGAGAGAAAAATCCTCGAGAAATCTTGCAAGTTGCCGCGCGAACTTTCACATAAGCATTTTTGCTACATCTTTCTAGATTTTTTCAACATCCAACATTTTGCACCTAGCACATCTTTCTATCGTCCAATCCTTCTTATAGAAAAATATCACATTACTCTATGTTTTCTTTAACTCAAAAACTCATTTTAGTTCATCCAAAAAACACCCAAGAAACTCATGTATGTCAACAGTAAAAACACATATACGTATATAACCAAAACAAAGCATACACCTTTCTACTTCATTTACTCTTCATTCTTATCTCCATTTAAACTCAATATCATTCACAAACAATTCATGATTTATAATTGATCATTCACCAAAAAAACAAAGCATATATATTTAGCCATTCATAAACAATTTTTTGCACTCATCTAAACACCACTTTGATGATCATTCAGCCTCAAAACATCTTTAAAATAATATGTATATTATTACTTATGAAACATATGAAAAAGCAAGAAATTTACATCCAATTTTCGTCATCCACATTCATCATACATAAAACACCACTTTAAGCCATTTAACCTCTAACCATCATCACAAAAGCTTCATTAAACAGTACCTATAAAGATTTACAGGCCACTTACTTGATTTAGCTTCAATTCTTTAAAAACAACAAATAGCCAGTGGTAAGGTTAGGTTCTTTAATGACAAAGTGAAGACGAAGATAGCAAAATGATAGTGGTAAATGGAGGTAAGAACAAGCTCCAACATTGGTGAGGTGAGAAGTGATTGGAAAAACCGAAAATGAAGAAAGTCATAGCCAATGAAAGACACTTAAGAGTGTGTCTTGCAAGAGGTTACAATGTGAGAGATAAGTAGTGGTGAGTGGTAGTAACACTTGTCACTACCACTTGTCACCTCTTTATGGTCCTATGCGGACCCTTATTAAAAACTATTCTATTTATCTCCAATTTCTAATCCAATTGGCTCCCAATTTTTAATGAAATTTGTCAATAAATCCCAAAGTCCTTTATCAAATTTTCCATTGTGAATTAACAGTAAATTCTACTACCATTTATCATTTATCTTGCCACTTGACATCTTTCCTAATCCAAAAATACCAAAATTTTCAAAAATTTTCCTAAATATACCAAAAATCCTAAATCACTAAATATGCTCTCCAAATCAGTTTTCAACATATAAAAACCACAATTCTCAATATAATCATATTTATAAATAACTATACCTGGAATATGTCAATGAATGCATGTACAATTATTTTCATGTGCAAAAATTCAATATTCATATGTATGTGCATAACATATAATGTATAAGCATGAAATGCATTTTCTAATCTCTCAATAATCTCTCATATTTACTCTTCTAACGTCATCAGGGATAACGGGATGTTACATATAGGCATCAATACATATGCTAATTCCTTGCATTTTTATAGTTTGGCCAAAAATAGTTCCAAATTACTATTTTATTGTCCCTTCTTTTTACTTTAAATAAGAGAATTAAAACCTAAAAACATAATATGCATGAATTAAGTATTAAAAAAATCAAATAAATAAACAAATTACATTGAAAATAAACCTAAAATTATGATCAATTATACACTTATTAAACTCCCTTACACTTAAACATCCGTTTGTCCTTAAGAAATCAATTTCATTACTCTCATCTTAATAAGAGACAACTTAGGGAAAGTATTAAACATATCGAAGATATCCATTATTCATTCAATTGCAAAATTATATCAAATTGTTAAGCACTTAGCTACTTGTATCAAATTATAAATCAATCCAATTCATTCCATAATTCTTCAAATTTCCACTCAATTCAAATTATTTAACTTAATGCATGACATGAACATATGTGATAAAGATGTTAAAACCTTTAAATATTTTCATACCCCATATTAAAAAAATCAAAACATTAAATTTAAGCAGTGTAGGAACATTTAGAAGCTTGTTTGAAAAGTTACCAAGCCTTTTGACGTGAGAGTAAACACCTTATTATGAAAACTCCAAGTTACATAACTAAGTCACTATTTCAAATGACTACTAGTATGACTCTTTAACTTAAAATTTTTTATTAGAATAAAGCTAGTAGAGTGAAATTATTTATGCTCATTTATTCACATATTACTATATTTTTCTTTATTTTTTATTTTTATCTTTGGGGTAATGAAAATGATAAAAAAGTAATTCACATTTAACTCAATGCATTATAAATTACATATAAAGTATTACAATGCAAATCAAGTATACACTCTCAAAAGTAATGGACAAAATTAAAATTAATTTAATTGTCAAAACTCATAACTATTTGCCTAAACAAATCAAATCACTATAATAACCAAACTCATAATGAATCATCTTGATCAAAATTCTATTAAAAAAATTAAATTATTAATTATTAAGCTCATTTTAATAAAATTGACAAGCTTGACTACAAAGTCCTCCCCCACGCACTTAACTTTTACATTGTCTTTAATGTATAATGTAAGAACAATGAAAAATATGAAAATAATTTAGTGGGTAAGGATAACTAGTACTCTCTTGATAGCTAAAGATTTCCAAACTTGCCCAATGTCATAAGCATCCATCTAATGTCGTGTTAAGTCATCAATTTGCACTTATTTTGTACTTAATTATCTTTAATATGTTGAAATTATTATCTTAAATTAACAAAATTATCTTATAATTCTTTATAGATGATTTTCAACCCCTTAGAGATGAAATTGAATCAAAAAGATGCAAAAGAATGAAGAAAATATGAAATTCCAAATTTGACAGCAATTCAGTAACAAAGCGTGGACATGCCTAAGGATGGAATAAATCTGTAGATCAATTTTCAAAAGTCAAAATCAAGATTCTTATAATCTTTAAAGATTATATTGCCATCTTTCAAGGGGATTGACCACCTAAAATTTGGGGATACATTATCTGAAGAGAATTAAGGAAAGATAGGAGGAAAATCGGAAAAACAAGCATAAAAGGAGAGAGGATGATTGTTCACGCAAGCTAGTTTTAGGTTAGTTTTATAATAGGATTTCAATTTCTGCAGTTTTTCTCTTTGTTTTTTCTTACATGTACACACTTTTTCTTGTATATTTTTGTTTTCTTCAAGAAAAACCAGGGATGGAGACTTGTTATGATTTTATTTCATTGACTTTTATTTTCGTTATGAATAGCTAAACTTCTTTTCTTGGTTAAGGGGATTTGTGTTATCCGCTAGTATGTGTGAGATGTTTTGAATAAAGTTTTTGTTGTTAATAAACATTGAATATCTTCCGAGCTACTCTTTTTAATTGAATTCATTGGTTTCTAGGTGCACAACTAGGAATTAATGTGTTCAACCACTAGATTAACGAAATATGAAATTCAGTTTCGCGAATCACAATTAGCAATTAGGATTGTCTTCTCTACATTAGAGTTAGAAAATTCTAAGGAGATATTCGTTTGATTGATTATATGTCGTACATATATTTAGCTTGCTCATTGGTTCTTGATTCGTAAAGCTATTATTCAATTAAACCTACGATTGTATCTAGGTTGTTGTTTAATAAGAATGTTAGGATACATGTTTCTAGTCATTACTCTTAAGAGAAAATATTCCCA
>JANZLF010000004.1:20512725-20527760 GCA_026546835.1 Erythroxylum foetidum | reverse complement strand
TGACAGTCCACTCCCAATAATTGTTCAAACACGAAAACCACATTTTCCACAACAAAAACACATTTAGGCCATTTACCAGCGATTTTGTCGGTCCGGGAATTTTCTCCGAAAAATTCCAGAAAAATTCCTATAAATCCCTAAAAATGTAAAACACTCAATGGCGTACTCCAAATCATTTTTCAAATACAATTATCCCATAAATTTCTCAAAAGATCTCAATTTGAAACCTAAGCCGGAAAATGTCATCAATGCATATATACCATGTGCAAGTGCAACAAACCATCAATCATAGAGGCTATATGTTGTATGTGCATGCCGAGACATAATTTGATACTTCTAACCCGTCCCAAATTACCAAAATACCATTCCCATCGGTGATGGGATGTTACAGAATATCTGCTTAAAGAAATAGGTAGACAAGATTAAGAAAAAGGTAGTTGTAGATAGATCTGAAGAGATCAATCAATTGAAACAAAGAATAAACAATCTTTCAGCTAATCTATCAACATTTACGGAGAGTACTAGAAAATGAATGATATGCTAAAAATATAAACACCCTAATGATCAAACTGGATTAGGGTTTGCTAAAAACTGTACTCAGCATAAAAAGAATTCTGCTCTCTTTAGTAAGAAATTTCATCAGCCTCATCATCATCAGAAATGTCATCAGTTGCATCATCATCATACTATGAATTATGTTGGAACTAACCCTAAAGTACCTAAGAAAATCTGGGTACCTAAGAGACAAATAATATCACCTGCAGATATCCTTCCTTGGAAGAAGTAGCCAGCACCATTGGTACTTGGACAGTGGATGCTTGCGAAATATGACGGGAAGAAGGTCTATGTTCCCAGATCTTCAGTATAAGAAAGGAGGATCGGTAACTTTTGGAGACAACTAGCAGGGCAAGATAATTGAAATCGGTAAAATCAGTAAAGATTTCTTTGCATGCATTGATAATGTGCTGCTCGTTGCTAGTTTAAAACACAATTTGATTAGTGTCAGTCAATTATGTGATTCTGGTTTTAAAGTGTCTTTCAATCAAAATTCTTGTGAAGTCAAAAACAAGGATGGGTCCATATTCTTTTCTGCCAAAAGACAAAACAATCTTTACAAAATCAATTTAGAAGATTTTCAAAATCAAAATATTTCTTGTTTTATATCAACTGATCAAGAAAAACTGATTTGGCATAAAAAGCTAGGTCATATTAGTTTTAAACATATTTCCAAGTTGATTAAACATGATTTGGTAAGAGGTTTACTAAAAATAAGTTTTAACAATGATTTCTTTTGTGAAAGTTGTAAAAAAGGAAAACAAGTTAAAACTACATTTTCTTCTAAAAATGTTGTAACTTTTTCTAGACCTCTAGAGTTGTTACATATGGATTTATTTGGTCTAACTAGGACATTTATTTGTTGGATATTGTTTTTATCACATAAAAATGAGTCTTTTAAGTGTTTTCAAGTGCTGTCCAAAAAGTTACAGAATGAAAAAGGAATGTCTATAGCTAGTATTAGAAGTGATCATGGTGGTGAATTTGAAAATGAGAAGTTCAGAATGTTTTGTAAAAAGAATGAAATTTTTCAAAATTTCTCTGCTCCCAGAACCCCACAACAAAATGGAGTTGTTGAAAGGAAGAACAGGACGATTCAGGAGATGACAAAGACTATGCTATGTGAGATGGATCTTTCTAAGTACTTCTGGGCAGAAACTGTGAATATAGCTTGTTATATTCAAAATAGAATACTTCTGCGATCTCTGTTGAAGAAAACTCCATATGAGTTATGGAAAGGAAAGAAACCTAATATATCCTACTTCCATCCATTTAGTTGCAAGTCCTCTATACTAAATACAAAAGAAATTCTTGATAAACTCGATTCTAAGATTTATTTTGGAATTTTTCTAGGCCATTCTCTACATCAAAAGTTTATAGGTTTACAATCTTACCTCTAAGATTGTTGAGGAAACTATTCATGTCAAGTTTGATGATAGTTCTCAACCAAGTAAGAGAGATGATACTAATAATGAAATCGTATCAATACCTTTGGTTGATAGTGAAGAAGTATCACCATCAGATACTTCTTTAGACAAAGTTGAAGATATTCCTGAGGCTTTTGATTTGAAAAGAGATTGGAAATATAAGATTTCTCATCCAGAATAGTTCAAATTTATGCACTTTCTAAATAAAATCTTATCTACCTAATCTCTACTGAACTTATTTTCAATAAGGAAAGAACTCAAACGATCATACCAAGCTCGAGGAGCTTGTTTCAAACTATACAAAGCCTTATAAAGTCTATAGACATGATCCGATTTCTTGACATCCTTGAAACCCGAAGGTTGGTTCATATAAACTTCTTCATCTATAAAGCCATTTGAAAATGCACTCTTCATGTCCACTTGAAATAGCTTTATGTCATGACAGATAGCATATGCAAACAAAATCCTAATAGCTTTTAGTCTTGCTACAGGAGCATAAGTCTCATTGTAGTCTATTCCTTCCTGCTGATTATAGCCTTATGTTACTAATCTCGCTTTGTTATGACTCACTCTTCCTGATTCGTCTAGCTTATTCTTAAAAACCCATCTAGTTCCTATGATGGAATTTTTCGATGGTCTAGGAACTAAGGACTAAACATTATTCCAAGTAAACTGGTTCAGCTCCTCTTGCATAGCTAAAATCCAAGCTTCATCTTGAAGGGCTTCATTAATTTTCTTAGGCTCTATTTCATAAATAAACGCTATATTTGCTTCTCTTCTGAATATAGACTTAGTTCGCACACCTTCTGAGGTCTCTCCTATAATCAACTATTCTGGATGAGAACTCTTATATTTCCATCCTGTCAAAGAACCCTATACAACACTCGAAAGTTAAATATATTGAAGTAAGACACCATTTTCTACGAGACTACGTTCAGAGGAAGATCGTAAGTCTTTAGTTTGTTAAGACGAACTATTAGTGGGCGGACATCTTCACTAAACCATTAAATGAAGAAAGATTCAAAGAAATCAGACGAAACCTTAATATGGTTATGCTAAATGATCAACCGTCTGACACGTCATGACCCAGATAAAAAGGTCGAAAGAGTTAACGGTAACAATAACAGTGAGTTACAATTGATAATCTCCATTATAAGAAAGTTTTGGAGGGAAAATTTCTCATAGCCTTGAGAATGCCACCTATTCTAAAAACACTTTTGACATGCCCTGACATCGACCTTTGAAGAACCCTCAATAAAAGCTCTTTATTACTCTGTTCGGATATCAAACCTTCCTTGCTCACACTCTTAACCTCAGAAACCGACTTCACCTCTTTGAAAAATACTTATGTGCATTCAGTTCGTTGTTAATTATAGAAACAAATGGAGCTAGCTATGACAAGTGAAAGACTTTTTGATTTTGAGTCCTTGAAGTAGGACAAGATGGATATTGAACCGGAGATTGTGGTAGCCGGGTGGAGGAATTTCTTTTGAGTTCGAGAGACAGTCTACATAAATGAAGTGTATGACTCCTGAAAAAATATGGAAGTGGTAGACAATACTCTTGTATCTACGATGGATAGATTGTCGATTATAGTGACAATGAAGGTAATCGAGAAGGTCACTGAGTGTCCATATGATGGAGAAAAGCTCACAAATAAAGCTAGATGGATGACTCAAGCTAGCATGAAGGAGACTCAAATCAATCAGCAATTATATGGCAGCAATGATCCAAAGGAGAAGAAGGCTTCAAGTCTTGTTCCAAAGGCTAGGGTTCTACACTCACTTCTTTTCCATTGTGTTCTACCAAGATCAGGATCAAGGCATTTGGTAACAACGCTAGATGAATAATGCTTATTTCATCTACTCAATTGCCAGCTTATAAATTTACCATTCCTTATTTTCCATTATATGTAAAAGACTAAGAAAGACTTGACTGCTCTACCATATGGAATGATGCTGACGAGAATATTCAGAGACTCTGGAGTCCTTTTGGAGAGAGAAAATAGGTTTGGAGAGAAAATAGGATGAAGCTGAATATCAGAAGCGTCATCAATTTTGCAACAATTGGTAGAATGGATTTGAAGAATCTGGAGAAAGAACAAGCAGATTCTAAGAAGAAAGTAAGGATTAAGGGGGAGCCTGCTGTTAAAGTAAGTTTGAATGAAAAAGAATCTCCCTCAAGAAAATCAAAATCCCAATCCATTGAGAGAATGCCTGCAGAAGGAGAAAAGAAATCGTCAGATAAATCAATAAAGGGACAGGTGATTTCTCATAAAGAAGGAAACCAGGTGCAATTTAGGGAGAACGTGACCCTAAAAAAAGGGAGAAATACTCCTTTCGAAGAGACCGAAACAAGCAAAAAGGTCACCTAGAGTTCAAACCCTGTGTCAACAAGAAGAAAAGAAAGGGAAAGAGTTGGCTCATGGTGGATCCAACAAAATTGCAACACCTCAGGCAACCAGGTCTTTAATTGCAATTTTGAAAGAAGATCCAACAAAAATGGCTAAAGATACTGAGATTAAGAGAAAAATGGAGTTTGAGAAAGAGAAACCTCAATCTCAGCAGACTTGTAGACTGATTGATGAAAATAAAAAGCAAAAAATCAGTAAGAAAAAGAGCACTCCTACTGCTGTTCAGAAGAAGAAGCTAGTTGAACACAGTCCAACACAAGTTAATACCTCTCAATCGTTAAGAAAAGAGGACTTGAGAGTCAAGATTATTGAAAAAAGCCAACCTGAAAGGAGTAATAACTCTATAATCATCAAAGAAATCCCAAAAAGGTCAGTCAAGGTACAATTACAACCAATCTTGGTAAATAGTAGTATAATGCATCTGTTGAGTGATGACGAGAAAAGTATGTATAGTTTTCTGAGAGATGAAAGAACCAAACTATACCACACACAAATGACAAGGCAGAAGTACACTATTTTACTGATCACAAAGAGAACTGTGATCAAGGTTGTGCCTGACATTCAACCAAGACCTTACATTGTTTGTAATGAGGAAAAAGGGAAGAAGAAACTGTATCTTGAAGGGATAACAAGTGATCTTACAGAAGAACAGATTGAAGCTGAAGTGAGAAACATTGATGAAGCATGCTATGCAATCCAACAGAAAGGAACCTATGTTTCCCACTACATTTCGAAAGCATCAGGAAGCAATTGTGGTCAGCGAACTACTGAAGACTCTTCTTAGGTAGTTGGAAGACTTAGAGAAGGGTAGTACAGATCCATTAGGATTGGAGACCTAAGCTACTCAATAGAGTCACTTGTGCATCTCATCGTGTGCATTAAACCCTTGACAACTATGTCTTCAATTAGAGATGTTCTACACCTATTTAGAAGACAAGTTCCACGACTAACCAGTCCTAATGATCTTGATCACCTGGAACCGAACTTATCTGTCAAACCTCCTACCTTTACAATAACTGAACTAGGTGTCATATCTTCAGATGAATATACTACGACCATTGGTCTTGAAGTAGTACAACAAAAGCATGATGAAAATATTGAAGATAAAGTTGATAATCTATGTGCTTCTGTGGGTGATTTGCATAAAGAAATAGAGTATATTCGACAAGATATCAAGTCACTCCGTACTGAAATGAGAGAAATATTTTCTGAAGTTATGAAGCATCTGCTGACATGATCTTTTTGATCAATAACAAATAGGGAGAGAACAGAGAAAAGGAGAAAGAAATGACAAAGATAGGGGGAGAACAAGAAGAGAAGAAAAAAACAGTAGAAGAAGATTTTGGCTACAATTTTGTATTATTTGTTATCATCAAAAAGGGAGAGATTGTTAAGTGAAAATGACTTTACAATTAATTTTGATGATGATCAAATAATAATGCAGATCCAAAATGAGACGAAACGAAGCTAGAAATGAGACGAAGAAAATGAGACAGAAGCACAAAGCAAAATGAGACGAAAAACAAAATGAGACAAAAGAAAATGAGATGGAAGAAAATTAGATGAAGAAAATGAGACAGAAGCGGAAAGCAAAATGAGACAGAGGAAAATGAGACGATAGAAATGAGACGAAACGAAGCTGAAAATGAGACGGAAGTGGAAAACAAAATGAGACGAAAACAAAAGCCAAAAATGAGACGAAAGAATATGAGACGAAAGAAAATGAGACGATAGAAATGAGACGGAAGAAAATGAGACGAAAGAAAATGAGACAAAAGAATCGAAGACGAAGACCCGATACCACGTTAGATGATCAATCAGTTTGAGTTAGTTACAGAACTCAACTAATTAACTGTTTCTTCAAAGATCAAGAAACAAAAAGAAAAAAGCAGTTATCAAGAAGCTATTAAAGACGAATGCTATAAATACGAGTCAAAGTCGAAAACTGAAAAAGTTAGTGATTTTCAAGAAAGACTAGAGATTCAAAAGCTAGAAACTTTATTCATTGTACTAAACTTAGAGCTACTATTGCCTGTAACAAAGCTCGAAACATCTTTCAATAGAAGGAATAAAAGCTAATAGCCTGAAGAGGCTAAGTCAGAAAAGAATACTTGTTGTAAGAGACCTAAAGAGACTCAGTGAAAAGAATACTTGTATCTTTGAGAAGTATAGTAAAATCTCAAAAAGAATCCTGAAGACTGGACGTAGCTTACGGTTTGGGGTAAACCAGTATAAAACTACTGTATCGATTCTTACTCTCAACTCTTAACTTATAATTTCTATTGTTGATACAAATACTTCATAATATTTTTTTTCAATCGTCTAAGAAAGCATATTTTTTTAAAATAAGAAATTTGTTTAAAAGGGGATTGTATTCAAAAACGGATACACAATTCAACCCCCCTTCCCTTCTTGTGCGTTTTGTATATCAAATATTAAGTCTATACTAACTTGTGATTCACTTCAAAACCATACCATGTAATCCTCCCCAAGGTCCATATTCATAGCCTTAAGCTTATGGTAACAACTCATGAGCTTCTCGATGTGAGCCCAATGTCACTTGCACCATCGTAAATGGTGTGATGAAGCATGTTCAAGTACTCATTCTTCTCATTCTTTGAGAACTTCTTACACTTCTTCTATATAGCAGCAAGAAAATCCTTTGCATTATTAGCCTCGGGAATACTATCATAAATGGATTCATCCATGTGATACCTTAAAATCATCAAGCAATATCGGTTAGAGTATTCCCACTCTTCCTAAGATTTCTTATCCTAATCAGTAGCATCATTATCGGGTTTAGGTGGTGCATTAATTCTCAAGGTCATGTCCATTCACATGATAGTCAAATTCATCATGAGATATTTAACCCAGTACTTGTGGTTTGTTCCATTCAGCGTCAAGATGGCAGAGACTCCTATATTGCTTAAAGTTGAATAAGAACCAAGAGCAATAACCATGATATGCATGTTAAAATAGAATCGTACAATTTGTGCTCTTTTTTTCAAAATTAATTATATCATTCATGCTAGAGTTCCTTAAACAAATATAGAACTCATTCACAGGTAAAAACAATTTATTAAATATTACAACCAAATCATTAATATACTATCGAAAGGATAGAAAAATTGCGCATTTCATAATATTTTAATAAAACTTTTCACCATATTAAACATCCTACGAAGTAGTAATTATCGACAAGATAATTAATTACCCGTATGGATCTTAATGTTATTTTAGAGGAAAAACACAAAATTTTAAACATATATTAATATTTAAAGTTCCTCATCACAAATAGTTTCACATATTATTTAAAAAATGTTATTAACAAGGTCTGGGACAATGTTGTATGGGTCAGTCCTGACCTTCAGGCTGTCGGTCGACCAGCCTAAAATTTTGCCTACAGCCACCCATTTTCGACGAGATTTGAGGGGTTTTTTTTCATTTTTTATGCTATAAGGATTTTCAATACCCATTTCAGCAAAAAGGATTCCAAAATCCGAAAGTTTCTAGCCCATTTCGGCCATTAATGAAACCCCCGAAAATTTCAAAAGGTCTCATCCAAAAATAGAGATTCATTTTCCCAAAACAAAGTTAAAAGGCAATAACAATAACCAACAACAGTTTCTACACCTTCAATGCATCATTTCAAAATCATTCATGCCAAAAAACCGATTGAAAAAAATGGGGTTTATACCTAAATACAAGCACTAAAATCAAATGACCGTGAAGCTTTGATACTAATTATTATTCATAAATGTAGTCATCAGTAATTATAATACTAAGATCCACATTCTATTTAGAGCATTAACTACACAATAAATGAGCATACCTCAAATGATGGGCATAGAATCTTGATTCATTTTCTCCATTCAAGACATAACCTATCAATATTCAACGAACTTGTGCAAAAGAGAGTATGGTAAAAAACCCTCTTGAACTTTAACCACACATCCACGGTAATACCCACACATTTTCAGTATGTTATATTTATAACATGTTCTACCCTAATGGGTATAATGAAGCTAATTGTGTTATTTCATAGATGTGATGAACTATGGTTTAATGAGCCAACCTATAGTTATTAGGATACCACAATATGCCTCCAATACAATTTGTAAATTATTAACCATTCTATTATAGTTATTAAACATACATTAGGCAATTCAATTAATGGTTATGAATATAGAATTAATGTTGTAATTATATTACTCCATATACTTCTAGGAGTGTTTTCACGGGGAAAGCTTAAATGTGCCACTCCTGTTGAACTAGTAAAGCCTCGGACCATAGGAAGTGGGAGGAGTTTTTACTTGCGTGAAATTTAGTTCAACACGTCCATGAATTTACCAGATTACTTAATAGATTTATCGTTGTACTCATTTTTCTGCGCCATGCAATCACCAAACAATAACACCAATATTATCAACCAACACTTTTTCACAGGCATGCATTAATACGGTAATACCAATATCACATATCCAATTCTCCTACAGAAAGATATTGGGAAAGAACTGTTGAATGTCAAACAATACCGTACATTGAAAAGCTTTCTACATATTGGAGTTCCATCGTAGCATAGCTATTCCAGATATGTGAAATACAAGTAGTTCTCTAACCCTTACCCTTTAGAGAGGAGTCCAAAGAAGGGATTTGTTATGGCAGACTTCAATTCAGAACCTGCTGAGCTCAGCACTGCCATGTCAACCTTTTCACGAGGAAGGAACAAGAATTTCCCCCCCTCAATTTTCTCAAACCCACAAAGTTCAAGGAGCTCAATACCTAGTTTGAGTTTCCCAATCCTGTCCTGTTAACACAAGAGAGCGATGAAAATCTTGGTTGGATAACGAACTAAGGGATGCTGATTTTGCAAGAACTTAAATGAGGACTAATAAATTTATTTTTCCGCATAACAAAATATGTTATTCAAATGCACTAATACAGAGTAGTTGCTAGTCTAGTTTAGAGGAAAAGTTTCTAGCATCAGTTGACGATTGGATGTCCCAAGAACATTATGACCGTCAGAGTCATACAAAGATTGTTAGGACTCAGATGTGGAACTCTTTAAGTATAGCTTCACTAAGTCTTATACCGGTCAATCGATAACATTTGGGCTACTCAAATGGATATGGAAGAATGTTCTCAAAACAGATTCTATTAGTTACTGAAGGGAGGAAATGCTTTTTTCAACATGATCAATAAGAATAAGTGCGTTACCTGGAAGAATTGATTGCCGATACAGATCTTCCTGTACTTTTCATTGTCAGGATTCATTGCAACATTCCTGATATAAATTAGGAGAGCTTGGAAGGCTCGTTGAACAGCTTCGTTGTCATTCTATGCTTTCAAACAATGTACATAAGCCATGGAACCTAGCTTTTTCAAGACATCACTTCTTCAACATTTACAAGAATTACGACACTATATTCATTCCTAATTGCGAATTTACCTTCTGCTTGCGTTTCAGTGATCTTAAACATTCTCGTAATTGATCAGCCTTTTTAGCAGATATAGCTGGAAGGGATTTCTGGAAGTTAGAAGCGAGCAAACCTACATCAGTATCAGATTCTGTTTTGCAAAGAGAGAACAACATTAGAAAACGTTCGAAAACCTTAATTTCCTTCATCACAGGTCTGGAAGTCTCGGAATCCACATAACTCAATGGAGGCAAACCAAGCATCCGCCTTCGTTCTGCCTAGCAATACAACATACAATCCTAGCCTTACTACCGTTTAGAATTTGTAAAAGTGGTTTATTGTGCTTGCTAGGTTTCTATACGCCATTATTGTACAGAAATAAAATATTTTGTGTTACGATACCCTAGGGCCCAGGCTGAATCACCAATTAATCATGGAGGAGAAAATTTTTCTTTTGGCAAGAATATGAACAACACCTTATCAGCTTCTAGTTTCTGACGAATTCGCTCCCTTGCCCTTTTCTCCTCCTCTTTTTCAGCTTTCCTTGACGATAAATGACTGAGAAATGTAGATTTCATTCAGATGGTCAAAGAAGAACAAGTTAACGAATTGAATTGAAAAACAAAAAAGGTTAATGTATACCGTTTTCTTTCATTGTCCTCAGAAATTGGCTTTGCTTCCAGTAATTCATTACCAGCTTGAATTCTTTCCTGTCAAAGCTTAGCTCTGAAGTTATGCTCATTGAAAATATAAATACGGGAAACAAGTGGAGGCTTGTGAAAGTGAAGCACCCAAGATTACATATCAACTTTTACAGAGGAGAACCCATGAAACTTTATATCCGAAGGACAAACACTTCACGTGTATAAGCTCAATTGGCATTGTGCAGGAGAAAAAATAAACTCAACTAGTGCCTTTGGTTTTGTTTAATAGGTTGTGATAATGTATGGTAACAACCTACCAATAAGCACACTACAGACTGGAATGATAGTTTGAAATGTAGTTTGGCAGCGCATATTGGCAGAACAACATGAGCTATTTGAGACAGGTGCAAGCATATGTCAGAAGCACTTGTTCCGATCACTTATATTTATTGTCAACCCTTTACTGTATAACACGGCAATTGGAGGTGCTCGTATGATACAAATTGGCATTAGTTATTGGAAGCAAATTACCTTCTCTCTTTCCCTTTCTAATCTCTTTTCTTCCTCCGTCTTCCTACAAGCTTCATCTCTGAGTGATAACCGTTTTTGAAATTCACAAAATAACAACTAATATGAGAAAAATGAAACGAAGGTGGGTAGTATTTGAAAGTGGGTATAGAAGCAAAAACATGAAGAACAAGATGAATAGTAAATAAGAGGAGGATAACAGTCTGGAGAAAACAAACCTGAAATCTTTTTCTTTGATTTTCATTTCTTCTGTGGTGTGAAGAGGTTGAGGAGACTGAATGTCAATGTTGACTGCAATCTGGAGACAATGGAAAGAAATCTGGTGATAGGATGGGAAAGGCTAAAGATGACACTGAGAATGCGTTATAATAATCATATTTTTATTTCAGTGTCAAGCATTTATGTGCAAGTAACAGATATAAGCGATTACCAAGGGCATCTGATCAATGTCAGGATCATTTTCATGGTCTATGAGCCAATTGACAGCAGCCTCAATGCTGACATTGCCTGAAAAATGGGAGAACTTCATGTTCTACTTAATTTTAACTAAGACCCTTCTCACCACACATTTTGTTCAATTTCTTAAAGCAAAGACGAACTTTAAGTTTTTAAGGCTAAAGAATTGGCATGCTGACCAGAATGATGAAGTGCCCGAGCTGCTCGAGCTTCTGGAAATCCCATATCTTCAAGTTCCTCCAACATCTGCTTCTTAACCTCAAAAACATCCATTTCTGTGGAGGAAGTTCAAACGTATATCAAGTGGAATGACTCATTACAATACAATTTCGTCAACAAAAATAATAACATTAACGTAATAAACAAGGTTCTCATACCCTCTTGGGGCGGCATTGGTTTTGATGTTGGCAGGATGAAAATAGGAATAAGATGAAAGGTTCAATACAGAATTGATTAAACACAGTAACGTGAGAGATGCCCAACAATATTGCAGTTATTATACAGAAGAAGAATTGCTTTGATTTCACACTCTTTGAAGATTCCAAACCAGAAGATGGAAGATCCTCTCAGTTTCTCTAACATCTCCAAGTTTCCGATTCTTTCTTCCATTTCTAATTTATACCTTTTGGGCTGTCCACCTCAAGTAAGGAATTTTGGCTTCTGCCGCGCTAAGTTACCTGTACCAATTTTTGCGGAGATAAGATCTTCTGTCCAGTATTACTCTGTCTTATTCTGTCCAATGAAATCTCAACCATTTATTTTGTAGGACTCACGCGAGACCCACGCGTAATTTATGCGGGACCCATATAAATAAATGACTGATATTCATTGGACAGAATAAGACACCATAACTTGGACAGGAGATTTGGACTCGTTTTTGCGAGCTTTATAAAATTTTCAACTGCATGACCAAATTTTAAAAAAAATTAACAATTCAACTTAACCTCGGGCTTATAAGAATAGAGCTTTTATCATTATATTCTTTCTCATAAAATCTTTTTCAAGAATTTAATTGATTGTTTAGTTGTCGACTGTTTGGTAACATAAAAATAAAAAAAATATTTTAATTATATTTTATTTTGTAATAAAAATTATTTATACATATAAATATTATTTAAAGTATATTAAACAATATACAAAGCACAATTTATTAATTATCTTATAATTTTAAACTATATAAAACATAAATGAAAATATATCTAATCAAATATTTTATATGGATTATAACATAAGTAAAACTAATATACAAATAAATATTAAAACATATAAAAAATTATATATATATATATCAAAATAAATATTCAAGTTGAGTAAATAGTAAAATACATAATAAATTATACATTTTATTGTAATAGAGAAGATGAATTTATAAGATAAACGTGAAGAAGAGTTTGTAAATATTGTAGGAATTATGTGTAAAGTATAAAAATAAAAGGGATTAAAATATA
Organism: Erythroxylum foetidum; assembly: GCA_026546835.1. Taxonomy (NCBI): domain Eukaryota; kingdom Viridiplantae; phylum Streptophyta; class Magnoliopsida; order Malpighiales; family Erythroxylaceae; genus Erythroxylum; species Erythroxylum foetidum. The sequence goes on along the minus strand of JANZLF010000004.1, from coordinate 20,514,872 downwards.
GGCTTATTAATTGATATGAAAAATTTATTTAAAAAACCATTTCAGATATTTTTGTGAAGTTCTAAATTTGAGCTTCTTAAAAAGCTGTATTTTGATTGTTAAAAAATATATTTATTAAAGAAGTTTTTTTTTATTTTATAATTAAATATTTATTTTTCTTAAAAAATATTTTTATAATAAAAAATACTTATTGATCTCCTAAAAATCTATCTAAATACTAAATAGGCGCTAAGTCTAGAGACAAGTTTTCAAACTAAACTCGAAATTATGTAAATCTGCACCTAAACCTACTAATTACCAAGCCTGACCAATTTAAACAAGTTTCAATTGACTTTAGTGCAGCGAGTCAAGTAAATTCAAATGTGAAGTTTTTTTTGTTTTCAGAAAATACTTTAGTCAGTTAAATCCAATCTATGACTCTTTATTTCACATTAAGCCTGAATCTTATTGTCCAATATTGCATTTAATCAAGAAAGAAGCCAGGTGTTTTTTTAAATAACAACTTATTTAAAGATGATAATGAATTAAATCTGGCTCAACTTTAGCCCAGGCCTAATAGAGCTCAAATTATTCGACCTAGTCCTATTCCAAACAATCAGGATTTGGACCGAAACAACATCACTAGTTGGGATATCAAGCTGCATGTCCAGAAGCAACTCAACCCAAGCAACGAAAGATTCAATGTTTTTAGATAATCATGTACAAAAGTAGGTACATTTCAAATGCAAAATGAGATGTAAACTGACAGGGTTTGTGAAGCTTAAATGATGAGAAAGATAGACAGTGTAACCAACCTTGAATCACTTCGTGCATACTCTGGAGATTTCTGTTTTTTATTTCAAAATTAGTAGGAACAATAAATGCGCGGACTAATTTGTTACTTGTGCGAGTCATTTTGATGTTGACATCATTTACTTTGACACTACACTTATCGGGTGTCACATGTTCCTTTTAGAGAATTTATCGAAATTTTGTTTTTCTCGTCTAGTTGTATAATTTTAGTTTCACTTTTTTTTATAAAAAAATAATAATAATGTGCCAAACTACCCCAAACGACACTTCAAAAGTTTTTCGTTCTCAAATCCAAAAGGTGGCAATGAGTAGGGCTTGTGGCTAGCCCGATCCGTTAACTCACGAGCCGAGCTCAGTTATTCATTCTCACATTTCACGTTGGCAATTAGTTGAGCCTGTTGTCGGCCACCCTCTAACCCGTGATTGGAGTCTATGCCAAATGTTAACTTTGCATCACGAGACTTGTACATGAGCAAATTGGCCAAAAAGATATCGTTTTGGGAAAACTTTAAACTTCCCAAGATAACATTGTTTTGCTTGGTTTTGAATTATTTTAGGTGGGACGAATTAATCAGGCTAATCCTTGAGTTGGTCTTCACGCTCAAATTGCTCTTAAATTCAATCAAATCATTTCTGATCTATTAACTTCAAAACAGGTTAAGCCCACAGCCTAATTACTATTCAAGTTCAAATCTCAAAACTATCATCTAGTTGTTTAATTTATTTGTTATTACCGTCATCATTATTATCTAATTAAAATTTTGTTGAGGCACGAAATTTGGAAAAATCCGATGGTTCCGAACCTTATTTTATCTAGTAAAAATAGTATTTTTAATAAACCCAAATGCAATGCATCAAAATACTACAAAATTATAAATAGAAGAACCAATATGTACAAAGAAAAAGATAAATAATAAAAAATAAGACAATACAAAACAACATATATAGATCAAAGATTAACAATAAATGTTAAGATAAAATACATACAAAAAAATACTTGGAGAAACTCTAATCAGGCCAAAAGATAAAGTATACAAACTTGTATAGGAGTAACTTCAACCAAATTTGTCAATATATTAATTACGCTAATTTGGAAATTAAGTAGGCTAAATTAACCAGAAGATAAGTATTACGTACATTAAAACTTCTATAAATGAATATTTTTGGGACTTGAAAAATTATTATCTTATACCAGGTTATTAATTTATCGATAAATGAATATTTTATTAATTTATCGATAAATTAATATTTATTAATTAATAGAATAAATTTTATTTTGTACATTATATTTGTTAAATTAAAGAATTAATTTTTTCCATAATTAAGAAAAGAAAATAAATAAACAATTAATTAAT
>JANZLF010000004.1:20478381-20490760 GCA_026546835.1 Erythroxylum foetidum | reverse complement strand
GATACCCATCCCATTTGGAGGGTTTAGTAGATTCCCAAACTTAATGGAATAAATCCATTCCCTTGGAATTGAAAACCCCAAAGTAAACACTATTTTTTACAATTATTCCATTCCTTTATTCCCAAACCCTCAAACTAAACGCCTCCTAAGTCTTTTTACAGAATAAACAAATTAACACGAAAATATGAAACCCGATCCGGCCCGATTGTATCTGAAGGCCACGATTCATGACATAGAACCTTATTCCCTCAGCAGCTACTTCAATCGTCTGAAATCTAAATTCGTAAATACATTCAACTAGTTGTTCCTTTTATCACTCCAGAATTTACCAAGTGAGTGTTTTGATTTTCTCTTTTTCATCGCGATTCAATTTCGGAATCTGCCCTTTTGTAAGAAGAGAAGTGTAGGAACTAGGGTTCAGTTTGTTTGTTTTCTAAAAGGAGGATGTACGCTGATCGAGTGGAGGCTGCGTCCAGGAAGTCGATAAAGGAGCGTCTTAATGTTAACTCCATTGACCATTCTATTCGTAGCCGGCTAGTAACTGGAAAGAGGTTTGCTTCTTCCCTTTTTTTTTTTTTTCCTTTCTCCCCAAATCACCTTCCATAGGGTTAGGCAAAATTATTCATGTTGGAATATGGTCCTTATTCAGATTCGCTGTGTAGTTTAGTTAGTTTTTTTAGTGCATTTTGTTTAAGGAAAAATGGTTTCTACTGGTAATGATAAGGTAGGAATTTGGGAAACATGGAACACTATTGGGGCATGAAGGACTTTTTTTTTTTATTTCTACATTTCTTTATCTTCCTGCTTATTATGTCAAAGAGGTATTACTAGCATTTTAAGCTTTTTCTACTGCTATTATAACTTTTCTTTTCTCTGTCCTGTAATCTAATAAGGAGGATCAATTTCTTGCCCAGTATTGCAACTTCCTCTTGGGCCTTTTCTGTGTTATTTTCAGGGCTTATATAGTATGTTGAGGGACATTGTTATTAAGTTTCTCATGTACCTTTTGCAGGCAGAGGCAGGATGATAAATGGGAGCATGATCTTTTTGACAATGATGGGCCTCGTCTTTCAAGTACGGATTAATTCTGACCAGTCTCAGAAAACTACAATTGCTACTATTGCTGCACAAAAATAGGCTATATTTGGTTTTTATTTTTGTTAATTTCTTGTGAAGACCGCAAAGTTGGCCCGCAAGATCTTAGACAAAAACTCCAAAGGAAAAGTCTCCAACAGTCATCTCCAGGTGTAAACTGGCCAGTTTCTGGTGTGCGTGATTTGCGTGAAAAGTTGTCTGGAATAATGAATTCCCAAGCAGTTAATGCTGATCCATCCAAAGGAAAGCCGGAGGCTGCTAAAGCAACCAAGAAAAATGTTGCTGCTGAAATTCCTCGGCCAGAGATTAAAAAATCTGTTGGCATGACTTCAACCAAAAAGTCACAGCAGAAGGTACTTATCCATGTGTGAATGCTGAATAGTCATACATGGCTGCGCTAGTTGTTTTGACATATAGACCTTATGCTCCTTCCTTTGTTGTCATTCCTAGTTCTTGATGACTGCATTGATGTTAGAACACTTTGCAATAGCCAGTCTCATTTGAAGTATTTCGAGAGATGGAATATTAAGAAAATGAACTTTGGCTATGCCTGTAATAATGGATGCAAGTAAGATTCCTTTGTTTCCAGAGAAGAAACGTACATTTTTTTTAAGGTTATTGGTTTAAGCTTAATTTGTCTATTATATAGCAGTAGGTAAAGAGAAGTTCTAATGGACATTAGGTGGGGATAATATATCCTTTATAAGGTCGATCAGCACTGAGAAAATGTCCTAAAACAGCCTGTTGACTGTAATTTTACCACATGTTTAGTTGTTTATTCATTCGCAGGTGGAAGATGGTACCTTTTTTCTGTTGGGAGAGTACTAAAAAGTTAAAGCTGTATTGTTATGATCTTTATGCCTTTAATTTCAATCCAAATATGTTACTAATACATGCATATATGGCATATTAATGCAACTTGCTAAGCAATGCCTTTTTCTTGCAGGCAGACACCTCAGTGGATAGTTTTTTGCAGTCATTGGGTCTAGAAAAATATCTCATTACTTTTCGGGCAGAAGAAGTAAGTACTATGCGTTATCAACCGCTCTAATTAATTTAGGAAGTTGTTGTCTTTCTTACGTTCTTCACTCTTTGCAGGTTGATATGACAGCGCTTATCCACATGAGTGATGAGGACCTCAAGGCTATAGGAATACCAATGGTAAACTCTATATGACCTCTTCATCATTGCGTGAATATCTTTCCTCAATTTTTATAGGGATAATTTGCACTCTTTTTTTATGTATTGGAATTTTATGTTTTCACCTTTATGTATGATATGTGAGTATTAACTACGAGTTTACATTGATGTTGAACTGCTTGAAGAATCCTTGCGCTTATGTCAATTAGAAAATTGTTTTAGCACCCTACTCTGTTATGCTAACTTCTCTTTAGCTTGTGATAGGTTTTAGACTTTGCAATGGTAAAAAACTTTTATGTCAGTTCATTCAACAAATTATGCAAGTGTTTGATTTCCTGTAGACTGTTGATAATCTCCAAGGCATTAAACTCGTTGGTTTCTGCTCAATCTGATTTTTGGTCTGCATATCTGTTTGAGAACATGCAATGCAACTGTGTGTAAACTCGTAACCAAAGTTTTTTTTTTTTTCCCTTTTTCCTCTCAGAATGATTCTGAAGTGTTGAAATCTCCATGTTTGGTACTACCAGAGCTATGAAATAGGCTAATTATGTGATATGCTCAAAATTATCGCTCATTCATCGTCATTATATGCAACTTGGGAGCTATTATTTAATGGTCCTTGTTTTATTTGGCGAATAACTGTCCTGTTTAATTCTTACTCCTGTGATCTTCAATGATCACTGTTTTTACCTCTTTAGTATTGTTCGCTACCTTCTGCTGTTGTGTGGTATTCGATTTACAGATCAACCTTTTACTGGTGTATATTTTTCTACCATTTGTTGATTGTATCCATTAATTTCTATTATAAAGCTTTTATGTGAATCTTTTGTGGATATTCTTCTTGCGCAATGGTAATTCAGTTTGTTGTTGTGTCTTGGCATTTTTAGAACAAGCCAATTGGTATCTAACTTAATGCCAATCTTCGTATGATCATGCTTGTTTTTGGGGCTTTCCTCGCTTCTTTACCTAATTGGCTCTCTGGTTAACTTTGTGGTTTTAGGGCCCAAGGAAGAAGATACTGTTAGCATTGGAATCTAAAGGCTGAGATTTGGGAGTGTACTGGCTCAAGATTGGTTTTGTTTTCACGCAGGGTATGTTTTGGTTGATGTGGGCCTGTATTTAATATTCCCCGACAGCTTTCCCTTCTCCCTTTTCGTCTGAAAGTGGTCCCAAACTGGCACGTAATCTGTATTAACTTTGCTGGAGGAAGAAAAGGAGTGGGGAACCTTTGTTCTACTAGTAGCTGCAGACCATGAATTACATTGTTGCTTTTGGTTAGAATGACTGAGGTAGGTAGGTAGTTTATACATGCTGCTAATCGAAAGATGCGTTATTCCTTTGATTAGGAGGATTTCAATTCAAGTCTCCCATATTGATATGTGAGCGAGGAATCAATCAATCGAAAGATGCGCCCATTTTCCTTTGATGAAAAAGTTCTGACAATGGGTTCCTGATAAATTAGTGGTAGCAATAGTTGACGATTTGAATTGAGAGAAATCATCAATCAGCTCTAGATTGAATCTATTTCTTTCAACAGGGAAACTGTATATCTCCATTATGATATGATATTTGTATCTAACAGCTGGATAGCAATATAGGGACATCTTATTTGGAAACATAAACCAACGAGCAAGTAATATAGAAGGGACCATGAGGAGCAAACCTACTACGACTGATGCCTCAAGCAACTGGGAACCTGATCCACGTGAAACATTGTTCCAAGCTTGGCACCCTTGTTTTGGATCTTAACAATGCTCATCAAGTCTGATGGTAGAATCAGAGACACAGTACCTGCAATAGTCTTTATTGCAGCTGGACCCTTTCTCATCTTCACCTGACCCAAGGTTTTTATTAACAGCTCTTCACTAGCAAACAAGAACGTCACTGACCCTTCAGCAGAGAGAACTAAAAGACAATCAATGTAAATGAAGCGATAATGGGCTGTGTTGACAAATTCCAAGGTGGCGAAAGTAAGTTGGTCTCCACTCTCCAGTGCTGATTCAATCTCAGTGGGAAAAATATAACGTTATTTAAAATAATCTAATCCAGCTTGGGCCTTGGAGTAAGCAAAAGCTGTTGGTTTTAAGAATCCGTACAAGTTGGATTAAATAAATAAAAATCAAAACTCAAAAGTCAAAAGTCAAAAGTCAAAACCCCCCAAGCCGAGCCGAGGGTAAAGAGCGAAGAAAGGTCAGCAAGCACAAATCGAAATGTTTCAACAGAAGCCGACACTCCTGACGGTTAAGGTTAAAGTGGGCAGCCGCCATTAACAGTCACGCCGTTAGTGACTTGCTATTTCAAGAACTCAACTTTCTTGTTCCACGCAGCTTGGACCAATCCTGTTGGACCAAAGGAGCGTTTGCTTAAGTGGAAGAAGTACAAATGGCTCTTTCAAAGCGTTGAATTGTTGACAAAGAGAGACAAATGAAGGCGAGACGAAAGCTGGGATAGATTTTTTTTTTTTTTTTAATTTTTACCGAGAGAGAGAGAGCAAGGTTAAGCATTATCGGTTGTTTCGTTTCAGTCAATGATTGATAAACCCATCTCTCGCTCTAGACACGTTTTTCTTTGTCTGAATTCTCTACGATACTCTCCATTGTTATCTCTCTCTCGCTCTGCGGTTGTAGGCAAAGGTCTGTTCTTTGCTGTTGGTCAAGGTTCAATTTTGTCGAAGAACTGTTCTCTGATATTTTTGTGGAGATAGATATGGCAGTAAGTTTTGCCTTGGTTGTTGTTTTTTTTCATTTTTCTCTACATTTGACAAAACCTTAAACTTTGCTCTCTTTTGTTGTTGAATGTTGAAGAAGTTGCAGAGATGCTATAATATGTATTTATAGGTTTCTGTTACTTGGAAGACTGAAGACATCTCATATAGCCTCTGTGATCATGTTAGTTTCTCTTATGTGATCATGTCAAGTATATCGCTGTTGGCTTGGATGGATTTGTTTCCTGTTTGTGGTTATGAATATTTTAGGGTTAGAGTTGATTTTGAATTTCAAGCCTCTACATTTGTAAATGAAGAAGCAAATCGTATTTCTCTTGATGTCTATGAAGAAAGAAAGATGGTTTTGTTTTATATTTATTGGTTGATGAGGGTTTTCTGAGAAATAAATAAAATAAACAGCAGGGAAAGGAATCTTCCATTCCAGAACTAAACCAACGGTGGTAATAATTAGAGTTATCGTAGGTGTCTTATGTCTACGTCTGGTTTAGAGAATGGTGAAAGATGAACCAATTACCAAAATTTCGGAGGTGTTGCCAAGTCTTTTTAGTTTTGTTTATAACAAAAATATTATGTTCGATGTTTGATAAATGGTGGTGCGTAACAGGTTCTGAGTGTTGTTTTATGATCTTAATCCTACTATATTACTCGAGACTCTGTCTTCTGCATCCATTCTGTTATTTGCATATGGCGTTTGTTGTCTTCTTGATGAAATCTGTGCAGTCCACAGCATGAGACCTGTGGTCGAAATCAATGAAAATATGCGGCTTGCATAATTTTGAGGTCATGTTGAAACATAATGGAATATGATATGGCTCTACTTTGACAATTTATTCCAGGTTTGTGAATGTGACTGTGGAAACTAAACTTCTGAGGTTCATATGTTCCATGTTTGTGAAAAACCTGTAGTTGCTTCGCATTCTTAGGTTAGTATATCACATTTAAATCTTTGTAACTAATCTTGACAATACTAGTTCCCCCTTTTGCACATTGAGAGTCAAATTTGTTTTGGGCCTTCGATTTTTCTATTACTGTCATATCCATCATGAATCTTATAATAATTTGTTGTCTATCCTTTTAATGTTGATTATTGCATGTTCTTATTATTAAAATTATGAATTTTGAATGATCAGACTTGGTAATACCTTTTTCTTTTAGTGAATGGGTAGCTGGATTCTCCAGAGCAAATGATTTTTATGTTCCTAACTAACTGAGGAACACACGTGGCTCAAGATTGTAAAATATGCCAAGAACATATAAAAAAGTGGGGTTTTCTTTTTACAAAATTATTATTTTTCTTGCTTATTCTTTTTCAGTCATTGTTACCTTTGATGGTTGAGGAATTAAGGTGAAAGTGACTTGAGCATTATCCCTTCTCATATTTGTGGCCCTTATTTTTAAAGTAGCAAAATCTCATGGACGAAAGCACTTTTAACCTTCAAATGGATTTCTAATAATGTTTGTTGAGTTGGTAATTAGGAGAAGAGAGTGTTACTTGGTTAGTCATGTTTTTTAATATGATCCTCAAGTTTGTTAAAATGTCAAAGCAGAGACTACTTAACACATTAATTTATATCTAAAAGAACAAAGAGAATATTTAAAGCTGTAACCAATATAGAAGTATCAAACTTCTCAGTCACACTATTAAATTATGTGAAAGGGTGATTGAGAAGAAAGTGAAAAATGATGCATCTATCTAAGAGCATCAATTTGGTTTTATACTAAAAGGATTTACGACAGAAGTCATGTATCTCCTTAGATAAAAATGAAATATTATAGGGACAGATAGAGGAACTTGCTCATGGTTTTATTGACTTAGAGAAGACTTGTAACATGATTCTGAAGGATGTCAAGTGAAGGTGTTTATAAGTTAAGAGAGTAGCCTATATTTAAGCTATTAGGGATATGTATGAAGGTGTCTAGACTAGAATAAGGATGACAAGAGGAGATACATAGGTTTTTTTCATATCGATATCAGGCTACACTAAGGATTTTTATTGGGCCATTTCCTATTTACAGTAGTTATGGATGAGCTTACCAAGAATATTCGAGGAGATATGTTTTCATGTATGTTGTGTCATCATTTAATTGATGAAACAAAAGAAAGCATTAAGGTCAAGCTAGAACTTTTGAGGGGTATATTAGAGTCAAAGGATTTTAAATTAAGCAGGACTAAGACTGAATACTTAGAGTTTAAATTTTTAGATTGTAATGTTGTATCTAATATGTAGATCAAGATTGATATAGCAGTTATATCACAAAAATATTGTTTTAACTCTCTTGGATTTATCATCTTAAGTAGTGGTGATATAAATGACGACATAATTTATTGTATCAAATCAAGATGACGTAAATGGAGGGTGCTTTAAGAGTTTCAGGTGATAAGAAGATACCACTCAAGCTAAAATATAAATTATATCATTTATCAATTAAATCTGTCATATCCTATGAGATAAAATGTTGGTTCATCAAACAAAGACATAGTTATAAATTAATAGTTGCGGAAATAAAGTTAACGTACCTAGTGTACAAGGCTCCTCGCTTTGCGGGGGTCTAGGGAGGGTCATGATATATGTAGCATTTCCTTTGTAATTTTACAAAGAAACTGTTTCTGTGACTTGAATTTATAACTTGCGATCACAAAAGAACAACTTTACTTGTTGCTCTAAGGTTCACCCTGCGATGAGGAAATGAAGATGTTATGTTAAATGTGCAATCTTACAAGAAGAAATAAAGTCAAAATGTAGTAGTAAGAGATAAGTTGGAAGTGGTCGATTTTGATAATAAATTAAAGGAGATTAAACTTAAGTGTTTCAGACATGTCAAGAGGAGATATTTTTGATGTCATAATGAGAAAATGCGAGAAGATTTTACCTATAGATTGTACAGGAAAAGAAAAACCTAAGAAGAATTTGGGTGAGATGATCATGAAAGATATGATCCTACTGGAGCTTACTGAAGAATTGATTTTCAATAGAAAACTTTAGCATAAGGATATAGGTAGAATACTCTACATAAAGAGGTCATTTTATTTTTTTAGGCATTTTTATCCTTTTCTTTCAATTCTAGTTTTTTTTAAATTAGACTAAGTACTTTCGTTTATAACATTTAGTTCTTTAATTATGTTATTTAATTATTTCATTTTTAATTATTTTTTATTTTTATTTGTTTATTTATTTATTGACATTCTTTTATTTTTATTTTAATTGTGATTGTTATTTGATTATGCATTTGGCTATTGTTTTCTTTTAACTGTATTTTTAAAACTTTTTTTTGTGGGTCATCGAAAAAACATCTTTAGTAACTAAAGGTAAGATTGCATACTTTTAGGTTTTTCAAACCTTGCATCTTAGATTCCTAAAAAGATATTGTTGTTATTGTTCTAGTTAAACAACTGGAATTCTTAGTAGCACCTAGTGCTTGCGGACCAGTTGACAGAATACTATATAGCCAAGATGACCGTATCCTTTCTGTTATGCTGAGCCTTTTTTTCTCCGCTTGCACAAACCTTTGCTACATGAAGAACTGTGTCTAGTGATGATGCTTACTAAACTCTAGTATGCTAGTAGTGGTCTTTTCTGTCTTTTGTACACTTGCAGTTATATATTTGCATAGCTTGGGTCTCCAGTAATTTGTTTACTGAACTTACATAATTCCATATATGATATCCATGGAGACTTATTATCGCCTAATTTATCGGGTCTCCAGTAATTTGTTTGTAGAACTTGGACAATTTCATATATGATATCCACGTAGACTATCAGCCAAATTTATCCTGTAACATTTTGGAAATATTCCTCCCTCTATGCTCAGAAGGTTAATGATTTGCATGGTTTACTGTAGTCGTGCTGTGTCATTGAAGCCTGTCTAACAATGTGATCTCACCGGGCCAGAATTGCAAATTATGTCAATATTTAAAAAGATGTTTTGTAAACTCTAAATGTTTGAATCATGACACGATTCCCAGTTCATTAGCCCGTGTAATTCAATGGCTGTGACTGGAAACTATGTAGGTGTTTATGGACGGACAATCTTGTAAAGATAATGATTTTTTGTTATTGACACAGCAACGCTCACATGTTCCAAAGTTTGGGAATTGGGAAAGCGAAGAAAATGTTCCATATACAGCGTATTTTGATAAGGCTAGGAAGGGTCGAGTTGGGGGCAAGCTGATAAATCCTAACGATCCAGAAGATAAACCTGACTTAGTTTCTGCTTACTCAGCCCCGACCCAAGCTTCTCCTGTGGTCAGAGATGAGCCAGAGGGACAAGCAGGGAATGGAGCTGGTAGACAACTGCAGGATCGCCGGAGAAGCCGGGAAGACAGTGAGACTGTACCTCAACGATATAGTGGTCGTGGAGGAGGTCCTGGTGATTACTATAGACGACCTGCAAGACAGAGTGCTGGGTCCGAGAACAGCATGGAGCGGTCACCGCTACATCCTCATGCCAGGATAGCAGCAAAAAGCAGTGGAACTTCACCCGTCTGGGAAGGCAAGAACTACGATAGCAGCCATGGCACTCCTGGAAGATCCCGAATGAGACCAAGAGGTGATGAAAGTGTAAGTGTTTCTAGCTTCTTACAAAAGTTTAGTACGATGTTTTGTTTGACAGTGAATGTCGGGGTCCTGGAAGACTGCAGTGGTGTTGGATATATATACATACGGTGCATCACATTTTGGTTGAGAATCGTAAATTGTTCACACACACACTCTCTCTCTCTCTCTCTCATTTATGCTGTTTTCTTTGTGATAGCCTGATAAGAGTGCTGCTGTTCCAAAATTTGGTGAGTGGGATGAAAGTAACCCTGCTTCAGCTGATGGTTATTCTTACATTTTTAACAAAGTGCGAGAGGAAAGGCAAGCAGGCATGGCAGCTGGAGTGCCCACTCAGTCATCTCATGCCAATATTTATATCCGCAAGCAACCTCCTAGTGAAAGTTCCAAGGTTTGTTATGTGTTGCGTATGACTGTTTTATTATGGTATGGGCTTTGTAGATCTAATTTTTGCTTTTTTGTGGCTTTCCTTTTAGAGTTGCTGCTTTCCATGGTGCAGAAGTTGAAAGTCTCTCGAGGAATCTGGTTGCTGTCATGTAAATATCAGGGAGATTTCTGATTTCTTCTTCGTGCAGAGTATCTTAATTGGCAGTGCCTTCATTCTCTACGTCTGGTATTTGTGCGGCTCTTGTAATGCTTCGTGATTTTGTTACAATCTATTCCCTTCTCTCAAATTATTTGAAATTATATATTTAATTAAAGCAAAAAGAAACACTAGAAGCAGATTCTTTCCTTTTGATGTTTTATGTTGTACCTTCTATTGTACTTATTGAATGCAGGTCTACAAGTACTTTGTTATGCTTTAATAGAAACAAGTCAAAGTATTGCTTTTTTTTCGTTGGACTGATATATATATATATATATTTTGCTTGCGTGATCACCAATGTTTTGTATCTCATTATTGACTATATTTGTACATGAGATAATATATATTAATTGCTACTCCACACCACTGGTAATATCAACTGGGGATTTCCATTGTTTCCCTGTTTTCATCCAATTGAGGAGGATCATTCATATATAAAAGGTTTGAGTAATTTATATATTTCCATTAAAACTTAATTGGTAAACATTAAAGAAAGGTATTTTATATATAAAAAAATCTTTAATTTGTGTAATTTCTAAAACATGTAATTGATATTACTAAATTCAATTATGCCTAATATTATATATACACTAAATCTATCGCTAATTATTATTCCGGAATGACAAATGACACTTTCATTATTTGTCATTCACTATTGTCCAAGATTATATTCATTCGATTAAAAAAAACGTTATTTATATGCGAAAGATTTGACTCCTTTGTATACAATTTTAATATTATGAATACTATATCAATATTGTACATTACCGTATTTGATTTTAATACAGTACTAAACTGACGCCGGTCAATGTTAAATATTATTTCGAGTAATTTTTTAAATTTATGAAATAATTCCTGAATTTTTTTAAATTGTAAAATAATTTATTAGTATATTGTACTGTATACTTTATAATTTGACATCAATCTTGTCTTCAAAAATCATTATAATAGAAATTTAAATAACAATAATTTATTTATTTTTATGACCATCAATTTCACATATTTCACCTATAAATAATAATTACAATTAATAAAAAAATCATTTAGTCATCATATAAATATAAACTTAAGAATAATACAGAGTATTTAAAAATACTAAAGTGACAAAGATAGAGGCAAAAAAGAAAGTCTTAGTGGCTAAAGGTAAAGCTTATAAGAATTTGTACAAGAGTTGGATACAAAAAAAGGGAGAAAAGGACATTTTTAAGTTGGCAAAAGTCAGAGAACAAAAAACGAAAGACTTAGACCAAGTGTGATGTATAAGAGATGAAGCAGGGTAGGTGTTCATAGAGGATGATGATATTAAGAGTAGATAACAAAGGTACTTCTATGACTTATTTAATGAAGATATAGAGGACAACATCTCTTTAGGTGAACTCAACACGTTTGAGAGATTTTGTAACTGATCTCAACGTAAGCAGATTACAAGGGAAGAAATTAAAAAAGCTTTGAGGGTAATGAAATGCGAAAGGATAGTAGGACCAATTGAGATACCCATAGAGGTATGGAAGAGCATAAGTGTTGAAGGTCTTAATTGGTTAGTCAAGAGCTTTTTAATGTGATCCTTTAAGTCCGCCAATATGTCAAATGAATGAAGACTAAGTATGTTAATTCCTTTATATAAGTATAAAGGGGACATACAAAATTGTAACAATTATTAAAGCATCAAACTAGTTAGTTACATCATGAAGTTATGAGAGAATGTAATTGAGAAGAGAGTAAGAAAGGAGGCTTTTATATCAAAAAACCAATTTGGTTTTATGCGAGGAAGGTCCACGATAAAAGCTTTACACTTCATTAGAAGATTAATGGAATATTATAGGGACAGACAGAAAAATTTGCACATGGTTTTTATTGATATCGAGAAAGCATATGACAGGCTTCCTAGGGAAATCATGTGTAGGTGTTTGGAAATTAAGAGAGTTCCTGTGACCTATATAAGGGTGATTAGAGATATGTATAAAGGGGCATTGACTAAAGTAAGAAAGATAGGAGGAGATATTGAGAATTTTTCTCTCAGTATTGAGCTACACCAAAGATCCACATTAAGTCCTTTTCTATTTGTAGTAGTGACGGATGAGCTTATCAAGAATATTCAAGGAGATGTGCTTGGTGTATGTTGTTTGTAATATCCCGCCTCCTAAAATTGTTAACAGGTTAAATTATTAGATTGACTCACACGAGTTATTTCATTTAAGAATTTATGAGATACATTTCATTCACATGTATAATATTTGTATACACATATGAATTATGGTTTAAAAAACATTGCAAGATATT
>JANZLF010000004.1:20386966-20397579 GCA_026546835.1 Erythroxylum foetidum | reverse complement strand
CGCGTCTTCTTTTCTGTTTTGTTGATGTCATCTTCTTCTGTGTTTTACTTCTTCTGTCTTTTTTTGCCTGGCCATAACTTCTTCTCTAGACACCCAAATGAATTGATTCTTGAGTCATGAGACTCGTAATACATTACCCTACATCTTCACTCAAAAATCATAGCCATCTGAAATGAATTGAGAAAGATTGAGTAAGAAACGTGGAATGGGTACAGTGAATGTGCTCTTAAATTTTATGAACTGGGGTTATTCCACTGAACATACTTCAGTATTTTGATTATATCTGGATCTATAGGATTCCAAATGAGATGATTTTTTATTTGGAGTAATCTAGAGATATAGGCCTACAAATTCTCTCAAGAAGTCCAAATTTATGATTCAGCCTCTAAGATGTTTAATCTCTAAATGGAAGTTAGGCATAGTACACTATTATTGAATGTAAATAGTAGACCCAAAGGTGTGACTTTGATAAATCTGAAGTGAATCAATGAGAAAAGAATATATTTTTTAATGTTTTAGTGAGGCATAAACCTAAGTATGGATATTACTTAGATGAGTTTTGGATATAATACTGATAATGTGATAAGAATAAGGGAAAGATACCCGAGATTGTCATGAGCATGCACACTTGTGCATAAGGGAATGCTTATAATTGTGCAATTATTAATGTGTGTGCATCGTGTGTTTGGCATATTGATATGCAGGATAAACGCCTGCATTCAAATGTTTCCAGATCTTGAAACTAAAGCTAATTTGGAGCGTACTATGAGTAGACCGAGATGGTCTCACTTCATTATTGTTGTGTTTGAATTTGTATTAATTGACTACTGAATGATGTTATGAATGTAAATGATTGTGTTGGCTTCCGGATAGAAGGTCCGATGAATGTGATGCATGAATGAAATATTGAAGTGTTCCTTGTATGTGCATTGGATGAAATATATGATACATGACTTGGTTGTTAAATGTCGAACTTAGTTCCGAAGGAAAGTGGGATCATGTATATAAATGAAAGTGTTTTCTCAACTTAATGTTGGAATATGGTCCGATGAGAAGTGAATGTGAGTGACTGCAAATTTGCTAATGTAAGTGATGCATTCCATGTCATGAATGCATGAAACATAATGGCTGTTGTGACCAGAGTAGCTTGTATTGAATTGTATTTTCTGCAACTTTTTGTATAAATTTGTATTCCGAAATGATTAAAGTGTTTTATATTTGTGAAAGGGCCCAAATAATTATTGAAATATCAATGATTATATTGATGCAAATGAATAATTTTATGATTAGAATGGGTTGTTTCGATTATTAATTTCTGTATACGCATGTGTAAATTTTACAAAAAAAAAAATGATACCGATTTTTGACTAGTTGAGTATTCTAGCACACCCCTCTAGTGGGGCACGAACTCAGATATCACTCATCAATGTCGAGTTCGAATCTTGCGGGAGTGGGGCACTACACAAGATCTCCCTATGATCTCTATCTGTTAATGATGAGTTATCCAACCCAAAGCTAATCATAGCACACTAGTCTGATTCAATGCTTACCCATGTCAAGTCCATTAGTCATAGTTCGTCCATTTGAGCATTCACTAATTCTTTAGTTTATCAAGAACTTAGCCAGAGTCATGCCAACTCGTACAAGGTTCGAAATTCTACCAAAACTAGTACCCTACTTGATCTAACTCGCTGAGTCTCACCTTGAAGCCTTCGCATGTTCCTGTTATATGTGTGATCTAACTAATTTTCCACCTAAAGTTTGTCTCCAACTAGTTGTGAAGTACCTTCATCTGCAAAGGGAGCTAACACCTACCTTGTATCTTAACAGGCTTGGAATAATCCAAAGATGTAGCCAAATTTAACTTTTTATTGGTTCTATCCTATTAATAGAGGTCTGGTTAATTTGGTTCTACCCAATTATCACACTTTTTATGGCTTCTGTTATAAAGTTGCATCTTTTTTGACAATAATTGTACACAATCTTCTTCCCTCATTTTTATTATGTAAATTTTAATAAATGGACGGATAAATTAAAAAATTGTACATTTGAAAGAGATAATATGATAATGTTTGAAAAATAGAAAGCCTGGTGTGACTGTGAGATAACATCTATGCTTTTAACAATAGAATTGAGACTATCATCTCTCAGAGATATAGGTGCAAACACGCGCTAAATATCCAACGTCGCTGAATATCCTGATCCGCCACGTGGAAGCGATTATGTCCGTCGCGGACCCGCGTCTGAGAGAAACATCACCACACCAAACCAAACTACCAAAAGTTGGGTTTGGCTTTTGCAACCTTCTTCAACGCGACGCAGCGCAGAGTCTCTCCTCCTTCCCTTGCCCTTTTACGCACCGCTTTTATTCCTCAAAGTCCCTTTTCCTTCTTCACAAAACGCCTTATATTTAACCCACTCACGATAGCTTTTGATAGTGCCTTCTCTGGGTATATGCAACGAAATTGATGCGTTTAACCCACTTACAATCGCTTTTGATAGTGCCTTCTCTGGGTATGTGCAACGAAATTGATGCGAAACCGTAGATTAGGGTACAATTCTGCTCCGACTTCTCTGAATTTGTTTTCTCGGTAATCCGGTTAATTGCCTATCCGATTTTCCTTTTTCTGTTGATTTTTATTTTGCAAGTTTAGGTTTCTTGTGATTGGTATGTGTGCCTGTTGCTCTATGCTTTTAGTTTGATAATTTCTTTCATAGTGGTTACTGGTCGCTGATCAAGTAGGTTATCCGGAACTGTTAACGATTGGATATCTCGGTTTTGATGTGATCGTTTTCGTCATGGGATGCAACTTGTTTTGCTTGGAAAGATTGAATTTTGTGACTTGATTTTTCAAAATTTAAACTTTTTTCAAGTTTAGTTCCTAATGTTGGGGTTTCGGCAATCCGCTTCTTATTTTCTGGGTCGAAGTCGACTTCCTATTTTAGTAATCGGTTTGATGAATTAATTTTAGAGCTTCGTTGCCCTTTTATTTTTGAAATGATAGCTTCTTTCTTTTCTTATTCCTTGTCGTTGGGTCTTCGGCATCGAACTTCAAACGATAAGGTTCGATTGACGTGGTCAAATCTTGGGAATTATGAAATGAAATTTAGATTCTACTTTAATAGTGGCGGCTGCGGATAAGTCAATCTTAGAGCCACTTAAATTACTGTTGGTAAATCTGTGGGTCTTTATTTTTGATTATGCATTTAGGTTTTGAAGAAGATTCTGGAAAGTTCTGCAAGTTAAACTTAGAGCATGAGTACTCAAACTCAGGGTGTAAGGGGTCCTCCCTTGAGGGGATATCGGCGGAGGAAGACATTGCTGGACTTAAATGTGCCCCCTTGCGAAAGCAGGGATCAAGAAGGAGGTTCAACTCAGGCTTTGCCTCAAGAGGTCGGGACAAGCCAACAAGGGCAAACTGCAGCAACTGCTACAATTGATGTTGAGGCTTTTGATGATGATGTTATTGAGTCATCCCCTAGGGCTTTTGCCGAAGTACTTACTTGCTATTTTTCGCTTATTATTTACTATTTTACTTTGTTACCTACTGTGAAGTTGTTATCAGAATACAGTGACACGTATAATTTATTTTAGGCCAAGAACAATGCCCGGAGAACCCGTGTGAGGAATGTTGTAGTTGACGTAGACACAGGTATGTTCACTATCTCTGTTCTGTTTAGGCCTTTATTCTTCTTTAATTTTCACTACTGAAGTGTCATTGTTTGCACACTGATCTTTCCATCCTTGCTAATAGCAGGGAGAACAAGCAGGTTGACTTATGATAGTCATGTTAACAAGCGGAGAAGAACTCAATCAAATCAAACGGTTATCAATTGTGATCAATACATAAACTTGGAAAGCAGTAGCAGTTCCATGGTAAAACCTGCAATTCATGTGTTATATATACCTCTGTTTTGACCCCTTACTGTTTTTCTTCACATTTTTTTTACCCGGGATGTTGCTGAACATAGTGTTTTTGTTCATGTGCTTAGTTCCTATGATTTGACAAACTATTTTGAGTTATAGTGTCCGGTTACTGCTATTTACTGTGTTTTCATGCAATATGCTTATGTGCTTATGTGTAACTGCAGCTGCTTGCATCGAGTTTATTGCAATGAAGCTGTCAAAATCAAAATGCCATTATTTTCTTTGATTTACGTATAAACACGATTTATTTGAAATAGAACTTGATAAAAGTTACTGAAATACGAACTTTGTGGATTTTTCATTTCCATGGAAGAAAACTAGAGGATTTTTTTGGGTGTGTGAAAGGTGCATTTTAAATTGTTTAAAGTTTTATGTTGTAATATACACACCATTTAACCACATTAATATCTTAAAATTAAAGAATTATCCATTCATGGATATCCTTGTTTCTATTGGGTGCTTGAGATTGCGCATAAGATAGCGTTTTTTTTTTTCGGTGTGTGTGTGTGTGTGTTTTTGTGTGCAATGTTTTGTTTTAAGTGCAAACTTTTGAAGATTTGAAACAAGTTGTTACACTTCATTGGCAGAGGGAGAACTTACAGCAACTGCTGGGACCATCTCCACCGCCGCCCCCTCCTCCCAAGGAGCCAACATTCAATTGTCCAATATGCATGGGCTCGTTAGTTGAGGAGACGTCAACGAAGTGTGGGCACATATTCTGTAAGAATTGCATTAAGGTGGCAATAGCTGCACAGGCAAAGTGCCCTACATGTAGGAAAAGAGTCACTGTTAAAGAACTTATCAGGGTGTTCCTTCCAGCAGCTAGTTGAGGTGATACACGTTTAGTTTCTATTTATGTATGTCACCTTAATCAATTTACTTTTTCCTCTGTTTAAAAGAGGTTGACGGGGTATTAAGTATGCCACAGAACTGTATTTATTGGCGGCGATGTAATGATGAATGCAAAACATATCTGAGGTGCTGTGGTGTTAAGAATGATGATTCTGAAGGGGATTTAGTGAAAAGATAAACTGATGTGATATGGTCATGATGGAGTATCAGTTTGTTAACAATGAGTCATTGGCTAAGCAATTAAAACAGTTTAGGGAGAACAAGAAATCTTCTTGCTAGCAACTATTAATAGTTTAGTTTCAGTCATGGTCTCATCTAGCGTTATTGATCAGTTGTGTATTGAAAACTAATGCTTTCAAGTGTTCTGCTTGTTGCAAAGTAAACTTCATCGACTATTTGAATGAGAACTAATTTGATTTTCATTTAATTTGATAACAGAAGGGACCTGCGTTATGGAGATGGAAAACGGCCATAAATAATGTCCTTAGATTCTCATTGTTTAGCATGAAATTGAGACAGCCTAATTGTGTAGTTCAAGCTGTTAAACCTAATGGCCAATGTAATTTTGTCCTTTTTAGGTAAAAATTCACGTACGGTGAATGATTGGAATAATCGCTGACGTGCTTTTGTTTTATAGAGCAATTAGATGCAGCAGAGCTTTGTAAGCCTTTTTCATTTCGCACCCCTTTGAATGCAAGTAAGCTCGCAAGTGCACTAGCCTATGAGCTTTTCATCATCATTCAAATCTTCAACTTTCATGAGTCTTCTCTTTTTGTGTTTTTTTAATGCAACTTTTATTTTTTTAAAATGATGCGTTTCTTACTAATAAGAGTGAGATTCATATCAAGTACGGCCTAAGAAACTAAACACAAAAGTGCAAAGAATTGTTTAAATCATTAAGAAAATAATAAAAACGATAAAGAATGACATTATTCTTTCCCAAGAAAGTAAGCAAGGAGATTAATGACATTTTAAAAGCTTTCTTATGCCAGAAATTTTGAGAATTCTAAGAAAGCTAAAGTCAAATAGGGTGAGGTAATTATTTCTAAAAAAGTAAGAGGGATTGGGGATTATCCTTATATCTTTTATGCAAAATGTGCTTATGTGTAAAAGGATTTAGAGGCTAATTGGAGATAAACGTGCTATTTCAGTAAAATGGATACATGAAACATATCTCAATATTGAAAGCTTTTGGCAATTGTCTATCTCCAGGGAGTACTCTTGGTTCTTCTTGCATATGTTGAAACTGAGATATGAGGTTTATCCTTTGATTAAACATGTGTTAGGCAATGGTGAGAATATTTAGGTATGGCTAGATAACTGGACATATCATAGTCTACTACAAATGTAATACACCACTATCATAGTACATATGCCTGAACATCCAGAGATTATCCGAAAGTATACCCTATGAGAATGACATATTAAAGCAATCACAGGCATCATATATAACACAAGTATTTAAGATGATCAAAACTTTCCATTTCATTCATAAACATGAACATACATTGTAGCATTACATTATATAATCCACATATATACATTACCAACAATATCTAATTGTTTGCTACTCTTTGCAAGATGCATGAAGTGGGATGTTAAACCAAAATATCCTAGTTAGACTGTTTAGTATCAACTGATCGATCTTTGAGCCATTCTTGATCCAAAATATAAGTACTATATTTCAACTTGATCTGCTTAGGAGTTAGAACTCCTTTAAACCTGAAAAATAACATTGCAATTTTAATGAGTTTGTGAACTCAGTAAGTGAACCATCATCTATGTGCTCACTCATATCAGCACATAATAACACATACATAATCCAGTTTACTAAATATATCATACAAATGAATAATTCACATCACATCACATACTTCATTGATTTCAAACCATCCAATATTCTATCTCAATTTAATGGGCTTGTTTATTCAACCAGTCAATATGACATATCTATTCAATCATTCAATAGATAAAGATGCATATGCAAATACACATGTGACTCCACTTCTTTTTTATATTGTTATGACTGATGGCCTATTTAACTGTCCTGTATTCATTGTAGATACCAGATTCATTTCATATGATGTCTCATACCCATTGTAGGTATTGGGCCCGTTGATAACTAAACTTGAGGCTTTTTGTGCACGTTTCTGAGCTTTAAGTTTTTTTTTTCACTTGGGTCACTCCGGTCACAACTCCTTTATCTGTTCAAGCATTTTAATATAATGAGATACAATAATTCACATATGATGCATTCAATATTTTATATTCGATATACTCAAGTCATATATCACATTTCTCATATCTAAGACCGGAATTCTACATTCAGTTATGAACACATATTTTCATATTAACATACATTTAAAAACACTTTTAATATATTCCTAAATATCAATCTCCTCAGACCATCAAAGTACGAAATTATTATAATCACATGAGTAGCAATTCAATAACTGATTTTAAACAAATCAACTAAATTATGGTGAGAGAACATCTAGGTCATAGGATGCTCTAGAAAGCTATTGCCTTGACGAATCGACAATGTCTGGATGCAGTCAGTCAATTTGTGCTTCTATTGTCATGTAATACGCACATAATTCACATATTACTAAATTGATTAATCATATGATCATTCAATCATACATATATTTATATGTATCATGTTCAATGCATGTTTAATTGATTACCTCGGGTATGTATCCCCATAAAAATGTCTTGATTCATTCCTAATTTATCAACCATTCACTCATCCAAATTTTGATTCATACTTCCTTCATGTACTTTAATATTCATACATCTATAGTCTATCAAACTCTTTATCAACTATTCCTTCATCTAGGTTCATTCCTAGCCTTAATCAACACAAAATACACCAAATTAGAGTAACTTGTCCTCAATTGAGTCAACAATTACTCAAAACTGAACCCGTCATTACAGAGCACTACCTACGATCGTAGGGCACATGTCACGATCGTGACAGACGCTGGTGCAACAGGTTATGATCGTGGGGAACATGCCATAATCGTGACAGAACCCTAACAATCCGGCCACATTCTTGGGATAAGGACCACTATTGTGACAAAAACAAAAATGATCGAGCCACGATCGTTCCCTGTAGTATTTTCCCACCAATTCCACTCGAATCATTTAACCCTAAAACATGTCAAACACTTCCAATTTTCCAGATTTCACACTCTTTGCACAACCTCAATTCATGCTAATTCCACTACCATATAAATTACTTAAGTCTCACTAAAAACCCTACTCATTTAGTTCTTCATTAATCATTCTATATCATCATACATGAAACCCTAACTTTGTCAAATTTAAAAACACTTCCATAACACCCATCTTTTAGCATAAATTCACCATCATCTACACTTCAAATGCCAACCTAGAATCATTCATATAATAGCCTAAAACCCATCATTTTCATGCATTAAAACAGAAATAGGAATCATCATTCACTATCATACATATAACCCTAACCTGTCAATTTCAGGAACACCTCAATAAGACCCATTTTTTCTGCATAGTTGCATCATCATTAATTCTCGAAATCTTAACGTAATTAATCCATACAACAATCTATAACCCATGATTTTTATACATCAAGAAAAAAGTATAATCATCCATTAAATTCTAGCACAACCCATCATCAATCATACATGTATTCCATCTCAATTTAATCACCATGAATATTTATGTTATAGCATATCATATAGATAAAAAATTACTTACTTGTTTAGCCCTAAACTCCACCTCAATCAACAAGCCATCCTAGCCTTCCAAGCATGCAAGGATAAAGCACACTCCAAGAATAAGCTAAAAGCACAATAAGGGGTTCAATAACAAGATGAAACCAACATAATTTTGGGGTAATAAGGTATACAATTTTTTTAGAAAAAACTCAAGATGTGAGGGTTATGGGTGTGTGAATCGGTAGTGAGAAGGGTAGAGAGGAAGATAGCATATAGAAAGAACAAGAGAAGGTGGTCTTTGATGCGTGAAAATTGTGGATGCAGGTGCGTGGAGGAGAATGTAGACACATGTCATGCCAAGTGTTATGCTAAGACCTAACCATACATCTTCTACTTCAACTTCCATTCGTCACTCCATAATTAGTCCATTTGTCTCATAATTACTAGGCCATTTGTCACCTAATTAAACCACCAATTGTCACTCTTTTAATCAGGCCATGTGTCACTCTATTACAATGCCATGTTTCATTATTTAATAGGCATATTTAACCTAAATTCTCATGCATTAATTTATCTTACTATTCAACATTTTCCAATAGTAGATGCATATATCACTTCATTAATCACCCAATTATAAAAATAAATTCCAAATTACTAACTATAATCCATCAAAACAAAATTCAAAACATAATCAATCAACAATTCAAGAAATCACATCATAATTATTTAAAAATCATAATTATTTAAAATATGTCATGCCTCGAAATAAGTCAATTAAGTGCATATACTATCTTTGTAATGTTTCTAGATCATAATTTATGTGTGTGTATGTTAATATTATGCATGAAAATGAAATGCACTTCATGTATTCTCATAGATATGACTCATATAACTTCATATAACAATTAAATTCCTAAGTGTAGAAATGGGCTATTATAATTCTCCCTCATTTAATAAATTTCGTCTTTGAAATTCTTAGTTGATTAGTTAAACAGATGGGGTTACTGTTTCCTCATATTCTCCTCGATCTCCCATTCGGTCTCCCACGTGGCTTATGCTCTCGAATGTTTCCTCCAAAGAACTTTAACCAATGGAATCTCTCTGTTTCTCAAATGTTTAGTCTGATAACACACTATTTTTATCGGTTCCTCTACATAACTTAAGTTACTTGAAATCTCAACCTCTTATCTCGGCAATAAATGCGTCTGATTTGATCGATATCTCCTAAGCATGCTAACATGAAACACATTATGAATCCGAGACATCTCAGCTGGTAATGATAACTTATAGGCCAATGGTCCTATTCTTTTAGTGATATCATATAGACTAATGTATCTAGGGTTTAATTTACCCTTTTTACAAAATCTCAGCACTCCTTGCCAAGGAGATACTCTTAGAAATACTTTATCTCTCAGTTGGTATTTCATGTCCCTACGATGCTGATCTACATAACTCTTCTGTCTGTCTTAAGCCACCTTGATCTTACTATAGATCAATTTCACCTTATCAACGGTGTCCTGAATCAACTGTGGGCCTTCGATAATTCTTAAGCCCTCTTCATCCCAATACAACGGTGACTGATATTTCCAACCATATAAGGCTTCATAAGGAGCCATACTAATACTACTGTGATATTGATTATTGTATACAAATTCAATAAGAGTTACATATTAATCCCATACTCTTTGGAATTCCAATACATAAGCTCTAATCATATCTTCAACAGTCTTAATAGTTCTCTCACTCTGTCCATCTGTCTGAGGATGAAATTTTGTGCTAAAATTTAACTTTGTGCTAAAGTTGGCTATAAATTACCCCAAAATCTAGAAATGAATCTGGGATCCCGGTCAGACATAATAGACAATGTGACTCCATGCAATCTCACTATTTCATTGACATATCTCTGGGCTAGTTGATCTGGTGTATTGTTCTCTTTCACAAGTAAGAAATAGGCCGATTCAGTTAATCTATCGATGATGACCCATATGACATCATGTTGCCTCGGCATTCTCGACAAACCCATAATGAAATCGATAGTAATCTTCTCCTATTTCCACTCAGGAATAGGCAATGAGTGTAACCTCCAAACTGGTGCTTGATGTTCAGCCTTAACCTACTGGCATGTCAAACAT
>JANZLF010000004.1:20297629-20308813 GCA_026546835.1 Erythroxylum foetidum | reverse complement strand
AAAATTTATTTAATTAAAAATATTTTATGTAATCCTGCCTGCTAAAAAGAGGAGCTTGCCATGCCAACCTTCAAGTTTGTACTGTTATTTATGGATTTAGTGTAACCACTCAATTTTTGACCCTTAGTTCTCATGGCCGGTGAATCCTCCTATTATCATCTTTAAATATGTCCATTTGTTTGTTCAAGCGAAACTTTTAGTTGCACGCGCATTAATGAGCCCACCTCAACGTGTGGAAATCCTGATGGGCTGGAGTCCTCCTGCACAGGATTGGATCTGCCTTATTACGGATGGAGCATATAGCGCTTCAACATCGAAGGCTACGGCAGGAGGTCTCCTCCGAGACCACATAGGACAATGGCTAGGTGGCTTTGAACACAATATTGAGTATTGCACTTCAATTTGCGCCGAACTCTGGGGAGTATACATCGGTCTCTTTTTGGCATATAGTCTAGATTATCGGCGAGTGGAACTTGCCGTGGACTCACTCCCTGTTCTCAATTTGTTAGCATTCTCCACTCCACTATCTGCTTCCTTTAACAACCTTATTTAGGAATTCACCAATTATTACAACACCAATGGATAGTGAAGACTAGACATATTTATCGTAAAGTTAATCGAGTTGTAGATTAGCTAGCCAAACAGGTTATGTTTCTAAAACTAAGTATCTATTAGTATCAAAATCTACCTGTGAATTGTGCTACTATCATTTTAGAGGATATATACGAGGTTTCCTTTCTTCACTTAGTAACTGAGTATGTTGGTAATTCTCCTTTACACAAATAATAATAATAATAATAATTTATGAAATGACAAAAAAAAAAAAGAAGTTTAACGTTTGCTAAAAATGCCCGTTGATGTTTACAACGGCAATTCTACGCTTTCATGATTCAGGTGTTTGCCCATCGCTATGTCGCTGCTACTGCTCTTCTTCTTTACCGTCTCTTTCCTCTTCAGTGCCCAGAGCACCCACCTCGTAAGTTCGCTTTACCTAGCTGGAAATGTTGCGTCTTTTTCTCAATTTACAGATACAGATCTGCTCTCAATTATTGTGAGCTTTTCAGTGTTTTGGCTTCTGGATCTGTACATTTTCCCTGTTCGTTATTGTTTTTAGTATAAAGAATCCCTATGATTCAAGAACATAGTTCCAAACAACTGCTATGTCCTGAATTTTGTGTTTGCCTTATGTTAGTCTCAAGAGAGTTTAATTATTGCGGCTTTTGGTTTTTGGTTCGAGTTAGGGCTTCAATAGAGTGCCGAATGCTCTTGGATCGGGGAGGAGATCTGTACTAGCACTGAAATCGGATCCGTTAAAGCCCCGATTGGACCAGATCCGGAAGCAAGCTGATGATCACCGATCGCTAGCACTTGCCTATGCTTCCTATGCAAGAAAGCTTAAGCTTGAGAATTCCAAAATTGTCAGGGCTTTTGCTGATCTTTCACGAAACTATACTGATCTTCTTAACAAATCAACTTACCGAACTCTTCTTGAGTCAGATTCACTGTCTATTGATGAATCCTCACTACGGCAATTTGAGAAGGAGGTGAAAGAGCGAATCAAAATCACAAGGCAAGTGATTGCTGAAGCCAAAGAAAGTTTTGATAATCAGCTGAAGATTCAGAAGTTGAAGGACACTATTTTTGCTGTTAATGAGCAATTGACTAAAGTCAAGAAGCAAGGGGCTTTTTCTAGTTTGATTGCGGCCAAGTCTATCCCTAAGAGCTTGCATTGTCTTGCCATGAGGTTGATGGAGGAGAGGATTGCACACCCAGAGAAGTATTCCGATGAAGGAGAGCCACCAGCACCTGAGTTTGAGGATCCAAAGCTTTATCATTATGCTATTTTCTCTGACAATGTGATTGCAGCTTCGGTTGTGGTTAATTCCGCTGTGAAAAATGCAAAAGAGCCATGGAAGCATGTTTTCCATGTTGTCACAGATAAGATGAATCTGGGTGCAATGCAGGTGATGTTCAAGCTTAAGGACTATAATGGTGCTCATGTAGAAGTGAAAGCTGTTGAGGATTACAAATTCTTGAATTCTTCTTATGTGCCTGTGCTTAGGCAATTGGAATCTGCAAATCTGCAGAGGTTCTACTTTGAGAATAAGCTTGAGAATGCAACAAAGGATACAACAAACATGAAGTTTAGGAACCCTAAGTACCTGTCGATTTTGAATCACTTGAGATTTTATTTACCTGAGATGTACCCTAAGCTGCAAAGAATTCTGTTTTTGGATGATGACATAGTGGTTCAGAAGGATTTGACAGGATTATGGAAGATTGATATGGATGGTAAGGTAAATGGAGCGGTGGAGACATGTTTTGGGTCATTTCATAGGTACGCACAGTATATGAATTTTTCACACCCGTTAATAAAAGAGAAGTTTAATCCAAAGGCATGCGCTTGGGCATATGGGATGAACTTCTTTGATTTGGATGCTTGGAGAAGGGAGAAGTGTACAGAGCAGTATCATTATTGGCAGAATCTGGTAAGATTGCATTTTTCTTTTAGGATTTGTGTTGTGACACTCATTTCATTTGAGCACTTGTGCTATTTGAGTAAAAGCTTCTAAAAACCAAGTTACTGGCTGATTAGTATCATTTAATATGATGTCTGGTACTGTCATAACACCTCTTATGACTTTCAAATACTGAAAGAACGTTAAATCTCTTAGAAGACAGTTTGAATCTTAATCATATTTGCTTTAAAACCTCTTCGATCTTAGGACTGAGTGACTAGATATACTCGTGTGTTGCTGCAGAATGAAAATCGAACCTTGTGGAAGTTGGGAACATTGCCCCCAGGTCTCATCACATATTACTCTACGACAAAGCCACTGGACAAGTCATGGCATGTTCTGGGGCTTGGATATAATCCTAGCATTAGCATGGATGAGATTCACAATGCTGCTGTGGTGCACTTCAATGGGAATATGAAACCCTGGCTCGATATTGCCATGACCCAGTTCAAACCTCTTTGGACAAAGTATGTTGACTACGAATTGGAGTTCGTCCAGGCCTGCAATTTCGCTCTCTAATCATTCATTGCAATTAAATACTTAGGAGCCATTGTCAAGTGGATCTCTGTGAGTGGTTTGCGCAATCGGCTGCCTTAACTTTCACCATTTTTTCCCAAGAGCAGAAGAAATGAGCCCCTCTCAAGTCTGGCATATTTTATTTTTAGTGTTAATCCTTTATTTCTTCTTTCATCACACTTACACAAGTTGTGCAACAAAAAAGTTTGTTGTATCTGGCTAATTTAGTTTGGTATGAATACGGTTGGATCTTATTGTTGCGGTAATTCAATTATGTGTTTGATCAGCAATGATCGACTGTATCTATTTCTGGTATACCCATCGATCATTAAGCTCCCAGAATCGTGAAACTTTTTCACACTGTTCATGTGAATGTGTACGACTCGTCTTCCGTCGTATCAAAGATCCATTGGAATTCAAGATTTCATGCATACATCAGCAACTAAAAGCTCACCAGAAGAGAAATGAGAAACATCAGAATACAAAATTGACAAGTCACTTGAGAAAATCAATTAAATAGGCAAAGAGCTTTGATTTATAAAGAAACGGAATTCAAACTATTGCAACGGAGTTTTGAATATGACATTAGTAATATACCAGACAAGGAAATTTACTACATCCTACAAAAATCACTCCACAAGGAAAACCCTAAGGTAACTCATTCACGGCACTCTCCACTGTCTTAAAAACTTCTATTCAGTAAATCTCTGCACTAACAGACAAAATTATCTTGATCACCTGCCAAACAGCGGGTCCTTCCCTCAAGCAGTAGCTGACACTCGTGGTGTCATAGTTTTTGCCGTAGCATTAAGATTAAACCCACCAGCACGGTTTGCACGGCCACTAGTGTTCCCCATTTTGTCCCTCCGATATCCATCACCTCCACGGTTTGAAAATCCACCACGGCCACCATTTCTGTTGCCAAACTCTGATTTGCTACTGAAATCACCTCGGTAGTAGGCCTTGCCCCCTCCAAAATTCCCACGCCCTCTCACTCCCTCATTCCTATACACAGCCCCACCTCCAGATGAAAAACGACCCCTATTATTCCCTGCAGGATCCAAAAATAATTACGAACACTGACTAGCCCAACTACGAAATCCAGCTTTTTTCACCAAACATATTTATATATGACTTGGCAGAAATGAATCAGCATCTCCTGGTGCATCATAAATCATGACATATTTACAAAATGTCTTGAAGTTCATTGTTATGCTTCACCACCGAGGATGAGAACCTGTGTTTGTCACTCTTATTCCATCCCCTAGGTCTAATCTCGCTCTTGTGAGACTGAAAGAAAGTAGATATTATTTGGTTCATCTCTCCAAAAGGCCAACAAAAGTTACCAGGTTGTCTAAATACATTAAGCCTTAAATCACTTTATTTTCTAAAGATGTATTGAGTTGCTTAATTCACTTCCCACATTTTCAATTTTCTTTTTCACTTGTTAACCAGGACATAGTTCTTACGCAGAAAAAAAATCTAACAAAATACTTGCCTCGTGAAGTGGATCTCTTTTCCTCAACAACAACTCTACATCCATTTATCATAATAGGAGAAGCCTGAAAAATCAACAAAAATTCTCAGAAGAGGAAAATATAAAATAAGACCATTTATTATTTTCTCCCTCTCCCTCCATTCGAGTACTAATGTCACAATAAACTCTAATTACACACCAAGTTCAAGGAACACAACAATGAAGGAGCTCAAACTACAAAAATTTACTTTTATATGAGCAATTAAAAAAGTAACTGCAAACCCAGAAACAAGCTTTGACAATTCGATCCTTTTCAGACATAACAAGTCTTAAAACAACCATGGTCTCACAAACATAAAACTCATGTACTGCATCTCCTAGATGGTTAATAGCAACAAACTCGATAGAAATGGAAGGCTAGCCACTGCAATAACTAGCACCAAAAAAAAAAAAAAAAACTTCAGATTCATTTTTCCTGGTTTTGCTACAGAATGTCAAAATTACTACTTCTAAATCAATAAAGTTTTGACTTTCATAAACAGGTAAAGTTGAAGAAACCAAAAACATAGTAGACAATCACCAATTTGTAACTGAAAAAAGTAACATACAGAATGTCAAAATTACCACTTTTAAATCAATAAAGTTTTGAATTGCATAAAGAGGTAAAGTTGAAGAAACCAATAACATAGAAGACAATCAACAATTAGTAACTGAAAGAAGGAACATATCAACGTCTACCTCTAGTGCGCTTTGCACAGCACTTGCCACATCAAATTCCACAAAGCCAAAACAGAATCCCTGCCAGTACAACATATGGACAACATAATTTAGTCTTCCATGCACTAACAGCTGAATAACAATATGAGACTACCTTCTGGCTTCTAACTTGTATACCACCAGTCCTAATAGGTCCAAACTTCTTAAATTCATTTTCAAGTAAGGCAGGTGTGGCATCCAAAGGCAGACCTTTGACATAGATAGATGGACCCTCAGCTGCACATATTAAGACATGTAAGCATGAATAAGGTAAATACATTCAAAAAGAAAGATATCTGAAGCGAGAAAACAGAAGAAGAAAAGGAATGAATGGAAAGGAACACATACCTTCATTCTCCAAAGCATTTCCATTTTCAGTGAGATTTGTGTTAAAGCCCTGAGTTTCAATTATTATGGTCTGGGGCAATGAAGCATTTATTTGCTCCTGGCTCTTCTGTGCAGATCTTAAAGATGGTGGTGAAGAGGATGTAAAAGTTGCAGCATTCTCTTTCATGACCTTCACCTGTGACAAGATTTGAGCAATAGAAACTGTAAAGCATGATCACTTGAATGTGTACCTGAGCACAGCTCTCATTAATGCTATTTTCAAAACAAAGTAGTATCGATAAAGATGAAAAAGGTAAAGCACAAATCATTTTGCATACAACTGCTTACAATGGACGCATAAGATTTCTTTGGTAGTTCTTCAATCTTAGTGCTAGATTTGACCACCATCTGAGATTCATCTGAAACTTCATCCATAACTTCAGGTATTAGGGGTTCCTCTTCTACAACCGAGCCATCTTCATTATCAGAAGGATCATATACTTCCTCCACATTGACTTGCTCAGATAAAGCAGTTGCTTGCTCAGAAACATGACTGTCCTGTACAGAAGAAGGTTCTGCAAACAGATGTAACCCAGGATAAGTTAAGAGGGCAACACGAGATGTACACTCCAAATGTGATCTGCTTTCCCATTACCCTGTTCAGGCGAGTGTGAAGCTTCAAGTTTACCAGAATCATGGTTTGCACTCTGCTGCTTGGGTTCATCAACATAACGGAATACGTCATTTAAAACAAAATAGCCTGTGTCTTGAGGTGCAAGGAAGAAACTCTGAGTAAATTTCTGCCGCACATTGTTGTTTCCAATGAGATACCCAGTCACAAGAACCAGTACTCCTCCTTGGTAAGATTCTTGTGAGTCAACTGAACAAATTTCTGCTGTGAATTGTCCATAACCAAGTGAAAGTATTCTCTCATTGATGGCCTGATCCATGGAAATCAATCAAGCACTTATATCACACCAAAGATAGGAATGAAGGCATCTGACACACTATTGACAAGGAGGCGCAAGCATTCAACGCATTCATTAATGAGAACTAAAACATTCCATCCAAGAGGGATAAATAAAAATAAAAGGCAAATAAAGTAGCAGTCCTATACACATATCAGCTTAAGTAAATGGTGACAGAGTATAAAAGAACTTACGTGCATAGTGGTTGTAATGCTCATAACACCATTGTCCTCTGGACGGCCTAGCTTACTAACATCCTGATAAAATCGGTGAACAAGTTCTGGAGATTGATGCAAGATAAGGTAATATTGATGCACAAATGCATTACCAACCTAAACCAATAACATAAACACAACTCATTTCAAAACAGTAAACAGTAGTGAAAAGAATAGGAAGTAGATAGAAAAACAAAGCCCACTGAATGATAGTTCCAGAGCATACAATATCAGCCGTAGGAATTGCAGTTTGCGACGCGGATGCAGCCATCATTGACCTGTTTCTTCAAAGCGCAACAAATAGACCTATCAAAGCGCAACAAATAAATCTATCAAAGCTCCAAAGAAACAATGAAACAAACAATTTCATATTCTATAGATGTATAAAAAAAAAAAGATTCAGATTTATTAATTACTAGTATGGTCATGAAAACGCAATCTAAGGCACTCAAGCAAAACGAAATTAACTAAAGAGAAGACAAAGTTGAAAACACTTTTTAGCTAAACAAACAACTGATCCTAGCAAGCATAAAATCACAGTGAAGCTTGAAAACAAGAAAAACGTTTCCAAAATCATACCGGAGAGAGATTGACTATAGGAAATCAGGTGTTACCTAAGTAAAACATTTGGATTTAGGAAAAGAGGCGTTGCTCACCTGAAGTCAGAATCGGATGAGAGAGAAGCGGCAAGGTGAGAGAAAGCGATGGTAGAGCTAAGGCCGTGGTGGTCGTTTCTCTCACCTGCCCTTTCTAGTGGCGTTTTCTAGGGTTTTCCTTGATCCTGAAGGGGCGGAAGAATTAGGGAGAAGAGCGAGGAAGAGTGAGGTATTCTTGGTTTGTTTTTACATTCCCAGCGAATTGCGAAGCTGGGACTGATTTATTTTCCAAATTTAGAAGCTTCTAGAGTTTATTACATGCCTTATTCCATCGTCCTCTCGGGTGATTAGTACATGACTTGTTTTTTAATCGGTTTTTTATGTTTTTCATCACCGTTTTATAAATTAGTTTTACTGACGTAGAACCAATATCCAAATCATTTTGAGGAAATAACCTAGAATTATCGATTAGCTGCAAATAAACAATATTAACATATTAATATATACTAATTATCTTACTCTTAAAAACGAGATTTTGACAATTGAGTATTCACCTTAAAAAACGTTATAAGATTGCATATTCTTCAAAAATTTGACATCTTTCTTAATTACCTGAGGGCACTTATTAGAGTAGTAACTTGATGATAGTGTTATTTATACTTTTTAAAATCTTAAAGTTAAATTTGTCGATTGGTATAAAACTTAGGATTAGAACTTGGTTCTGCCGGATTTTGGCGGAACTGAACGTTGCTGTTTGGATCCATGACTTGGCTGCTTTTTTGTGATGAATCCGACGTGAAGATACCTGCAAAACAAAGAAGGCACATCGGGAGTTGTGTCCCGATTAACCCCTCCGACGCTCAAGTCAGTCTTTTGGTGAAGGTGAGGTTGCTGAATGCAGAGAAGACTATGTTATGATTTCGTACCTCTGTTATGGCCAAGTTGTACCTTATATACGAAGTAATAACTAGGTTTTAGTCTTTACGTATTTGCATGGGAGTTTTTCACCTACAAGTGGGCTGAGGAGAAAGTGGATCGGGCTTGGGCTTGGCATAGTCATTAGGTATGAGACTGATCTTTGGTGATTGGATCGATCGGCCCGTACATCATTGAGACTAGGTTCTGGCCCAGTACAGCCGATCTGACCATAAGCCCCCTACTCCTCGAGTCCGAGCGAAAAGAAGGGTCGAAGGAGTACGTCAGGACTTTGTTGCTTGTCTGCTATCTTATAGCCCGTAAGCAAGACAGCTTGGAAGGTGGTCGGTCGGTCGGATATTGGCATTGTAGCTCGGTCATGGGACAGCTCGGGGGTCCCGATCGATTGGATGTCGACTAGTTGTGCGTGACTGCCTGTATTGGGATCGATCGACTGAATGCCCCAACTTATCAGCCTCGGCACTTATTGTGCGACAGCTCGCGCTAAAGCAGGTCGGGTAGTCGTCATTAGCGAGCGCGTGAAGGTACTTGAAACATTTATTATTTGACGGCGCGTGCCCTCTGACAACTTTTCAAAATCCGAAACGTATCGTCTTTGTAACCGTTGTGCAGTTGTCCCGTACGTCCTTTCAACTGTCGCGCCACTCCGGATTTCGATTAACCCTAATTTATCTCCGCTCAGATTATGCCGCGTGTCCGGGCATAGCTCGAATTTTCTCCACGCGTCGAGTTTTGGCTGGATCGCAATTTGAACGCTTCCTTATAAATGTCCAGGATCGACAGACTGTTTGGTTTTCTTCACGCTTGTTTCGTTCTTGCCTCCGTCTTGCTTTCCTTTGCTCTTTCTTACTTTCAGTTTCTGGAAGTTTTCTTCAGCCTTCACACAAATTTCCGACCTTATATCACTAAATAGGTACGTCCTTTTCCCTTATTTCCTCTTCTAAATTTCTTCTTGGTGAGCATGTCGTCTACCGGTTCTCGGAGTGGGGTTTCTCCAAGGGATGATGTTGCCGAAAGGGCGTCTGAGGTTTCCGTTGAGGCGATGGCGATGTCGAGGTTGGGAGATGTCGAAGAGATTTCGACAAGAGAGCGGAAGGAAGGGCTAGTCGTTAAGGAGCTGCCCAAAGGCAAATCGAGGATGTCCGCGGCGGAGGTGAGTCGGTCGATTCTTAGAAATGGAATCCCTCGATCCTGGGAGCCTAGGCTGGCCTCGGGGAATGAAAGAATCGATAGCAGCACGAGTGGGTGGTTTGCCGTCTCTGAGAGTTTCTTCTCGGTTGGTGGCTTGAGACTTCTGTACGTCCCGATCGTTGATGAAGTGTGCGCTAATTATCAACTAAGGCCGAGTCAGATTCCTCCGAACGGGTGGAGGTTCATCAATGGTCTGGCTTTGTTATGCCATCAATTTGGCTGTCCGCCTTCGGTCAACATCCTACGCCACTTTCTGAGAATGAGCCAGAGCCCGAGCTCCGGGGGAGGGGTTCCTTCTCTGATGTATAAGGATGCCCGATATCGCCCAGCCGAGACGGCGTCTAAAATTTGTGGTTGGCGAACAAAGTACTTCTTCGTGAAGCCTCTGGGATCTTCCTCCGAGTCCCAGCCGTGGAGGTATCCCTTAGCCGAGCGATGGAACGACTCGTCGAGTCTGTTTCTTTCCAGAGAGGAGCGGGTGGTGGTCGCCCGTATAAAGGAGCCCGGTCGATATAACTTCACTCGACTTATTTCAGGATACCGTGGGGGGGCCTCGGTTGACTCTCTTCTAATTGACCCCCCGCCGCAAGTTAGCGTGTAACGCCCCACATTAGGGGTTAGAATATTAAAGGAATTTAGTACGAATTATGAGCTTTATTTGCTTATTAACTTATGAACTATTGGCTTCAATTGTGCATAAGTATTTTGGCATGCATTCATGGCATTTTCCGGGTTAAGTGGTTTAATGAAACTTCGGAGTGATTTGGACCGTAATATTATAATTTTCGTAATTTTTGTATACTTCAAACATTTTTAGAAATTAATGGAGGATTAGATTTAAGTTGCCAATTTATTGTGCGAGTCATTATTTTCTGACGAAATTTTGGTAAATTTTTGGAAGTCTTCTGGAACTTTTGGGTATTTGTTAGGTAATTGTTACACCTAAGATTCATAACAAGATTTTTTTGGTTATTATTACTATTTGGACTCTGAGCTGTATATTAGCTGTATCGCAAACTAAAGCTACTCGTAACGATTTAAATCGAACAATTCTCGTTGAATTCTCACCGAATGCCTCTCTTACCTATCCATCAGTAGAGTTAGCGAAGCCATTCACTCATCAATACCTGCTATTGGAGTTTTCGTTGGAAAGCTAGTAAGTTTCGTTTATCATATGTGAGTTATCTTTTTGTTTTTGATTTTGTTTAGATTTATCATGTTTGAAGCTTCGGATAAGTCTGATAGGTTAGAATTGCTAAATAGGTTAGTGGTAAAGTGAAGGAGTTAAAGGAAAGTAAAAAAAAAAAGAAAAAAAAGAAGTTGCAGAGTCGGAGGTTGAAGACGGTGAATAGTGCAGAATAGTAAATTGTGAACAGTGTTGAACAGTGTCGGTGCAATAACCGTACGTATTTGTGAGCAGTAACCGTACGTATTTATGAACAGTAATTGTACGTATTTGTGAACAGTAACTGTACATATTTGTGAATAGTAACCGTATTTGTGAACAGTAGTCATACGTATTTTTTTCACCCAAAAAGGTATAATGGCTAGTTAACGGTAAGAAAACGGCTAGTTTACAAAAATGCTCAATAAATAGATACCACTGCTCCATCATTTACTTCATCCCTTACCTCACAAGTGATTCTTGACGAAAACCAAATTTCAAATGTTGTCCGCTATTTC
>JANZLF010000004.1:20273763-20287989 GCA_026546835.1 Erythroxylum foetidum | reverse complement strand
ATTAATAATAAATATTTTCATTACAAAACTGTAACTGAAGAAGATAAAGTTACATGTAAATACACTTGCTTTCCAGGACACTATATTTACATAACTCCAACAAATTGGAAAGAATTGATTGCAACCATAAAGATAGAATGAAATAAATCTTCCATATTAAGGTCAAACCTAATCGAGGAATTCACAAATTAGTAAAGTAATCCTATAAACGTTAACCTGAGTAATTTGGTTAAAAATCTTAGGATTAGTTGTTAGTAAACTCAAGGCCAACTATTGGCATACCATAAGAATTCTCACAATCTAACAAATCAACAAAACAATTGTACAATAAAAGATCAATTTGTTAAGAATTTTAGGGGATTCAAAAACTAGATACTAATTTTTTGATAGTGAAATTTTACTAAGTGCTTCCTTAATTCTCTTATTCAATTTTGCGTCCCATTTATTCTACTTGTTTAAGTTTTGTTTTCTTTTGATTAAAAATCACAATCAATTTGTAGACTAGATAATAGAATAACAGTACTATTGGTAATCATTTTTCTTGTAGGATCGACTCGTATTTGTTGGTACTAGCTATAGCTACGCCATGCACTTGTGATTAATTCAACATTGACTAACTAAAAAAAAGTCAATCAATAAATCTATGGAAAAAGGGTGAATTGTAGTCACCTTGTTTTAGCTATGAGATTCTAGTCTTTTGCTTTATTTGAAATGCCATAGTCTACATTCAAGCACTTTCTGAGCCAGGTTGGGTGAACTAAATTTAGAAAGAAAAATTTCCTTATTATTCAAAAGAACTTCCATTAAACCAAAGGCTTTCTATTGAAAATATACCAAAGAGCTAAAAGTTGTGAAGGATGGCCTTTTGTCTAGGAAATAACCTAGGAGGTAAGCTCCTATTTTTGCAACACTTTCAAAATCTCAATACCAGGAGCCACTAAGGCTTTACCTTCATAAAAAATGGGACAATATTCAAGCTTTAGAGAGCTATCCTCTGTGACTTAGCTCCATGTCTTTCTAATTAAGGCATAGACTTGGTTAGGAGTAGGTGAATGGGTTTCCTGGGGGATTTTCAAAGCTTTTGGAAAGCTGGTAAGGAATGATAACCTTTGGAGCTAAGGTAGAAAGTTATTAGGGAAAAGAAAAGCAGAGTTCGATATTTTTAAAAATAGTAAAAGAAAAGGTTAAGGTTCAAACTGGAGAAAATAAAGGTTAGGCAGAAAGTTAAGGGAGGAATAAGGAAAAAGTTTGAATTTTAAGAAGCTTTTAAAAAATGGAAATGAGGTCAGAGAGGTTAAGGCAGATAACAAGTGAGACAGAGGCATACTAGGATTGGCAAACTTTAGAAGTTGAAAGAATTGAAGGATCCAATTGAGGTAGTTGGCGTAAGTTAAATAGAATAATTATGAAGGAAAAAGTAAAGTGTGAAATAAGAGTGCTAAAAGATGAAGGAGAGAGCAAAGACCCAAGCTTAAAGCAGTAGAAAAATAAATCATGCAACTCTATCCAAAAAGATGAAAGAGAAACCATAGCTTCTTTCCGCCTGTGATCAATCTTTTCATCTTTTTGCTCATATTGAAATGACATAGAGATCACTTATTTGGCTTGTATACCTAAAGTAGCTTTAGGTTGATGGCATGAGTTTATGCATATTTTAAATATTGAGATCGATTCTTTGAAATTAGATGGATAATATGATTATATATCTTATGTAAAATTGAACTTTGTAAATATTAGTAATCTA
This sequence comes from Erythroxylum foetidum, assembly GCA_026546835.1. Taxonomy (NCBI): domain Eukaryota; kingdom Viridiplantae; phylum Streptophyta; class Magnoliopsida; order Malpighiales; family Erythroxylaceae; genus Erythroxylum; species Erythroxylum foetidum. The sequence continues at coordinate 20,286,245 of JANZLF010000004.1, read as the reverse complement.
AATTTGTTAAATGATAGTATTTTGATTTAATTTGAGTGATCCAGTATAACAAATTGGATCTTCATATAATATTCTTTGCTTTCAAATGTAGATTTTTTTTTATTTTGAATTTCTATAATTTGGACTTCAATGTTTTGAAATTTTATGTAAGATATGTACTAATATTAAAAATGATAAAAGAACTTAAAAATTGAATATAAATCAAATTAACTATCTTTTTGTATAATAATCTATTAGTGAACCTTTTAAATACTTGACTTTGAGGTAACACTGCATCTACAATCGCGGTCGCGGACCATAACTGGTGCATCTAGGGGCGGTAAACAACTTAGAACACGTAAGACAGATTCTAGGCTAGTGTATGGGCACTAGAGTTCATAGAGATGAGCGTTCAGTCGTGGGGTAATCTGAACTTGTAGGGGAGTTGCTTTAGACAAAGTTATGCCTACTCCTTCAGACATGTCCACAGGGACATTCGATGTCACATCAAAACCCTGAAGCAACGTAGCAAGCGTCAGAGGAATTGCTTGCAATGCGAATGTCATACCAGGACAAGATCGTCTCCCTGAGCCGAAAGGGAGCAGCTCGAAATTCTGACCCAAAACATCCACCTTGGACTGCATTGTAAGAAATCTTTCGGGCATGAATTCGTCAGGATTGGACCAAACTTCTGGATCTCTGTGCAATTTCCACAAATTTACTAACAATCGAGTGCCCTTGGGTATATGATATCCTGCTATACAACAATCTTCTGTTGCCTCGTGTGGAACGCCTAATGGACCAGGTGGATATAGGCGCAGTGTTTCCTTGATAATTGCCTGAAGATAGGCCAAGTTTCCGATATCGGACTCCTCCACCCATCTTTCCCTGCCAACTTTCTCATCTAGCTCTTCTTGTGCACGCTCTAATGTGTGCCTATTGTTCAACAAGTTTGACAAAATCCATGTCGAGGTAAGGGCTGAGGTATCAGCACCTGCTATGATGAGTGTCTGTAACATTAAATCGAGAACATTAAAAGGAATCCTTAAATAGACAATATTAAAAGGAATAAAGGATGCTGAAACTTTCTTTTTGGCGGATAAACTTTCTTTTTCTTTTCCTGTCTTTCTCCAAATATGAGAATCATTTTGGGGACTGGTTTCAGGCAGCACCCTAATCATAAGTTATGTTGTCTGCTCCTAGTCTCCAATTATAAGTCAAGAATTCACACTCAAACAACCAATTCCAGCATTTAAGGACTTTACAGAAGTTAAGCTTCAATCTCATCCTGAAAACTTTAGGAAATTGCTCGCATATCCAAATTTTTTTTTTGGACCAGTAAACCTGGGTTTTATTTCCTTGATTTTTGTCCCTCCATCCTTAACAGGATGAAGACTAAGCTTGAAGACAAAGGAAACAGGGGAGGAAGTCAATTTAGCATACGATCATTGATATGCCGAAACAAGTTACCAATAATTGAAAGCTTGTGATATTATTAAGTGATGTCACGCATGAACTCACTTGTTAAGGTATAATGAATCTGCCCAAGAATTCATTACAGCTTGGAGAATGCACCAGGATGACTTCATCGTAGGAACGAATGATTTATCTGATCGTACTAAAATCAGACAACCTAGTCTCACTTGAGCGTTCTGCTTAATAATGCAAATTAATAGTCCAACTATTCTTTTTGTAAAAGAATAATACTCCACTTATTCTTGTAAAAGATTATTGATTGCTACTATAGGTTAAATGGACAAAGTGCGAGGTAGAACGTACCGTAGATGTACCCTTGATGACATTTTCACGCGTATGACCACAAATTGAATCATCGTCCATTACAGATAGCATCACATCGATGAAATCCTGCACATTGTTTGGTTCCATCTTCATCTTTTTCAATTTGTGATCTTCAATCCAGCTTTCCATCACCGAATCTAATTCCCTTGATAGACGCTTCATAGTCTTAACTGGTCCTGGAAAATAATTCAACCACCCAAGAAACGGGATCAAATCAGATGGGACAAGAGCACCAGAAACGTACAAGTATTCCTTTATGAGTTTTCCAATACGCTTCCCTTCCTCTTGGTTTTCTGCATCAGGACTACTGAAGTAATATTTCTTCCCCGCTATCATTCTTGTGATCATGTTGAGAGTCAATCGTTCGATCCATTCGCTAATCACCACTGTAGTAATTGAATGGTGTTCGCTGATTTTGCAAAGCGAATACAGGTCTTTGACGAAGGTATTCACTTCGGAGACTCGAACATGGCTGAGTTCCTTTAGCCTATGGCCTGAAAGAAGTTGAATCGTGACTAGCTTACGCATGTTTCTCCAATAAGTTCCATAAGAAGCGAAACCAAAGGCTGAATAATTGTAACTCAGGCACTCCCCGTGACTTGATTTTGGCCGTGAAGCCAAAATTCTGTCGTATGAGGTGAAACACTCCTTGATTATCTCTGAACTTGAAATGACTACGGCAGGATTTTTGCCAAGCCAAATTCTGAAGATGGGACCATGTTTATCTGCCATGGCTGCTAGTGTTCGAGCAAGTGTTTTCTGGGCGCCCAATAGATGGAGGTGACCTAAAATTGGCAATGCACCTGATGGTTCTGGAGGTGTAAGCCCATTATTTCTGTACCTCCAGCCTCTTGCCCGCCGCAAATTGTACAATATAACAAGCAGTAGAGCACCTGAAATTGCTACTATGTGAGACAAGAAATCCTCCATGTCGATGGATCTTAATCGTAGGCTTCTGAATATCCGAATTGTAAGGTACTCTGGCTTCTATGATAACCATTATTATTGCTCATCACGTGAATTTAAGGTCAAGGAAACACCATGTACATTCCCCGACTTCGTTCTAATTAATTGGATAATATTGAAATGGTTTCTAGGGGTTCTTCCCTGTTCCTCACCAGCTCTGTTTAACAATTCCAATTCCCTTCTCAACTTGCTTGCGTTATCCCGAATGCCAGCTAGTTTCATCGTTTACTTTTCATTGTTTATTAGGGGTGTCCGAATTGTAAGGTATTCTGGCTTCTATGATAACCATTATTATTGCTCATCACGTGAATTAAAGGTCAAGGAAACACCATGTACGTTCCCCGACTTCGTTTTAATTGCATAATATTGAAATGGTTTCTAGGGGTTCTTGCAGCTTGTCCTCTTCAAAGTCAATGATAGCAGCGTATAGGCTGTGTTTGGTGAAGAACTGATCAGCTAATTTTCAGCTGATTGACTCATTTTAGCTTGTTGATTTTATAAAAAAGCTGTAAGAGTTGTTTGGTTATTAGCTGGTTGGGTTGGCTGATTCAACCCAACCAGCTGATTTTTGATAAGCTACTCTCCCCAGCGTTTCAAGCAATCAGCTGAAAACTTTTTTGTTTAACGTTGATTTTTGCCCTCTTTACTACACTCTCATGTCTCTCGTTTTCTCCGTATTCTTCTTCGCTCTTTCCTCGCCTCACTCACATCTACCAGACTCCTCAAGCGTCCAGGTTTTTTTTCTATTTTCACCTTGAGTTTTCTTGGTATTTCTGTTTGGTTTGGCGGGGGATAACACCACTATTCTATCTATTCCGGTATCTTTGGAAGAACCCCTGGTGGTACGGTCTCTCTCTTGTTTATTGTCACTTTCTATTACAACTCATATATCTGCATTTTCTAACAGCTTCATTTGGTGTTGGATTGTTAAAGTTAATCTTTTTGATCTTTGATTCTTAAACTTGGATTATGATTTCTGGGTTTTCTTTGGTATATATGGATTCAAAGGTTTTCGTTGGTTTTGAAGAGAAAAAGAGATAAAAAGAATTCTTTTTTTTGGGTACACGGCCATTTTGAAATGGTAGTTGGCGAATAGGGATTGGAAGATATGGGGAGGCTTTTCTTGGCCAATCTTGATGGGGAAACTTAACATTTGTTTGCTAAGTTCAATCACCATTTCAGGTTTGATTTTGGCTATTATGCCACGTTTTTTGAAAAAGTTGAAAGCTTTGATAAGGAATCAGCCTCACAACTAGTGGTGGGGTGGACCTATTGTCCATTTCTTCTTTGCTAATCAATCTGGGGATAAAAGTAATGAGCATGGAAGTTAAATTTTAATAATCCAAGTGTTTCAAATATGATTTTCAAGGTCTTATATTACATTTAATTTACTAGCCACGTGAATGTTATAAGGATTAGCTGTAAATTACCAAAAATTTTTGATCTTTGGTTTTGTTTTTATTTCAGTCTTTCCAATCCAGGAATGGAGAGGCCTATCTCTTTGACAATGTGTAAGTTTTTTTGGATTTAGGTATTCATCACTAATTCGATACATCTTATAGGAACTTTATGCCTATTTTACTTTACTATAATCTGTCGTTTCAGTTTTCTTATCTGTTTTTGTAGGTCTGATGTGCGTTATTTAAGATTGTCTTCTATAGATTGTGCTTGTGTTGTGCATAGAAGGCAAATTGGTGTTTTGCTATTGCATAAAAACAGGCAATTTGATGTGGAAAAATTGTAGAATCCCAAAAGGCTCTTCTAAAACTTTATAGTGGTTCTTAGCTTATTCTGACAAGCATTTTGTTGTTGATTAATAACTTAAGAAGAGAAAACAAGATATGAATTTATTTTCGGTCGGGAACATACTCGTATAGTAATGACTATAGTCATTGCTATTGCCAATTCACTATATCTAAACTCGATGCTTGATCATATGTGTATCCTATATCAGAAGCACTACTAATTTATGGCAGTGTATCATATGCATATTCTATATTGCATTGCCAATGTGCTATATCTAAACTCGTTGCTTGATCATATGAGTTTTTTTATATCAGAAGCAGTTCTAGTTAATGGAGGCATATCTGACATTAACTTCATGAATGATCATAGCGTGAATGTCATAGTCGGGGAGAAAGAAGAGCGGTTGATGATGACAGGAATGCACGTCGTTGTGGACATATTCTGTGTTAAGTGTTGCTCAATCTTGGGATGGAAATATGTGAGATCTGTCTTTTCTGTTCATAAACAGCTCATTTTTCTGATCAACAGGTAGCTGCATAATGTACAATTACTTCTTTGTGTTGTCTAATTTAGTTTCGCTGTTGTGTGTTCCAGGAATATGCTAAGGAGAGTAGCCAAAAGTACAAGGAAGGAAAGTTTATCCTCGAAAGGTTCATCTTATTCTGATTGTTTTTTCAGATCTATGCAATTGTTATGAGTCTGACTTCAAGTTTTGAGCAGGTTTATGGTGTTGGGTCCTGATGATATTGATGAAGAGGATTTTGGAGAAAGTGATATCGGGGATGATTGATCGGTTATATGATCCGCAATATGTCTTTTCCAACTGTAAATCCAGTGAATTCCTTATTCAAAGCAGCAATTCTGCATTTGACATTTGACTGATTCATCTGAACAGGGTAAAACCTCTGTTTTGTTTGCATTTTAGAACTGATGTTTGAGGTGAAAACCTCTGTGGAAACATCTCTCTTATGTAGGATGAATTACTGATTAATTTTCTTGTAGAAATATCTATTTTCTCAGTAACCAAGCAGAGATAAGCATAGGCCTTATCAGAATAAGTTTTTGGCATCTTATGTAAGTTGGCAGGATAAGAACCAATTTTTCAATCAAACTTTTTCTTAGCCCAAATTTGGTTTGATTATAATTAAAATAATGTTATTTTGATATTGTTTTTGCAAATAAATTAGAAGTATTAATCTAACTGTTAAAGTTTGTCTTGTAATATCAACAATAAAATTTTATGATCATTACATATAAAGTTATTAATTTTACTTTTAGAAGTTGACTAAATTATTTTAGTTTTTAAGGGAAAATGTCCAATTTTATTTATATTTTTATGAAAAATTTAAAAGTGAATTTATAAATACCAAAATTTCATAAACATCAGTAAAAATTAATGATTAAAAAACTCAATTTGTTCGATCAGATCAATCTTAAAAATTTTGAATTGTTTAATTTTTTGGTTTGATTTTTAACTTTCTAGTTCAATTTATTTTAATAATTTTTGTTATTTAATAACTGTTATTTTTAAAATTGATCAGTTTATTAATTAATCGGTTAATTTTCATAAATTAATAAGTTTTTATAAATGGAGATGCTAATAGTCCCAACTCGGCTTACCATATTTTTTTTAAAAAATAAAAAACGATGTCGTTTTTTACAAAAAGGTCAGGCCACAGGTCGGGCTAAGCCGCCCGTGGCCTAGTAACCCAGATCAAAATACCCAGATCAAAATCAGGTTGAGCTGGGTTCTTTTTGTTATCCCTATTTATAAATTAATTAATTTTTATTTAATAATATTTTTTAGTTACACTTCAATTTTCAATAGATAATATAATTTCTTTTAATCATATTTAAAAAATTTTAATTTTATTACATTTTTAGCCGAGTTTATGATAATCTAATCCAAACCATTTAAACCACTTGTTTACTTTAAACTTCTTGTTTGTTTTTAAAATATTGGTAAAAAAAATTTCTTACAAAAACAAATTACCAATATAACAAAACAAATTTCCTTAAAAAGGAGTTGTTAATTTACAAACACCAAAACCTTTTTGATTGGTTACAGACACCAACAGAAAGACATGGACTGGTTGAAAGTAACAGAAACTAACAACCAAGTGAGCTGGGGAGGGTCCCAACAATGAGGAATGATACTAAATTTGAACTGCTGAATCAGTTTCAAACACTAATTGTTCTTTAATTTCTCAGAAGTCAGAACCTCATCCAATCATAGCCGCCCGATCACACCTGAGACATCCCTACAAAATCCAACAGCTCAAGTTTGAACTTCTGCACCAAGGACGGTGCAACAACAGCAATGTTTACAAATTGCAGGCGTACGTTTCTGTTTTCCAAAATGCCCCTGTCCCTGTACACTCTCTCTGGGTTTAATCGCCAATGGTATGTTTGTAGTTGTTCCAATACTTGGGGGCAATCTGAACTAGGAGTTTGAAAAATTCTTACATTGATCTTCTTGTCTTCAATGTCGTTTTGAGAAAAAAACAAAGGAAACAACAGTAATCTCTGTTTCAAATCATTTAGCCGAATTTTTCTTCACTCGAACGACTGAGTTTTCAAGAAAGTTTCGTTCTTTATCTGCCAAAGAAGAAAACTACCCATGGAGGACTTCACAATACATCCCTGCGAAGTCCCTTTTGAAAGTTAAGTATCTGGGTACTATTGGTTTATGTCTTCAGAGAACTCGAGTGAGCTTTAGTGAAAGGTTTTGCAATTAGATTTGAGCAGATAGGATCCTTCAATGTATGTTCCTGCAGGTTAGTGTCAAACAAGTAGAGGAAGGAGACAAGAGATGGTGACCAAAGAGAAAGATGATGAGCTAGCTCTGTTCTTGGAGATGAGAAGACGAGACAAAGAGAAGGAAAGGAATATGTTTCTTTTTCTTCACGATTCTGATGTGCTTGATGCTCCTCCAGGTTCTGTTTTCATACTGAGTTTTGATCATGTAATATGAGTTAGCAGTTGACTGATAAGTTTTCTGGTGCTGTGTTTCTTCAGGAAACAATGCAGCTAGTTCCCCAATATCCAAGTTTGTGTCGTTTCTGCTACCTCGAAAGACAGCTGCAGAGAGATTCTTGGACTCGGAGAATGAAAAATCTGATTATGATTGGTAATGTCATGATGTTGGCTTGTTAAATTACGTCTGTCTGATTGCGATGTTCCTGTTCTTGTAAAGACAGAGCTTTGAGATGGATCATCTCAATGTTAAATCTGAAATTGGGTTAAATAATCAAGTTGAATTGAAGTGTTAATGATCTTGATTTCGTACTTTTTGTTTTGGGGTTCATTATGATTCCCTATGAACTTGCCATCACTAAACAGTCCATTCCTGTTTCAAGCTGGAGAACTAGTTGATATATATTTAAATTGTGGATCAAGTGGTATCAAGTTGGACTTATCATGTATATTCAGGCTTATCACACCACCTGCGACCCCTCTTTTTCCTTCATTGGAGATGGAACCGCTAGCAAATCAGCTCAGAATGTCCGATGTTCGTCCTACTGCTCTGAAGTCAAGGGTAAGAAATCTGCAACTTGAGTTCCATGTGCCCGTTAACTGATATTCTAGCATAGAATGCCTCTGTTAGATCTTTCTGACACGATTGTCTTGTCCTGTGTGAAGTTTCTTTGTGCTCTTCAGGTTTCTACTTCCTCTAGTTTTCTAGGAATCTGTTGGCAATTTATCATGTTACAGCTTGCAATTTGTTTTTTATGGTGTTGCAGCTGACTAATGTCCTGGAAGAACCTGCTTCACTGACAATCGTAGGATCTAAGCACTCAAATGTGCCATCTGGATTGAACCCTTCAGATGCTGATAATAGAAGACCTTCCACACCAACATCCACTAGTCGACCTGCAACACCAACTGGGCAGCCCATTTTACCTACAACAGAGAATCATTCAAGGCCTTCCACACCGACTTCGCTATCCATCTTATCTTGTGCTAAGCCTGTAGCTCCTCCAGTGAGATCTTCAACTCCTAGTACAACCACTGCATGCTCTTCAAAAGCAACCACTAAACCGTCTGTTTTATCTTCCAAGTCAAAATCAAGATCAGCAACTCCAACCCGTTTACCATCAACCACTACAAGCGCACCTGGTGTGGCGGTTCCTCCTGTTAGATCTTCTTCAGTGACAAAGTCGGCTTCTGCTACATCGAAAAATCCGGTGCCGTCACGTGGAAGTTCTCCGACAGTAAAATCTAGGCCTCGGAAGCCTAATGAGATGCCTGGTTTTTCACTTGATGTGCCCCAGAATTTGAAGACATCATTGCCAGACAGACCAGTTTCAACCACTAGGACTAGGCCTACTTCAGCCACCAAGAGTAGGCCAACTTCAGCTTCCAGGAGTAGGCCAGGTGTTGTGGGTGCTCAATCATCGTCTCTTGAGGTTGATTCCAAGGCAAGGAACAGACGACGATCATCCTCTCCTGCTAGAGGAAGGACTTCAAATGGTGGTTTGAATAGCAATAGAATCTCTGTAACTGTTAAGAGCAGAACAAAGACCAACGGAGATGATGACGTGAATCCAGTACGAATGGGATCAAAGATGGTTGAAAGAGTTGTAAATATGAGAAAATTGGCTCCACCAAAGCAAGATGAACATTATGCTGGAAAAGCATCTTCCCTTGATACTTTGGGCTTTGGCAGAAATATTTCAAAGAAGTCTCTGGACATGGCTTTGAGGCATATGGTATTCTTTTGGTTTTTTTTCTTTACTTCTCACAGATTGACTATAATGCTAAACAAATTGCAACTTGGACTCAGTTAGCACTTAAGATCACTGCTAATGCTTAATCTGTTGAATGGACCATATAATCTTTTAATACCTCCTCTCATGAATCATAGTGAAACTCAACTCTTCTTATCATTATGAATGAGCCATTTGATCTATAATTTAAGCCACAAAATAAAGCCTAAAATTAGATAATATACTGTTTCACTCCGATTTGACAGGAACCAGATAGTAATGTTTTATCATATCCTGTTAAGGATGATGTTGCTGGTTTAATCACTTTACTCAGTACTATCCACATTGTATGCTTGTTATATACTTATGTTGTTGCTTTTATGTAGCTGTTTGTTAAAATACTTTGTTTGAATTCCTCTCTTGAACAGGACATAAGGCGAACCATTGGAGGTAATCTTTGCCCCATTATGACCCAAATCCCTGCTTCCTCCATTTATAGTGTCAGATCAGTAGATTCCACTAAAAGCAGGACCCTCAATGTGTCAGATTCTCCTCTTGCCACAAGAAGCAATGCTAGCTCCGAACCGAGCGTCAACTTTAACTTCGTTTCAGATGGTAATGGTATAGATTTTGGATACAGTGAGTTTGGTAGGGAGAGAGGATATTCATCCCCTGGCAGTCAGCATTGAAGCAGGTGATGTACCAGATAATCAAGCAGAAGACTTGAACTATTGCTATACATTATTATTGTTCCCCACTGTAACTCTACCTGGAAAATCATCGTCAGGACCTGTCTGCAGGTCTGTGCACTCCATAAGAAAGACGGAAAATTCATGAGTTTATATTCCGAAAACAAGGGAAATAATCAACTAGCGTACTTAATTTGTTTCATCTTTGTCAGTCAGCATTTGAAGTTTCAAAACTTCAAGAGCTGTTTCAGTTGTATTTCTGAATATTGTATTAAAACTTTGGTGAAAGGAAATCTGAAGAACTCCTTCAGTTTTTACACCTTTCTACTAAATTCGATTGTTTCTGTTGCGTACGAGGCTAGTTAAGAGAATTTAGTGCACGGTTTTGACTTCTGTTTATACTTAAAGATTTGCACACAGTGGGTCAAATATGGAGTTTAAAGTAATGATGTATACTTTGTTTGGAGTGTTGATGCTTTTTGACCTTTTTGGTTAATTAAGAGATAAGAATATAAGATATATCCATATATGCTATCTGATGAAGCAACCAATAAACTTATTTAGTTGTCTCTTTCTGATTACTTACATTTCAGAAAATTAACAGCAGAAAGATCGACAACTACAAAACCAACAGAAGTGAACTTCTTCAGGAGTTCATGTTTACCAGATTTTCTGATATTTCAATATCTATGTTCTTTAACTATTTCCTGAACTGGGCACAGAAAAAGCTCAATTGTTTTGCGCTCTAGTCATGTTTAGAAACAGAAAGGGGATGATTTCTCAGTTGCAGAACTTCATTCCTCCGTAGCGAGTTTTCCTCAGTTCAGTTCTTTTTGTTAAATTATTATTTAATTGCCCCTGTCACCTATAAATTTGAGTGAAATGAATAGAGTCCCAGATAATAGTTATTACGTCTTAAAGCCTTGATCTCAAATGGGTCCAAAATCCTTTTTCTCTCTCTCTTTTAAAAACAAAACATGATGGATGGTTGTTCTGTAGTTGTTCTGTAACGCGTTAGAAAACTATCTAAAAAGTTTCTGAACCATTTGAAGAAACAAATCAAAGAAGAAAGCAAGAGAAGGAATCAATCCTTACAAACACAAACACTATCATGGATTCAAGTATGATTTAATGAATCGATATATAAATTGTCTTACAATTGGTATCAGAACAAAGATGCTGCATTATTGTTGTCTACCGTCATCAACTATACGTTTCGTTTCTGCATGGTTATTTTTCTGTTTGTTTCTGTATAGTTGTTGTTTTGATAGTTTCTGTATGGTTGTTTTTCTGTATTTGTAATGGCATTACTTTCTTCGTATACGATATCTTGGCCATGAAAGGAACTACCATAAACAAGAACATAGAAATAGAACCAGAAATAACAACGAACCACAAGTTTTGATGAACCTTCGGTGATGATATCTATGGATTGGAAAAGTTATTTTCGGATGTTAATAGAATCAGTTTCTAAGGACTTGAACCCCATTATCAATTAAGATTATTAATTACAACGCTAAGAGGTCATCCAAAAGTGGACCATTTAATGATATTAAAGGGACTTATCAACATATTTAGTTAATATGATTGTATATCCAAAGATAACATCCATGTTGACTAGAATATGATTGATTGTCCATTATAGTGAACTATATTTGCATCATGATAGGTTACAATTATGTATTTAAGTTTCAACCAAAAGAGAATTTAAATGCATAATCAAAGTGTATTAGTTAGTTTGAATCTATTTAAATTTACTTAAAACATTAATATGTGAGCTATATGTTGTGTTTGCAGCATCTACTAATTTATTTGCTTTAGGAAATGGGCTAATCAAGTTCAATGGTTTGAATTATTTTGATTAATCCGAACAACTCCAGTTCCAACTGGGTGTAATAGATTTGGACTTGTCCATAGTTTTAGACGCAAGGCCCGCAACCATAATTGGAACTAGTTCTAAAGCTGACAAGTAATATTATAAAGCTTGAGAACGGTCTAATAGGCTGGGTTTCCATAGTAGGGATTTTAATGAGTGAGCTGACAACAAAAAAGTTTAACTAGTCACAGCCTATTCATGATCATATAGCACATATATCAATTCTAGCTGCAAAACTGAAATCAATGGGTATGGATGTAAGTGAGTCCTTCCTTATACAGTTCATTATTAACTCACTTCTTCTTGAGTTCGGCAAGTTCTAGGTGAATTATAACACCATTAAGAAAAAATGGAATCTTGAAGAGTTAAGGCCATGTTGATTCAAGAGGAAGGCAGATTGCAGAAAATGGATACTTCCTTCATCTCACGTTTCATTAAGGAGTTAGTAGCAGCAAGAACAAACCAAGAAAGAAAGGCAAAGATAAGGACAAAGCTCTCAGCAAAGTTAATGAGGTTTGAATCCATAAAAATAAGAGGTGCCACTTCTGCAAAAAGCCTGGTCATTTTAAGAAGGATTGTCCTAAAAGAAAGGCTTAGTTCGAAAATAAAGGTACATACTATGTCGCGATATGTTTTGAATCAAATCTTATTAAAGTGCCTAATAATACCTAGTGGTTAGATTCTGATACAACTACTCGTATGTCACATGTTAAACAG
>JANZLF010000004.1:20196352-20206994 GCA_026546835.1 Erythroxylum foetidum | reverse complement strand
ACACATTCTTGAGAGCAAACACCCTCTCAATTCTTCCAGGATAGCGAAACTAGGACTTCGATACGTTTCTGTAACTATGGTAACTGACGTTAACGTTGATGCCCGGTACCTTTTTTGGTTGCTTGAGCCTGTTCTTGATTCGGATTGGGGCCGAGCTGGTTGTGGTTGTGAAGTTGGAGAAACTCTGAAGCAAAAAATTAAGGATGTTGGCGGATTGAGTTCTGATACGGAGGATACGGGTTTGATTCAATTTGAAGGACATTTGAGGGTTTCAAAAGGTGAAACCAGCAGCCTGGATGAATCTAAGTGAGGTGGTGTTATGAAAAACAAGGGTTTAAAATCGGACCGGTTCGGTTCGACCGAAAAAGGTTGAACCGTCCGGTTTTTATATAGAGATGCTATTAAGTGAAACCGAACCGGACCACTGAACGGTTCAAACTTTTTTCGGTCGGACCGGACGGCCCAGTCCGGTTTTTAAAACATTGAATAAAGTTATCCTTGCTTTGGAATAAAGTATTCCAAGATCTATTTCTAACCAAGATTTAAAATTGTTTCAAATTTTTAAAAATAATTTAAAAGCCCTAAATTTTCAGATTTCTCATTCTTCATTCTCCATCCCTGGTTGTCTATGTTGTCCTCCAACTCTGGCGTTCCATTTTTGCATTTTTTCCACATTAATGACATCCAAGTAAGTTTTTGACTTCCTTTGAATTTTTTATGCATGATTCATTACATGTCTTGCGATATTTGTGGATTTTTCAATCAAAAATATCAATTTCAGGATTTTTGGATTTTTGGAGAATTTGTGTTATTTTATGTTAAATTATTGTCTAATAGTTGGATTTAATTTTTATTGAATTGATTTTATAATTTAATTTGATTAATTACATGAGAATTGGGTTCAAATTCGACTAAATTGCGGAACTTTGCAATGTTTACTCAGTATGTTTTAATTATGATATTTTTGTATTTAATTAGGTTAATTAATCAATTCCGACATTAATCAAGACCAAATTTGTGTTTCATTGCATAAGTTTTGTGTTTAATTATGTCAATTTTGTGTAATTATGACTTTAAGGTTGTTAGTTTCAACTTTAGGGTTAGAATTATAATTTAATAATTAAATTAGTTCAATTTGTTAATCGTACAATTCCTAATTTCAATTTTTAAATTAATTAGTTGTTAATTAATTTTCTAATTAAATTTGGTTAATATTTTATTTAATTATTTAGGTGTGTTACTTTGTTAATTTCTTTCTATTTGTTTAATTTTTCATCTTTAGTTTATTTTTCCAATTAATAAGTATTGAGCATGATCGAATTAAGTGTGGGGAAAAGCGTATCCTAGTCATTTATTTGTCATTTTTCTCACATTTGTTAAAGTTTCAAGCAAAATGTCACATCATGAGAAAGCGACTCCATGAAAGAGGCATCGAGGTGAGTCGTTATGATAGGCCAACCCCCACAAAGACCACGAATTTTTTTATTCAATGTCAAGGCTCAAGAAGAACAATATCAAGGACTAAAGGATAAGAAGTTTGGAGTTAAAAGATATATTGATTGGGAGGCTTTGGAGCAAGTTGACTTAGGCTAACAGTTTAAAGAGCTCTTAGATGCAGGACTATGGTCCCAATTCTTTGAAATTGTGGAGCCATCTTGTAAAGAGATCACTTTAGATGTCCTCTACACATTCTGCATGGAAAAAGGGGTGTTATGATTGGGATTACCTAATACAATTTAGTTCCAAATGATGGGGTAGATACATCAGATAAGTTATACACAATTCTCCATCACTATAGGTATGTACAATCGAGAGTATGTTAAGACCATTGTACCAAGCATTAAGAATGGATCTTCCATATGAGTTGTCTCTACAACATTTTTGGAGTAGGATAAGCTCGAAAGATGGCTACAATCTACACATGTCCAAGGCCACAACTTTATGCAATTTAGCACTTAGATATATACACGATATTCTAAGCCACACTTCAAGCAACTGAGGAGATAGTTGGGGAGCCGTCAGGAATACGAATGTGTACTTCCTTTGGAGCATAAGTGGGTGGATGCCTATATACGTAGGACATACACTTGTCCAGTTTATTCGGTGTTAGAGTAAGGACTTTATGTGACCTGGTTGGCATGAGGAATGGGTATGCTTTATCAACTACCACTAATCCAGTAGATGACAAGCATAAAAGTGCTCAATTTGATAGTGATACACCACATGCATATGGTACGAGAGTATTGTATAGACTTGTTGAGGAACTCGATGAGTAGGCACCAGAGGGTGAGGAGTGGTAGATAGCAGATTGACCACCTTAGCCACCTCAACTGCAATCATAGTCATCACCATCCTGGATGGTGAGGAGAGAATAAAAGGAGATTCATCCAGACCAGTTGACTATAGCTCGATTGGAAAGATTGCAAGTGGAACTTATAAGGCGAATGAATAGGCTCAAGACTTCAGTATCATGGATGGGAGAGCTAATGGTATCGATAGCGAGTCATCTGGTAGTTAATGTTCAACCTCCATCATTCAACTAGGGCACCTTAATTGCAAATCCTTCACCTAGCTAAGATCATCCTTAGGAGGACCCTTCTTCATCATATTTGTTAGGATCATTAAAAGAGGGAGATTATTAATTTGTACATTCTATTTTTTTCTTTTTCTTTTTCTTTTTTGTATATGTTTAATTTCTTTTCATTAATTATTGTCTTCTCTAACAATATAATTAATGATGCTCTTATTTTGTTATTTTCTATAGTGTTATTTTTGTTTTGCTTGTTTTTTGTATATTTGCTTCTTATATTTTGCAATGATGTAATTTAGCATTGGATGGATCTGAAATCACAAAAATCATCATGATCAGGAAAGTGTCAAACAACCCTCTCACTTTCATATATGCTTGTATTGTGTACATTAAGGATAATGTACCACTTTAAGTGTGGGGATGAGTTTAATGAATGTTTAACGATTTCTTTAAGGTTATTATAATCTTGATTATAAAAAATTTTCAACTTATATTTTGAATTGGTTGAAATATGCCCATGAATATTGTGGTTCATTGTTGAATATTTACTAAATTGTTATGCAAAAGGATGAGAATTAGAGTAAACTTTCTTTTGAAAGTTATATTTTTAGTAATCATTGAAATATTCAAATTAAATGATATTATGTATTATAAATAATATCCATATTTTTTGTGAGTTTTTGAACCTAAGAGCAAAATTTCAAAATTTAAGCTTTTATTATTCTTTCATGTGTATTAGAATACTTCTAGAACTTGCTTTTATTATGCATATTAAGACCATATTTGTTAAATTAGAAACATGGATATCATGAAGGCACTTATATTCAACAACTTGTTTGAGTTTATTTCTTTGAAAATTACCACACCCTTAAATTTACTATTAGGAAGAGCTAATTGAGCCTTAGTCTTTTTCATTGATCAAACCCACATATTATCCTTTATCCTTTTTTCTTTAAAGACCTTTTTATTGTTTTGAATCTTGGAATTTTATTTACCTTATTTACTTGTTAAGACTTGTAATTCTTGAAAGGTCCAATATTTCTTGAATCTTGATATTGAATGTTTGTTTTAATTGAAAAAATAAATCAAACACAATGATAAAAAAACCATATAAAAATAAAATCGTGAATAATTTTATGATACCAATAAAGTTACATTGAAGGACTTATTTGTATTTATAAACAAGTCATGAAATAAATTATGTAGTAAATTTCCTTCAAATTAACACTTATTATTATCCAAATCATACCGTACCTAAGCCTCATTACAACCTATATAAAAGACCTTTAGATTTTTATTTTTAGTTTAGACATAAGAGGTAAAGATATGATTTTGTTGCAAGCCTATAGTAAAAATTCTACCATTCATTGATTAAGAGTCGTGATACTTTTCATCCCAAACACTTTAATGCATTAAGTGATATCTTAGTGAGGCGATAAAGATTCATGCTTTCGAGTTTAGTGAGAGTATGATGTGATAACTATTAATATTACTTAGAAAAGTCAATTTTAGGATAATTTGATTCCAACTGTATGTTAATGTGATTTAATGGGATATGATGAAGTATAGTATAAATGGACAGATCAAAATTGATGAGGGATTGCTATTGTAAGATTTATAATTTTGATTATGGTTTGCTTGAGGACAAGCAAAAACTTAAGTATGGGGATATTATGCTTGATAGATGAATAAATGATCATATTTTTACCTCATATTTGTTGTATTTTTGCTTAATAAATTATGTTTTGTGTATCTTTGGTACTTTATCCGTTCCAAATGTGTATACAAAGTACAATTGTCTTAATGGACTTAAAGGAGAAAAATTTGGACGAAAACACTACACAAAACAAAGATTAAAAGCATAGAAGGGATGAATGGGCGTGCATTTTTAGTCAATATAAAAGGACATGTTCTGCCTCAAAATGAGAGGAGTGGGCTTTTGGAAATGATTCTAGACATAAAGAACATCCAAAAGGGATGATATTGATCCAAGAATGTGGAAAACACAAAGAAATCATCAAAAGATCCAACAAAATATAAAAGCAAACCTTTACCTTGCAAGAACATTTGATAGAAGAGAAAGAGAGATTTGGAATTAAAAGTTTTTTGTTTTCTATTTGTTTTTTTTTTCAATTTATGTTTGATTTCGTTTTCTATTATGTGTAGCTAAACTTCTTTATTGTCTAAGTTAGATGAACCCTAGTTTGTGCTACAATATGTTTTAATTCTTTTATTTAATACAATTGCTTTGATTGATATATTGCGATTCAATTTCGTGTTCAATATGTTTTCTAATAGAACCAGGAATATTAGATCATAATCTAATTTCATACATAGAGATTGAGAAATCCTATTTTTTAATATATCTATTGTAATTGAAAGGAGTTGATTGTAACCCTAGAGATAGGATGATAAAAATCTTCCGAATTATGGTCAAACTTAATAGAGGATTCACAAATTGGTAAAGCAATCTTATAAACTTTAATCTGAGTAATTTAGTGGAAAACCTTAAGATTAATTGTTCATAGACTCAAGGTCAATTATTAGCATACCATAGGAATCTCCACATATTAATAAATCAATAAAATAATTACATAATAAAAGATCAATTAATTAAGGGTTTTTAGGGGGATTCAATACCTAAATACTAATTTTAGATATCAATAGTTTGCTAAGTGATTCCATGTTTTTATGTTCAATTTTGCAACCTATTTTATTTTAATCGTTTAAGTTTTTATGTTCTTTATTAAAATCCAAAATCGATTTGTAAGCTAGATAATAGGAAAAAGGTAATTGCTAGTAACCACTATCTTCATAGGATCAATCCGTACTTGTCTGTGCTAGCTATAGCTACACCTTGCACTTGTAGTTATTACAATATTGACTAATTTAGAAAAAGTGAATCATGTTGGGAGGGGTGTTGGATGTGATGGTGTCAAATGAGTAGTTGAGCTTGAGTTCTGGCAAAGGGATCTTAGATTAGAGGCCTTAGACATTATTGTTAGGAGTGGTTGAGATTAACAGAGGAGGGAAATGATCTAGATAGTGTTGGAAGTTTCTGGTGTTTTGATTTCTTAATGGTAAAGGTGGAGATGAGAGTAATTTAAAGGAATGGATGGACTCTGCATCAATGTTATGAATATTGTACCAGTATCAATACTAGATTTAGTTTTGATAAGATGTTGTACTAGTATCGGTCAATATCAGGTACTATTTTAGACATTTTTTAAATTTATAAAATAGTCGATAAATATTTTAAAATTACAAATTAGTCCTTCAATATATTGTACCATATAATTTTTAATTTCACATCAATTTTGTCTCCAAAAAATCATAATAATAGATATTTAAAATAAAATTATTTATTTATTTTCTTTAATATTATTTTTCACATATTTGACATTTAAATAACAAGCACAATAGATATGAAAAAGATTATTTAATTATCATATAAATACAAAATTAAGAACAATACAGAATATTTAAAATATTACAATTTTATCATATAATAAATAATAATTAAATGCAATTAAGTTTTTGTCAATTGACTGTAATAAAGTTTTTGACATTTTGTTACTTTAAAAATTAAAATTTTAAAATTTTAAATTAATAAGTAAGTTTCACTTAAATATATACACCTTCTAATATATTAGAGCCCATGTAATTTATTTTCAAAACTTAATTATTGCAATTATTATTAATTAATTTAATTATTTTTAATAATAATTATATTACTAATTATTGTTAAATGTCTCATAGTAATTGTTAGCTTATTCTAAAACCCTAATTTGGATTCAATTTCTCTCATACCACCTAGTAGTAACAACATCGTTACCACAAGATAACAACAATGACTTTTAAAGAGTAAAGATTCTTTTTTTTCCTCGTTATCTCTTTCTATTTCATTATCTCTTCTAGTCTACTTCGAAAATTTGGTTTAATCTAAGAGAAAGGCCAGAAACTAACAAGAGTCATAACAAACCCTTTTGATTATTTTGACTTAAGAGCTTTGTCGGCTTTTTTCTGAAAGCCATAACCATATGCATTGCTATTCCTTTTGAGCAGCTTCACCGACCACTTTATTCCATTTTTGCTTCAATGGTTTCTCCCAAACATATCACTCATAGACATACCCCTCAAACTACTACATACTTTTGGCATACTACATAACTCAGTTAGGGAGAGCCTCTCAAGAATGACTTCCAAGCCAAGTTAGGCAAATCTAAAATGAAGCCTTCACATCTTCCACTTGTTCTTGCTCTCTTGCACTAAGATTCATGATCATCTTCTTCATTGGTATTTGGATTAGAACTTCATTAGGTTTGTTTTAAATTTTATTTTTTGCAAACAAGTACCTGAACTTTTTAAACTTTATGGACATGTGAAAATATTCATTCTATGAATAAAATAATAAAACAACCCACCCAGTTTTTTAATTAATTCTCCCAAAATCCATTTTCTCCATTTTGTAACCCTTCATCCCCACCATACCCATTATTTCCCCATACTAGTGTTCATAAAATTGTTTTTTGGAACATGCCCAAAGTAATGGTGGGTTCTTTTCAGCGGGGTCATGGTTGTGGCTATGATAAGGTATAAACATGGCTTTCACGATGGTGAGTGCATTGTAATATAGTGGGTGTGTGTGACGATGGTTGAGGACAACGAGTAATGATTAAATGTAAGTAATATCATTTCCATACTACTTACTATCTCAAAAATTAATGAGACTTGAGTAATATATTGTATAGTTTGATTAGTTTAGTTAATTATATTCTTTTAAAAGTGATCATAGCTATCTTCTCAATTCAATTGAAGATATTGTATTTTTTATGCCTAGTAACTTAGTTAGGCATGGTAATGTGTCAGGTCAAACACATTGCCCTTAGTTCATAATATGTATATGCAGTTTTTCCTTCCTTATGTTAGTGTTATAACTTTCTTTTCCATCTTCATCTATAAGGTTAATGCTTTTGTATACAAGTGAAAGAGATTAAGATAGAGATTGAAAAGTGGAATCAGATTCTATAGTTACATAGTGTTTTAGGTAAACTTAAAACATAATTATGAGGCTAACCCTTTTGTTAAGGTAATATTCATATAGATTATATCCACTAATTTATTTGAGTACAATGGTTTTTAATAATGTCCATAGAAATGTGATTATCTTGTTTGGTATAAAGGAAAATGTATTCAAAGAAGTATTGAAGTGATAAATGGCCATATCAAAAAGAACATAAAGTTGAAGAGTGACAATAAAGAGATGTGGGTACAAAGATCAATAATAATTATTTATGTGACTAATAGTGTTAAGATTGTATATTTATTAAGTTATCTATGGATGAAACTAACACTTTGTTAATATTAGAATTTAACATTAGGATATATTAGAGTATGATATTTATAATTTATATGGTGTTTTGTGTGTGATGCATTATGTGATTGTGTCAAATTGAGTTGTTTATATTTGTGTCAAATTGAGTTGTTTATATAAAGATTATTTATCATCTTGCTAAATGATTGAGTTGCCAATCATTGTGTATCTTGTATATCAAATAAGGGAAACACGATACATGTTTGTTAAAGATCTGTTGCTTTTATCTGTGGTTGATATGTTCCCCAAATGTTAAAGACATATTGACTAGATTCTCTAGCTGGTTTGATCTACAAGTAAATTTGCAGAAGAGCTGCTTCTATTGCTCCTCATATGTACACAAATCTATTGAGCTTGTTAGATCATCGGGAATGGAGCTACATACAACTCTATTTAAATACTTGGGAGTTTCTATTTCTCATGCTAAACTTACCTATTCTGACTGCATTACCCTTTTGGAAAGATACAGATCCAAAATCTTATCTTGGTAGAACATATTTCTTTTCATGACTGCAAGGGTCACTTTTATAATTTTAGTTCTTAGTAACTTACATATTCAATAGACCAATCACTTTATTCTTCCAATAATGGTGATCAAGGAGCTAGACAAAACTATTAAAGTCTTCCTTTAGTTGGGTTTTATGAACAATGCAAAGAAAGCCAAAGTGAAGTGGGACGAGGTGACAATTCTAAAATAGCATGGAGGCCTATGCATAATCTCTACAAATATCATACAAAAAGTTCTCCTTTGCAAGAAAATCTAGAGGTTACTAATGGACAAAAATACCATTTGGATTAAGTGGATCCATCAAACTTACTTTCGTTCTCATAGTTTCTGACAATTACCTTTCGTCAAGGGTTGTTCTTGGGTTTTTAATCAAATGTTGAAAAATAAGAGAACTTATCTACCTATATATTCTTCATAGATTGGGAAATGGTAATAACATTTGGTTATAGAATGATAATTAGACTGATTTCAATCCTTTAATTTGAAGAGTTGATCTTACACATCTCAGGAGCAAAACCCCTCACAATGCCAAAGTCTCATCACTCATTTTAAAAGGGCAATGGTCTATTGGTTTAGAGGTGTTAATACCCTCTGTCAGTATTTCCCAAGTCTTATCAACAACAACAATATGGATATGATTGCTTGGAAACCTCACCCTCGAGGTCTCTTCAAAAACAAACCCCGCTACAAAAGCCTCTTATTTGAATCTCCAATTGTTCCATGGTATTCCTTTCATTGGTATAAATGCATCAACCTCAAAGCCTCCATGTTCACTTGGCTAGCAATCAAAAATAGATTTAGAACTAAAGATAGATGGCATGGGACTTTTGATCCAATATGCAAACTATGCAAGATGATAGCAGAAGAAGAAAAAACCATTTATTCTTTAGCTGCATACATTCCACAACTATATAGAATCAACTACTCCATAAACTTCAAACTTCTAGCAACTCATATGATTAGACTAGCACTCTCAAGTGGATCATCAGAGTCTCCAACTCATGAAAGAAGTATAGTATGCCTTTCCTAACTACATTTATGATTATAATCTACAATATATGAAAGGAGAGGAATAGAAGGATATATAGAAAAGAGCAAACAAGTACATGCCAACTTGTTGAATCCATCTTCAATTAAATTAGAGCTCTTGTTATAGCCAAAGAAGTGAGACATAACATGTCAGATAATATGAAACACAATGGTTTTTATAACTTCGGTTCTTTTCTAAATAGTAACATAGTTTTTATGCATTAGCAATTGTAAGAGCTAATTTTGGATTTCAATAGAGGGGACATCATAGTAATGTTATAAATAGTTTCATTACAGTCAATCAATTTTCTTTCAATTTTCAAAAAAAAAGATGTTTGTAACATGTATGGAGACAAATAACCCCATATGGTTCGAAACTTAGGATAAGTACTCCCCTCTAATTTTATTTTTAAAAAATAACCTCATATGGTTTGATATTTAGCCTAAATACTCCACAACATCAAATTAAAAAGACAACACTTATAATTTATGTAATGATTAATAATATTTCAAAGAATTAGTATATAGCATGAATTTGAACAATATTATAAAAAAGTAATAGCATATATATAGATTTAAACATGACATAGTAATATATAAATCTTATAATACTTATCTTAATTAAATGAATAGACAAGTATTATAATCCAACAATATACAATTGTGCATTGTGTATTTCCTAAACCTTTGTCAATTGCCTTTACAAAAAAGATAATAAAAAGGCAGTGATTAGACATGACACATTGTGTTCACCTCTTAATTTTATACTACTTTTATAACTTACCCTCATAAAAAAATTAGTTAATGTAGCATAAAAATATTTTTTATTGTTCCCGTTATTAACCTTGAGACTTTGCTTAGCTAACATTACTTTATTGGGTTGCTTTGAGTTAGTTAACTTAGTTATGGTGATACATTTTAATGTTGTTGACTTCTTTGGGCTTTCCTTTTTGAACGGATCCTATAGTTAAGACCAATTTGTTTTCAAATTTTGTATTTCATATGAAATCCCCTCCTAGTCATCTTGTATTAACTTGGATCTTCTATTTCTTTACTCCTCTTAGCCTTATTTGATGTGCTAAATTTTTTTAATCAATCATATAGTTTCCAATTATGCTTCATATCTCTCATTTTATGTTGGCTATTACTTTTCAGCTAACATTGGTAATTATTGAAAAATATATATAAATGGTTATATATA
>JANZLF010000004.1:20166535-20178915 GCA_026546835.1 Erythroxylum foetidum | reverse complement strand
ATACAAATATGAAATTAAGGATAATACAAAATACTTAAAAAGTTATAATTTTATTATATAATAAATAATAATTAATCAAAATCAAATAGAAAGAATAATTATTGTCAATAATAGAATATAGTTTCTATCTTAATATTTTATTATCAATAATAAATATATTTTATCTTAATATTTAATTATTATCAATAATAAAATATAGTTACATTTATATTAACAATTTTAAAAAAATAAAAATTAAGGCCTCTTAATTTTCATTTTAACATATTTTTAAGTACTCTTTGTAATAAAATGTAACTATTATTTTTTATGTGAATCTAAATATCGTTCTATTAATAATAAAAAGAGATGTTAAATTTAAAAATATTTATTTTCAAAAACACTATTTATTGCATAATTTTATAAAATCTTAATTTAATAATTAAAATTTTAAAAATATTTAAATTATATTTAAATATTGTCTTTATTAATTAATTTTTATTAAGCTAATGAGCACATGTTTTTAATTAATACTTAGAACAATTCCATTTAGCTTTAGCTCAAGTGTTCAACCCTGATCCGTCTAATTCCATTCCCATGTCACAAAACAAATAATTTTAATGTTTTAATTTTCTCTAAACATACCCTCCCTTTTCATCCGCAAGTGCAATGCTTTTGCACAACAAAAACCATAACAACCACTATAGTAAGCTACAACCCAACTTCAGGTCTTTCCTAGAAAAAGTTGGACATCCAAATGATGTTATAGTCGAATTTCATCTGGGAACCAAGATCTATGAGCAAGCTAGCAAAGGTAGAGAGTGAGGCACACGCCACAGAGATAGTGTCACAGAAGAAGCAGACGCAAACAATGGCAAACAGAAATTTACCACTGCCTCTTTAAATCCTTAGACATTCACTAGATAACTATTAAACTTGTAGATTTATAAAGACTAACCTTAATGCGGAAGCAATTGATCGATTCTTTATTTGACAGTTGGCTACTAGAGTCACCAATTAATACACGCCTTAAACTCTAATCTTTAATGATGTTGGTTGGGTCGGCTATATTGGACCTGAGCCCAATCTCACAGGCCGATCGGTCGATCTCACATCCATCAATTAATTCGGGCCTGACCCACACATCCATGGCCCAACAGTAGAAGAACCTCTCCCATGCAGATACGTAAAGACCTAAACCTAGCTGAAAAACCATATAAAAGGTATTATTCTCATAACAGAGGTACGCACAATCATTAACCTAGCTTTTTCTGCGTTTATCAACCTGACCCTCACCAGAAAACTGACTTGAGCGTCGGAGGGGCTAATCGGGACACAACTCCCGTCAAGCTTTCCTTGTTTTGCAGGTATTTTCACACCGAATTCACCACAGAAGACCATCAATCACATGGAGCACAACAGCAACGTTCCATCCTGCCAGAATCCGGCGGAACCAACCTTTAAATTTGTTATTCCTTAATTTTGAAATTAGAAAAATGGCCTCACATCTAACTCTTTGATATTTCCTTTTAGGCAACGTAAACAAAATTATCACTTATGCTTATTTTTCCGTTTATACTTAAAGGTAACTCTATCTAAATTGAAAGTTGGGTAAAAGTTAAATTTAAATTCTTTTGTTGAAGCATAACTAGTTGAGTTGAAAAAACATGTGATTCGAGACTATCAATGTTATTACGAGTTTATATACTTGGACAATAGTGTCAATATAAATAACATAACTTTAAAGAGTACTAATTGAATATGAGGCTGTAGTGTAAAGTGAAGTAGCAAAATATTGTACTAAAATTTGTATCAATTTTAATATTAGTATTCATTAATATTGGATAGTATTTTTAAAAAAATTTAAATTATAAAATATTTTCTTAATTTTATATAATTAAATTTTAATTTCTTTTATGTTTAAAATTGAAAATAAAAATTTAACTTTAAAACTCTATTTATAGATACGGACATGAAAAAAATCTCATATTTCGGTATAGTAACTATTTTTAAAATATTTTTATATTTAAATAATTTAATCTTTAAATTTTTAATTTATGTTTTTAATTTCAAATTTATTTCTCATATAATCAGATATGAATGATGTAAACAGAAATTTCATAATACGAAAAGATCTAATAATTCAATATTTTATAATATATTTGGTCAATATATATTTGTGGACAATATTTGTGATAACATTGGACCGAGATGGACTTAGGCTAAGACAATTTTATAAGGGCCCAATTTTAAATGAGGGACAAGTTTAAGTTCAATTAGACTCGATTGATTTAGAAAATAAAATTCAAACGTGATTGAAAAATCTATCCACGTCTGTGAGAGCCTCTAGATGCCTTGAATGAGTCGGTGATGGTGATGGGTTTCTAGAAGTGAAAGATACAACCATGCATTATTTGTTGGATTACGTGTCAGACAACGACCTTGCTTTCATGGATTATCCTTTAACTTTTCAAGTTTTTTATTCTCCTCTCGCATCATTTTCTGAGCTTTCAGGAATTCAACCTTTGCGAGTGGGTATAAGATGTACAGAACTTGTAAAATAGATAAGGCTAGGCCAATTCGTTTATTTTATTTTTTGAAAATTTAAATAGAACTTTCTTTAATTAGAAATTTAAGCTAATTAATTCAACTAATTGAAGTTAAGAATTTCAATTGAGTAATAAAAAAGGAGATTTTATATTAAATAAATATATAAAACGTACATATATTGATCAAATGAATAAGATAAAACTAAATTTATTATTAAAGGAAGATATAATTATAAGAAATTAAAGAATAAGATTATAACTAAATTTATCAATTCAATTAATTTAACTTATGAATTTTAATTGATTAATAAAAATTGAGAGTTTATAATGAATGATTATATAAAATATACATATATTGATTAAACGAATAAGATGAAACTAAATTTATTAATAAATGAGGATATGATTATAAGAAAAGAAAGGAAAAGATTGTAATTAAAATAATAAATTTAGTTTATTAAAGTTATAAATTTTAATTGATTAATATATAAAATTGAGATTTTATAATAAATGAATATATAAAATGTACATATATTGATCAAACAAATAAGATGAAACTAAAATCACTAATAAATAAGGATATGATTATACGAAATAAAAAATTTATAATTAAAGTAAGTAATTCAATTAATTGAAGTTACAAATTTCAATTGATTAATAAAAATCGAGATTTTACAATTAATGAATATATAAAACATATAGATTTTGATCAAATAAATAAGATGAAACCAAATTCATTAATGAAGGATAATATGATTATGTAAAATGAAAGAAAAAGATTATAATTAAAGTAATCAATTCAATTAATGTAAGTTATAAATTTCAATTGATTAATAAAAATTGATATTTTTAATAAATGAATATATAAAATATACATTTATTAATTAAATGAGTAAGATGAAGCAAAATTCATTAAAATAATCAGTTGAATTAATTGAAGTTACAAATTTCAGTTGATTGATGAGTATGAGTATATGTATGACTAGCCACCTCCACATTAATATCTATGCTTGTATTAATATAAAAATAAAAAATAAGTTAAGATAATATAAAATTCAATGAAATTGATATATCACAAAGAAAAAAGTTTACCCTCAATATCTTCTTCATCTAACCAACTTCGAGCATATATAAGGATTTTTACAATACGAAGATGAAGTCAAACATAATGAGGACTAATAACTTGACCACCATTGTTAAAAGCAAACTCCAAAGCAGTATTAGATGATGTAATTGCTAATAGCTCACGTGTAATTACTTACATGATCAAAAAATTATTCATACAACTTTTCCACCATAATAATACATCGAACTGCACACATTCAACTTCAGTCGCACAATCTTACATCAAGCATTTATCTAACTCTATTATATTGTAGGAAGTCCTAGCCCTTTTTCTTTAATAAATTTTGTAAATGAAAGTAACAAATAACTCTTAGAAGATGAACCCAAACCTGAAACTGAAATTGTAGTTGAATAACCTAACCTACTAGGATCCTAATCTTGAATTTTTCCATTATGAGTTAATAATTATTAAACAATTCATGCCAAAATTATTTAATGGCATCTGTATGCTCTTAAGCTCGATCACCATATAATACATTATATATGAAATTAAACCCTCCATCTTGTAGCTCTAGTCTAACACAAATAAGACTGCAACAATATGCCCAACTATATACCAATCTGAATTCAGGTTCTCTATCATCAACTCTGCCATAACCGTAATAACCTCATTGGAATCAAACATCCAATTAAATAAAGCTTTCTTTATCTCACACACAGTGCTAAACCGACAGTGCAAAGTTGAATATTTTATTCCTGAAAACAATTCAATCACAGTATAAAAGAATTCCAACTTTGCACAAAGTTCTCTAACTAAGTACCATCGGTCTTTTGTAGGCATACAAGTGTATTAAGAATCTCTTTGCGTTAGTCTAGTAAATACATCAACATATCAGATTGTCGACTCCAACATCTTAAAGGTTGAGCTCTATCTTATTTGACAATCCAAAACCAATTTCTTTATACTCGATGCATAGTTGTAGTGCATTTTCTTTAAATTTCTTAACCCTTTTAAGCGTTACACCCCAATATACTATACTATTCTGAATAGAATATATTGCTTTCTTTATCATATCTAACCCATTCTTCATAATAAAATTCAAAATATGCACAAAACAACATATATGAAATAAATTTTCACCAACCATCAAGCTCCCAAATTATATCTTATTCTCCAACTTTTAAATTATAGCATCATTCATGCTACAATTGTCTACTATTATGGTGGAAATTTTGGTATCGATAGTACAATCTATTAAGTCCTAACACAATTGTCTACCTTTCACTTGTATGTGATGTTGATACATAAATGAACTTATCATGTACAAATATGACCAACATCAATTATAATATAATGAAAAAGAAAATGACAATAATATTAAAGAATATAAGATTATCTTAAAAGTTTATTGTATAGAGTCCAATCATTGTCAACATAGTGTGTTGTCACCGCCATATTACCCTTGTTTTGGTTATCAACTGTTCATATGTTTGTCGTAATGGCAATTCGTCCTTCAATACTCGACAATGTTTTTAAAATTTTTTTCTTCTTATCCTCATAAATCTTTATAATGTCCTTCTTTAACATATTCTGAGTTGGAACCTTGAAAGTCAATTGTAGTGAATTGCAAAATATCGTAAATCTTTTAGTGTCAATTATAGATATTTCATCACCTATTACCATACAAGTGATAAAAAATCTTTATTTGTTACTTTCGTAAGATGTTTGTTGTTATTTCATTCTTTCCTCTCATAAAGTTAAGGGTAAAAATGTTTAAACTCTTATTACCATCTTTTTTCTAATATATAGATCCATATGTTTCTTAGAGGGTAAAAATGTTTAAACTCTTATTACCATCTTTTTTCTAACACATAGATCCATATGTTTCTTTAAATGAAAGGTTCCACCTTTTGAACTCCAAGCCAACATCTTTTGACAATACTTACATTCACCCTTTTCTACTTCATCCATTGATCTAGTCTTATTGAAATGATTCTAAACTTCACTTATTAATTGACTTGAAGTTAGACTTATATCTTTACTTGGTAGGGATTAGAAGTTTCTACTCCTGTCTCCAATACCAACTTACAGTTGTCCATTGAAGGAATATGATCTTCTATATGAAATAATCAACATATAAATATATATTTTATTCATAATTATAATAGAAAATTCATAAACATGACAAAGAATAAAAGGACATAAATCATAATCTTAAATTTGAAGTTTATCAATTATTAATTATTAGTTATTAGTTATGCTTTGTGTACACGACTATATAAGTCACTGAGATCATATCACAGAACACATACGGGTGTGTATGTATTGTTACGGTCACACATACGAGCATGTATGTGATGTAAGTCCACAAAAACACTTTCGTGATGATAACAATCTTAGAAATTCTAATATTTCAAAATTTTAATCTTTAATCTAAACCGCAATACAATGAAGGAAATTTGGGTTGGTGGCAAAGAAGAAGAAAAGAACATGGCGGTGGGATGATAAGGAAGCTTTGTAGCAAGATGGAAAAGCGAAGGGTTAGATACAATCGCAGGGGTGACAACTTCATCAATCCCCACTCTTAACTCTTTCTAAGCAAAATGACACCATTTACTTCGTCTTAGAAATGAAAGTCATACCTGAAAATGACGACGTTTTGTTCTGGCATGTTGTCGTCAGCATTTGGACCTGACTCGTTGATCTCAATTCAGGCCGGACCAAACTCGAACTTGGCCCAAAATGCTACCCTAATATAAGATTGCAGGGAAAAGAATTGATAACGTGGTAGAAGAAAAGCGACTTCTTAACAACTCTTTTTTTTATTACATTAGGTATCCCGACTTAGTCGGACTAAGCATAAGCTCCTACGACCCCACCCCAAGAGCCTAGAGGATGTAAATTTGGAACTCCAAGATCTCTTAGGTTCCTACATAGCTTGTATACATTTGCGCACAAGGAGTCTTCACATACTTGATTGTTCAGCTTGATGATCGATCTCTGGCCTCCCCTCTGCTCAGCATCAAGTTCCCATCAACTCTCAGATTTCCTACCAGCTCCAACTCCCACACTGCCGCTGGAAGCGAAGCGTCCGTAATTGATCTGATGAAGGAGCTATGCTTAGAGGGTTAGAGGATCATCAATAAGAACATGCCTATTTTCCTTCCTTTAGCGTGACTCGAACTTAAGATCTCCTGAAATGAGAGTCTTAAGTGAGGAATCTGGACCAATTGATTCACCTCTCGTTGTCGGCTTATTAACAACTCTTAATCTGCCTACGAGAGTCTCTTGGTACTCTTGTTTTTTTTTTTTGATAATCAGGAGAAAAGAAATACAACAAAAACTAGTGAATAGAGCGGCGATACAAAACGCCGTGCGAATCACAGGACATAGTTGAGATGACAAGCGACGGAACGTCCTGGAGCGTGTGGTACTCTTGTTTTTAGCTTCAAGAAAAAATCAAGTTTGCCATTCCGCAGGAATATTTAATAGAAATGGCAGAGGTATGTGATAGACAAGTTGACAAGTGGCCTGGATTTATCCGAAGGAATTTGATAAGAAAATGATCCGCAGGTGTCAATACACTTTTACTTGTTATTGGTCCTACATATTCTACATGACAAACCATTAAACTTATGCAAGCATTTGTGTGCATACTTGCCTGATGGATGTTTCCACAAAGTTAACCTTTTTCTGCCTTTTTCTTTTCTAGAAGGGGAAAAGGCAACAAATTCGGCCCCAGAAGAGAAAATATGTTTGTTGTTTTGGCCTCTTTCTTCTTATTTGCGTTATGATGACGTGAACCTGAAGATCATATTGGCATAGAACTTTCTACCCAGTTGACACCGTCAGTTGTCAGGTACGAGTTTTTGCGTTTTCCCCGAGAGGTTACTGAATAAAATAAATTAAACATTTCAAGATTCAACATTATTTTTTGGGGAAATTGCAGTTTTCCACTCTACTCTTAATGTGTATCCTTTACCATAATCTTATCCGTTTTCTCCTGTACTCGTCGCTGGCGTCAATGTCTTAAGACAAAAATAAAATCTTCCAAGTTGACGTAAAAAGTGGGAAAGACCCAACTAGAATTAGTTCTCCGTGTCGTGAAACAATCCTCAAAAGCGACAGGCTTCCTGCTATTCTTTTTGTTTTCTTTTACTTCTTTGGAATTTCCAGCATTTGATATTGTGACAGGTGTAAATCTGTAATGTTTATCCTGATTGTCACATTGTTATCCTCTAAAACACGGGAGGCCTTATCTCCACGTCACGTCCAGATACCAAAAACGGCTGTTGGAGAACTTTCTTTCGGTATTAGATCTTTTTTCTTTCTATCAATCAGTTTCAATTTTATATTATACATTTAGATAAGAGTCATATAAATATGTAGATAAAATTAATTGGTATAAAATAAGAACATTAACAGAGGATTTCATGTGCTTCCCTTATGTGAGTTGTGTATTTATAAAATATTTAATTTAAAGAATTCTTATCTTATTATTTTAATTTATTTACAATATAATTATATTTAAAAATTGATGGTAAAATTATAATTATATTAATAAATATTATGTTTCTTCAAAGTTAATATATATAAATGTTTAAATAAACATGTGAGTTATTATCAGAAAACAAATATATTAAATGGACTAACTTGTATATAAGTAATCATATTATTTGAATTATTTTAACGATCATAAAGTGACTGGTATGTTCTAAACTATTTAGGACCTATTTTCATCAAAAGTGATTTAATTGGTAATTATTAGACAAAATATAACTTATACGAAAATAAGTAATTAGTGATTAATATATGATTAATTATTTTAAAGTAATTAATGAAAATTAGTATTTATTCAAAAAGTTTTGGCAAGGTAAAATGATAATTTAAAAAGTAAATTTCAAATGTCATTAAAATAATCAATTACTAATGTTCAAGAATCAATATAATTTAATTCAAATATAATGAACACTAAATATATATGTTATATATATCTAAAAAATTATATAATATTATAGACTAAATCTATATTTATGTTTAATTGAAATATTATATAACAAAAGGATTTAATTATATAAAAATTTAATGTGGAAGAATTATTCAAAACTACATTTACATTATTAATATATTGTGATATTGTTAAAAGACAGATAATTAAGCAACTATAACGATTTATAATAATATAATTAAAAGTCAAATTTATACTAAAGTTGCTAAAAGGAAAAAAATCATAAAAAGATATGATTCATGATTAATGTTTTATGATGTTCATATTATAAGATTAAACTAATATTGATATTTTGAAAATTCTAAAATTTTTTGTTCATTGTCATACACAAGTAATTAGATCAGGTCTATATTTCCCTTCACTTTAAGAGCTGACAGTTTTGTTATGCATGTAATAAGATTCGATCTTATGTGTGGCAAAAAAAAATAATTTTTTTATTTGTTAAAAGACAAGATGACTATAAATTTTATATCATGATTGATGTGTGAATACAATAAAATATAAATGAAAATCATACCTTATTGTGTGACTTAATCCTTTTTTCTAATTCCTTGTTTTTGAAACTAGTTCACCACAACTATTATAATCGAACACATAATAGACCTCTAATGGTATTTATATGAAAAAGTTGAAAGAACTCTACAAATGGTGTAAAGAGGAGTAAGCAAAAAGTGTTACCTACTTTAGATTTTATGCCTATTTATAGGAGAGTTTGGATCTTCTAATTATTTTGACTGAAAAATATATTTTAATTTTAACTAAACTTTAATTATAATTAAAAATAATTAAATACTAGTTAGCCCAACTAGATTAACATCTCACAGTAATCCTTATTAAATATATCATATTTAACTTTTAAAATTTCTCAAACTTTACAATCAAATATACCTTGATTAAATTACCATTTTCTTCTATCAACCATTCTTTGTTTCTAACATGTTAAGTTCCTGAGCATATTGGTAATAGATATCTTGAGCTCATATTTAGAATTGGATAAATTAAACTTTTAACTTATCTTTAATTATCTAATGAAATAATTTATATTTATTTATCAATATTGACATCTAACAATATATCATGACTACTCAAATATTAAGAATGTCAAAATAGTTTTGACTATCCTCTTCGCATATGTTTTTTGTATGATCTAGTCCTTTTATCACATAATGTTTTAACAAGACATAAATGATAGAATTAATGTCTATTCTATTTAAGTCTAATCATATAAATAATCTACTATTTGTAATTGCCTATGTTAATAATTTTTGAAATTTATTTTCAAAGTATCATTTCACCTTTCTTAAAAAAAATTTAAATAAATGGTAATTGAAAATAGCATAATATTATCTTTAATCACTTTAGAGTAATAAATCTTACTTTAATCACTCACCTACGTTTATATAGTTCATATTAAGTACAATGACCATGGCAGAGTTATGTTTGCAAGGATAGGTCATAAGCAGTATAAAAATATAACAATCTTTATATATGAAATATTTTGGAGATCTCAAGTCAAATAATCGCTTGTATAATCATTATAATGAAAATTTCTACAAGCATACAACTAATGTTCCAATTAGAACTCTCATATTGGATTAGTTCAATAACCGTATTCTCTAAAAAATACGCATATGCTTATTTAAATATTTCCGTATTTTAACTTATGAGATCGAATACTACATATTTTATAAGAAGAAATATAATATATGATAATCTTTATACTATTAATATCTAGTCTTAAAGAGAATAATTGCGAATAATCTAAGGATAATATATAAATTTTAATATAAATATTATAATTATGATGTTATTATAATTTTATTTGCAATATATATTTATCTCTTAGACTTTATGTATAAAATAAAATATTTCTTTAAATAATTGTTACAAAAACTATAACTAACCAATTAGCTACCAACATATTACACAACTCTATCAACTGAAATAAGGAGTTTGATTTCAGTTGAATTTTAGAACTTAAATAATTGGTTTGGTTAAACACGTGGCTTGATCATGTTATTGCATGCCGGAAATTCATGAGCAGAGTTCTTCAAGATAGTGGTGGTAGAAGGATTGCAATTATAGGGATTCTTATACGTAAAGGTGTGCTTGCATTTACTGTAAATCTTAACGGCTCTACTTTCTTACAAAGTTTACATTATAATTTACAGTTAGGAAAAGTGGGGTGCATAATACTGGTTATTGCTTATTAGTTATAATGACAATTTTATATACATAAAGTTAAAAGCTCAAAGCTCAGTGATAACCAATCACGAAACAACCCAATGGAATTAGCTGGATTTAAACAAGTATAGGTATTAGCTAGATTTAAACAAATGTAACTGGTTGATGACATTAGAAATAATAAATAGTATTCGATGGTATTGGTAGTCGGTAGACACTAGACAACGTTGAATGTAGGAAATTAAGGAAATAAAACACTAGAAACACAATACTATTGGTAGTCGGTAGACACTACTATCTCAAATCATATCATAATCTAGAGTCTTAAGAATTACTGTCATGTGCAGATTATTTTGTAGATGCTCAACTTAGCTATTGTTAGGTAGGGACTATCAACTTTTTATATGTTATTATGAATCATTATCTGATTTATTTGACCCTGTCTAATGATTTGGTTTGATTGACTAACTTATAAAGAAAACTTCTTTTGATTGCTTTCTTCCACCACTAAACATTTTTCTTTAGTTCTCTGAAATTGCGCCTATCCCGTAAGAGATTCTCAGATATGGTGTTTATCGATGGTTTGACTCTTCCGTTCTTTAAGGAATATGATACTGTTATTCTCAACAACACAAAATCACATACGATACATATGTTCAAAAAAGAATTTTACAAAAGTTACAAGTTTGATTTGACAAACTTTCCAACGACTTTTCTCTTTGTGGAAGTATTCTAAACCTAAACCATCCCTATGAAGTGTATCCGTTTCCTGAGAAAGGAAACCTCCTGACAATGGATCAAGAGGGTCTCTGGAAAACTATTTACTCCAGCTGAAACTGGAGAAGATAGAGACATATGACTAACAGTTTTGCTTCTAATTCCAGTTCCCTTCTCTTATGTACAGCTCTGCTCATTCTTTGTTCACGAACTCGTTGCTAATCTTACATCAAATATAGAAAAACTGATCATCAATGATTCCGGCTCAACTACAGTGACGGTTCGGAGCACAATCCCCGTATAGCAGCTTGTGCTCTGCAGTTAATTTAGAACCTTGGAGACAAAACTGAGGACTCAGATTTTTTCAACAAAGCCTTTTAACTTCATCGCGGTACCACTTGGGAAATTGTTGCATCATCCACAGAGCACATATTGGACTTGAGAACACATTCCTCATCTTCATCTTTCTTTATGGAAAAGGCGGGCCTTTTTGGAGTAGATATAGGTGCAGTTTCATTTTTTAACAGAAAAGAAACTTCCAACATGGTTGGTCTCTCAGCAGGATTTTCCTGGACACATAAGAGAGCTACTTGCATGCATCTAAGGAGTTTAAAGGATGAAGATGAGTCGTCTAGAGATGAGTCTATAAACTCCATTCCATCACCATCCTTCCATAGGTCATATGCCTGTAATAAAGTAGTTGTGTTTAACAGAGTTGTTTTGAACAATGGGACTGATGTAGGAATAGCTTGACTTACATGTTCAAGAAGGTTCAACTTCTCATTCGGACCATAATAGCAGGCTGTCCTCTTGCCACTTATGATTTGTAAAAGCAAGACCCCAAAGCTGTAAACATCGTACATCATAGAATATGTCCCTT
>JANZLF010000004.1:20121485-20132494 GCA_026546835.1 Erythroxylum foetidum | reverse complement strand
TACAAACTTCATATACAAACTTACTTATTTCATACTTTTTATATTTCTAAAATTCACTTAAAGATCGGGGTCCAACATTTCTCCCCCTCTTAAAAGAATTTCGTCCTCGAAATTCTAACTTAAGAAATCACCAAATGCTTGCTTCTCAATGACTATAATCACTTACTTTCTTATCTAATTTCCTCTTCATCCATATTTCTCAATCTTTGCACAATTTCTCACTTCTTATATCAAATATCATCATAACATATCCAAGCACTATATCCTCTAAGCAATATGTCTTAACTCAATTTCATAAGTCAAACAACCTATTGACCTTCCATACATATTTTTCTTTCCTTTAATCTCATCTTTCAAGTATGCTTTCTTTCATCTCACAAAAGTCTAGATAACATCAATTTATTCCATTTTCATTATGACTTTCAAATCTCAAGTTTATCAGCACAAACCTAAAATCAATTCATAATTCTTAATTTTAATCAAACGATCACTGCATTCATCACAAAATTCATAGAAATACTTTTCCATGTTCATCACATTCTCACAAATTCGATCTCAACAAATATAAAGCCCAAGTAAGATCCTAATACTGGGCTCTGATACCATCTATATTGGGACTCGATCCGGGAATCGGATCCCAACCGAAAAAGCGAAACGAAAAATAGAGACAAAAGCGAAATCAAACAAAGCGAAGGCGAAAATAAAAAGTAACCGAATGAAGCAAAAAGATGACAAAGCCGAGGAAATTGAATGGTAAAGCGAAAGAAGTGAAAGCGGATACATAAATCGGAAACGAAATCGAATAAACGGTTACAATCAAAGGCGAAATCCAAATCAAATCAGAAACGTAAGATTAAGCAGATCAAGTTGACCTGAAGCAAATTCCGACATCCGTAACAAATATGATAGACAACTTATGTCACATTCAAACTTTGACTGACCATAACTTTCACTCCCGATATCGAAAAATTGCAAACTTTATGGCGACAGAAAGCTCTTAACATAAACTACAAGTTTTCAGAAGACCATTTTCTCAGATTTTGCCTAAATCAAAAGTCAACTTTCAGAGGCCAAAAAGTCAAACTTCACAATTTTTCATCTTCTCACACTTTCTCTCTTTATTTCTTGATTTTTCAACTTAATTTCATTCGACTCATCCACTTTCAAATATTTCTTGTTGTCTATAAAAAATCGGGGTCCAATAGTTTCGATCGAGTGTTGACCCTAAAACATTAATAAATACATTAACGTACCTCAAAAATATAATAATTAAGCTTAAAGACTTGTACTAACCCCTAAAAAATTAAAACAGAAATGATTAACAAACTAATACAATTCTAACCTAAAAAAATATTAAACAATTAAATTAACAATTAAATATATATCAAACTAAGCCCTAAAACACGATGCAACTCATACTTATCAACATTCCCACACTTAAACGTTTGCTTGTCCTCAAGCAAACAAAACAACAAACAAACAAAATCACACAACAAACAATACAGTAATGTGACAATGGCTTCAACTTCATGAAATAAATTTAATTTTAAACACAATCAATCAAGTTATATCAAATCATTAACTATCAAAATCTGTGTCTAGGGGCTTTGAACTAAATATTCATATTAATCAAGATTTAAGTGTTAAATTATTTACCCTTTTCAATTGCACACACACATTAATAATTCTTTAGTCATTCAAACTCTCCAACTACTCCTAAGTATATTTTCATGAAAAATCAAGCTATTACAAGTTCAGAGGTCTTTATTAGAAAACATTTACTTATTATTATTATTTTATTTACTTTTTTTGAACATAGACTTAGTCTTTTTACACAGAGGCAAACATTGGTGATGAATGTCGATCTAGTTACTCAAC
The DNA here is from genome assembly GCA_026546835.1 of Erythroxylum foetidum. Lineage (NCBI taxonomy): Eukaryota > Viridiplantae > Streptophyta > Magnoliopsida > Malpighiales > Erythroxylaceae > Erythroxylum > Erythroxylum foetidum. The sequence goes on along the minus strand of JANZLF010000004.1, from coordinate 20,130,616 downwards.
TAAGTCATGCTTTTTATAAGCTGCTTGGTTGGAATGCCATTATTTTGACGTGAAGGCACACATTTGTGATACGTGTCGATCCAGTTACTCAACTACATCATGTTCTCAACTGGTTACTAGCTCTATTTATAACTCAAAGACCAACAGAATAGTTATTTATATAAAATTAACCAACATATTTTTTGTTACCTATCTTGTTTCTTAAGCTACTCGTTTCTATAAAAAAATACTAGTAGCTAATAAGTCGAAAGACCTCAAATTATGAATGAATGTGATAATTTGGAGGGCGACAAATTAACACTAAATCCTAATTAAGTTGTATATTTAGCCAAAGAATCCAATTCACTAATTTTGCAAGTTAATGATTTTTTACCACCTAATAGATTTTGTTCATTAATTAAATCAATTCCATTTAATCTAACCCATTAACACATTCACATGATTCACAAAATGCAACCTAACAAACTACCATATAATATGCAAAATTCACATTCAAAGCAAAAACACATAACCCTCCACACATTTGAACAACACATTGTCCTTAATCTGAGAAGGGGACAAACAAATACATATGGAAAGAAGAAACATAAATTAAAATGAAAAAAATAAATAAAGATTAAAGTTAAAAAGAAAAAGGGTTAGAATAAAGCCTTATGGTGATTGAGGTGGAGATGGTGTTAGAGGTGGCAGTTGGACGCCTTGAGCCTTAAAGTAACGATGGATATGATTTATATCTTAGCTCTGACGTCATTATGTTCGAACCATCTCCTTTATTCTTCTAGAGTTCTCTGCAACTGTATCTGTAATTATCTTAGGGTTTGAGGAGATTATATCAAGCACCTTCTTCTAGCCTGGTTCTTTTATTTCTTCTTCCTCCTCAAACTCCTCACTGGTTGATTCCTCTTTTTGTTGTTGCTGAGCACTTGAACTTACTTGACTGGTCCTGATCTTGATGTGTATCTTAGCACTAATATTCTAAAGTTCCATGTTATGGGACTTCAGGATTTCAGCTCGCCACAGATATTGATGGTTTATGAATTCAGGATGGTAGACTGTGAGTTCGTTGCACTTAACTCCATAATAATCAACTATGGTAGAAACCAAGTAACCCATTCCTAAGTTATTACTCCTCTTACATCGAGTGGCAATAATTGCATTAAAAATGTGGGTGATTGTACAAACTAGGATACTATGGTCCATGCATAATAACATGAAAAGTTCCTTCGTCGAACACTTATTGGTTTCCATTTTGTCAAAAACAGTTTGACATATAAATTTATGCAGCAACAAGTGTTTGTGGCTCCTGATGATGTTATTGTGTGCATTCTTAACGTCGAAATGCTTTAACCCAGTTAGTTCAGTCCAGTAAAATCATCGTGATGATCCACTATAGGCGATTCGGGGAAACCACAAATTTCATACAAAGTTTCATAATTAAGCTAATAAGGTTATCCCCGCAACCTAAACCATAATTCCGTAGGTTTATTAGATTCATATTGAAGAGATGTAAAGAAATTTAAGGTAAGTTCTTAGTAAACTAGGCAGTGAAATTGGAAAAATTGTCCCCATTGAATTATCTGTACTAAATTTTTGAACTTGTATCGCAATTTTAATCTATCTAAAGTCTCAAAATGAAAACACTTTGGACCATAATTTGTTTATTATGAAGAGAATGAAAGTGGGTACCTTCCTCATCTAAGAAGATCGGAAAAGGTGCTCCATAGTTAACTATCCCATTCCTTTTCCCTCGTCCAAGGACTTGGTTTCGCCCCAATGATCGATCACGCTTTGCTGATTGATCACAGTTTTTCTATATGAGTAAGTTTTATTTAACCTCGATATCCCACAATTGTACGGGTCGTTTGTATAGTACCTAAAGTGTTGATTCCACGAGAAGGGTTAATCTAATCCTACAATCTAAGGTCGGAAACTATTAAACAAAAATTTAACAGAAAATGAATTTAAACACGAGAACTAAATAAATCAAACAAACTAAATCAAATAACAAAAACAATCAATGAACAACGATTAACAATTAACAATTTCAAATTAAAAATGAATAATAAATAATAGAAATTGGTTGATTTGTTGAATGATGATAGCACACCTTAGAATTCACCATAGTGAGTTAACTAAAAGAGAGAAAGGCAAAATTATCTATCTTTAATGCTAACCTAACCAATTACGATTTATTGAATTAATATTTCTAGATGATCCTAGGGTCAATTACTCTATCTCAAGTTATAATTGAACCCTAAAGAATAAACCTTAATTAGATTATGGGAAGTTGTAATCTCTCAATTAACAACCTATCTAAAACCTAATAAGTTCTGTAATAAACAATTGGAAACCTATACATGATCTCTCTATGCAAGATTTACCAACTTGATTTAATTCTTAATCTATTAAATTATCTAACTCTTGTTAGCCCTATTTAGTCTTTTTTTTCTTAATTCACCCTCTCAGTTTATTATCGAGATATAAAGTGTAGAATTAGACCACAATTAATTCAATAAACACATAAAACAATCAGATTTCATTAAATCAAAAATAATATTCCAAAGGTGAGTATAAAATACAATCAACAATTCAATTATATCATCAAACTATATATCCCAATTCTACAATCAAATAGAACTAAAATACACAAGAAATAGAACTTGAATAGACGATGGGATGCCACGACTTCAGAAAACTTGTTATTCTAGGAAGCACGTCGAGTCTGCGTCATCTTCCTCTTCTCTCTTCCTTCTTCTATTTCTCGATCTCTCAAAGTTTTCCCTTTTAGGGTTTCGTTATGGTGGCTAATCAAAAACTCATCTTTTTCTCCTCTTCATGTTCTTGTTATACTTCTTTATATTTTTGGTAAACCTAGGATTTTTTACGTCTGAAAGGTCCAAAAAATCTCTTGAAATATGAAGTTCATGAGCATTTGTGCGACTGCCTGAAGTAGGCCATGATCGTGGCTGTTTAGGCCACGATTGTAGCCTATGTCAGGCCTTTCTGTCACGATTGTGCACTATCAGGCCATGATCATGGGTTATTGTTTTGTCCCGAATGTCTTTCGAAACTCTTTCATTCTTCAATATTGACCCTGAAACACTTGCAAACACATCAAGATATCTCATAAACATAATATTTAAGCTCAAAAGCTTGTACTAACCCATAAAACACATAAAACACAAATAATTAACAAACTAATACAATTCTAACCTAAACATATACTAAACAATCAAATAAATGGCTAAACATATATCAAACTATACCCTAAAATATGATGCATTTCACATCTATCGCTGACTACTTAATACGCGGCATACTGGCTTACGAGTAGGTAGAAGTTGAAAGAGACTCGAAGTTAGGAAATTAGGTAGAGAGAGGTGAGAGTGTTTAGAGGTTTTAAACTTAGAGAGATAAAGTTAAAATAAAAGTGAGTGAAAAAGTGAAGTAAGAAATGAATATATAGGTGAATAAAGGGTAAACTGGTCAAAAATTAAACTGAAATTCGTGTGTTCCGGTTTTACCCTGATGCAGGCCATAAATTTTTTCACCAATTACTGATTTTTTTTCTTATTTTGTTCTTTCAGACTTTTCCAAAATCACTTCTTAACTCCTTATAGGTCTTTCACCTCTTTTTTACATACTTCATCAGCCATTAAATTCATGTCAAAGTCCTCTGCCTTACCGATTTTATTTGGAAATGAAATAACCTAACTACAACCTATATGAAAATTAAAAGAAATAACATAAAATTAACAATCCATGGGTTGCCTCCCATATAATGCTTCTTTTAACGTCGGTAGCTTGATGCTCTTCTTATGCTGAAGGTGGTTCGAATGAATCATGCAATGGTAATGCAATCATCGATTTTACAATTTGCACATGAGCTACCATGGCCTGGATACTACTCTCTCTCTGATTCTCCTTCCTTCTCCTTCTTCTTCTCTAAAGTTTCATTCTAAATGCCTCCCCAAGATCCTCAATATCCTCCCAATCATCGAGGTTGGAGCTAAGGGAGAACTATTGTCTTTCTTCAACACTCTGAAGGTTATTTGATGCTTGCTGACCCTTAGAGTTAGTTCACCCCCATTAACGTCAATTATAGAGTGAGTAGTAGCCAAGAGTGGTCATCCAAGGGCTATAGGAGTTTTCACATCTTTAATATCCAATATATAGAAGTCTGTGAGGAAGGCATATATATTGATCTGCACTTGGACATCCTTAATAACCCCCTTCAGTTGATGAACTGTTCTGTCTATCGTTTTCACTAGCATCTTTGTGGGTTCTAGCTCTCCTAACCCCAATTTTTTACTAAAGGTATAAGGCATCATATTAATACTCGCTCCTAAATCTGTAAATGCCCTATCTATTTTGACTCTATTGATACTACAAAGAATGTAAAAATCCAGTGGATCCTCTTTCTTCTGTGCTATGTTAGGGTTTTCTTCAGCTATACGCTCCTTAACCTTCTTCTTATTTGGTTCTTCTAGTATGAGCTTTGTTTGTAGATATTTCGTTATGTCTTCAACCTCGTTTAATTCAACCTCCTTATAATTTCTTATTATCCTACTTGAAATTAACTTCTGCTAAGTTAGAATAAGGTACGAAAATTTTGGTCGAGGTTCCTCGATTGGCTTAATTATGAGCTCATTTGGAAGGAATTCTATAATTATTTGTCATTCTCCTTTAGCTCCATCTTCCTTCGCATGTTTGAGTTTCTTTTCCTAGGTCTACGTAATGGCCATGATTCGTTGCTTTGGGTTAGACTCGGTTATTGCATCCCAAGTAGAAATTGCCTCTAATAGTTGACCTATTTGGACCTCTAGATTGTGTATTGAAGAGGATTGGTTCTTAGTGACTTGCTTGAACTTGCTTTTAAGCCTCCTATGTGCATCCTCTATGCCTCCAATTTTATCCAAAATCATATCCAACTTGCATTCCAATGTACTCGATTTGTCTTGTTGGAAGCCTGGTTGTCCTTAAGATCTGAACTGTCTTTCGACATTGTTCTTTTATGAGAAGTTAGGGTTATTCTTCAACTCAGGGTTATATGTGTTTGAGTAGGGATTATTTACCCCACCTCATCCATATTAAGCTCCCATATAATTCACTTGCTTTGGATCGCTTTCCTTCATCAAGAAACAGTCCACCGTATCATGGTCCATCTGTTCACAGAGTTCACACTTTAGTTGCGTGGCTTTTATTGGAGCTGAGGACAAAGCCTTCATATTGTTGAGCTATTGAGTTAATTTATCCATTTTAGCTTGCACCTCCATCATTTGATTAATAGGTATCATTCCTTTTTTATCTTAGAAAGTAGTGGTTTGTTTACTCCACTCGTTTGTCCATAGGCAGCTATTACTCACAATCTCCTGTATTAGCTCTTCTACTTCATCTACCATCTATCTCATCGGTGATCCTCCCAAAGTTGCATCAATTATGCCTCTCATGTGTGGGTTTGCCTTGTTATAGAATGTCTACAAAAGGAATTCCTTGGGTAAGTTATGATGTGGGCATTTCCATTGCAAATCCTTGTATCATTCCCACACTTCATAGATCAAATCCCCACCACTATGATGGAAGTTAGTAATTTCCTTAATAATCTTCATGCTCTTGGTAAGGGGAAAATACTTATCTAAAAACGCACGAACTAGCTGATCCTAAGTTGTGACATTGGCTGGGTTGAGGGAATGATACCAAGCCTTTGCTATATCTCTAAAGGTAAAAGGAAAGAGCCTAATTCTTAGTGCATCTTTCGAAAGCTTGTAGTACCAAAAGGTATCACAGATTTCAAGGAAGTTTACTATATGTGGCGTTAGGATCTTCATTTGTTATTCCATAGAATTGCACGTTTTGTTGAAGCATGTGTAGGAGGGCCAGTTTGATTTCAAAAGATGCTGCTTAAACGGGTGACCTAGCTGCTGCTTTGTTAGCCGCATTGAACCATGGTCTCATGAAGTCTTTGGTTCGCTCCGTGATCCAAATCTTGCTAAAATTCCTCGGCCATTGTTACTTTCGCAAATTTCCTTTTCTTTTTCATGAACAGCTTTCCTAACTGATCATTTTAATCGAGTGATGTCTAAATCTAAGGTCTCAGCTGCATGACTCGAACTTCTCGTGACTCTTGTGTTTATGCAAGAGCATGATTTCAAAAATAGAAAGAAAAAACAAAACGAAAAACAAAAATATAACTAAACACCTTAAGATATAGAATGAAACTAATCACCTACCTAACAATGTTAAAAACTTAGTCGAGTTATTTCAATGTGTGTAAGTTTTAATTAATTAACCTCGATAATTTGCAAGCGCACAATTCGTTCACATCGCACCTAAGGTGTCGATCCCACGAGGAGGGATAATCTTAAAGATATCAAAACCAGCCCGACCCATCTGACCTATGGCCCATCATTTTTTAATTTTTTTCTAAAAAAATATGACTGACCGTGCCACAAACAGTTCCATCCAGGCTCGTCGGGCCATGGGCCACCATGGCCCATTAACATCTCTAGATAATCTAGTCCTAAAATCAAAGACTAGAATATTTCACATAATTTGAAAATAAAATTCAATTTAATCAAGCAAATAAATTCACAATTCAATCACGAAAATATTAATAATTTAGCAGTTGCAACACACACTCAAGAATTAACCTAAAAGAATTACCAATTGAGATAAAGGGAATTTTACCTATCCTTAACGCTAACCTAATTGATTATGAATTACCACATTATTGGTTCTAGACAATCCTAGGGTTAATGCACCTTAATGCTTGTGCAGAATTAATCATAATAAATACAAATAACACATAAATAATTAGATTTTATTAAGTCAAAGATAAAACCCTGAATGAGAGTTTAAAACACGATCAACATCCAAAAATCATATCATCAACTGTTAATCTAATTCTATACAATAATCAAACTAAAAATAACAGGAAATACAAATTGAACGAACAACAGGAGGCAGTGATGTCGGGAAACTCCTGATCTGGGAAGTACATTGAATAAGCTTCTTCTCCTTTTCCCTCTTCTTTCTCCTCTTTCTCTATCTCTCCATAATTCTGTCTAGGGTTTCTCTAAAAGTGGCTAATGCAAAAGCTCCCTTTACCTCTCTGTCTTTTTCTTTAAATACCTTTTATGTTCTGAACAACCCTAGGATTTTTTCAAGGTCTAAAAGGTCTGAAAAATCCCTCAAAACTTGATGTTTTGAATTGTTTGCATGTTTGCCCGAAGAAGGATACAATATAGCCCTACAGGTTACGATGGTGGGCCACATTTGAGCCTTCTATCAAGATCATCGCATGTAGGCCACAATTGTGGGCCATGTCTTGGGCTTCTATGATCGTGGCCTATTGTGTCATAATTTTGAGTCGTTGTTTTGGCCAGAGTATCTTTAAAACTTCTCTGTTCTTGGATGTTGACCCTGAAATACTAACAAACACATCAAGGTACCTCAAAAACATAATAATTAAGCTCAAAGACTTGTACTAACCCATAAAACAATTAAAACATAAATAATTAACAAATGAACACAATTTTAACCTAAACACAGACTAAACAATTGAATTAACAATTAAATATAAATCAAACTAAGCCCTAAAATATGATGTGAAAGAGGAAGAATTTAGAGAAGGGAAGAAGCCACAATCGTGCAAAATGTCATTATTGTGCATGTCAAGAGGATGAACTCTTTGTCACTATCATTGTAACATCCCATCCCCTCCTGCAAGGGTAAAATGGTAAAATTGGCATAGGATGAGACTAATAGGGAATAATTAGTACTGTTCATGCATAATAGGATTGATACACAGTATCAACTGTGTACATGGAATTACGGAATATGCATTCATGATAATTCCCGGTAATTGGGCCTAACGGCATTTTATTGTGATCAACGTGGTTATGGGATTTGAAAAATTATTCTGAGTGCGCCATTGAGCGTTTTACATTTTTGTGGGATTTATAGGAATTTTTCTGGAATTTTCTGAAGAAACTTTCCGGACCGGCAAAATCGCCGGTAACTGGCCTAAACATGTTTTGGGGTAGAAAAGGTGATTTTCGTGATTGAAAAATTATTTGGAGTGCACTGTTTCATGTTTTATAATTTTAGGGAATTTCAATAATTCTCAGAAAAATAATTTGGGGAAAATTTCCGGAAATTTTCGGACCGGATAAATTGCCAATTGGCGAATCGGTCGATTTTCGGTAGCAAAAATCGCTACCCAATGGCACTGTAATATTGAGTATATTATTTTGGGACTGAAAGTAGGGTCATTTGAATTAATTGGAGTAAAATTTTGATCTGGATTAATAAATTGATATTTTGACTTTTCTTAAAAAAGTTGACCAATGGTATGTTGCCATTTAAAAGCAACATTTAATGCTCTCTTATCTTTTGATTTCGGTGGTGTGCCTTTAAAAAGAATGGGAAAGAACTCCTTATGGCTTAAAACAACTTATCTCATCCGAAAACACTCCTCTCTCCCACCACCATCGATTTTTGCTTCCTTTTTTCTCATCTTCCTCCAAACTTCAAGCCTTCTTCTTCTTGACACCAAGCTCCTTCCTTTCTAAGAGGACCTTACACTTGCATGTGTTAGAATAGAGTGGAGAAGGTGTTGAGTAAGAGTAGTAACTAAAGAATTGAAGAGAGTTTGAAGTTGGAAAAAGCTTGAATTGGTAAGTATTCATTTAAGGTTTGATGTTTAAGTGATGTTTGCATATGGAATTAGATGTCATGATAGTAAGGAGTGATTAATAAAAGGTTTAGAGCATCTATTAGGTTCATGTAAGCATTAAAGTGATTACTAATATGGTTTAAAGTAATGGGTGTAAGGCTAGGTGATGGTTGAATTGAAAGTAGTATGATATGGTTTGATTTTAAATGGAATATGGATAATTATTTGAGTATTTGAATTGAGGAATTTAATACTGCCAATTTTTCAGTATTAGCCCTAGTATATGTATGACTGTAGTAATATTTAATTTGTATTTATTTTGATGTCTAGTGATGTGAAAAAAAAGTTGGAAGTGATTGAACTAAGGTTAACATTAGATCTGGAAAATTGGAATTATAATTGATGTTACTGTTTTATTCATAACTTATTGTGTAGAAATGCAAATGAGGTAAGG
>JANZLF010000004.1:20054086-20077937 GCA_026546835.1 Erythroxylum foetidum | reverse complement strand
TAAATAGATTAAGAAACATTGATTTATGGATATAGTGATTTGATATGATATTGGTGGTATTTGATACAAGAAGTGAAAAATTGTGAAGAAACTGAGAAATATGTATGATGAGAAATTAGAAAAGAAAGTGATTGATTATGATCTTTTAGAAGAAATTATGTGAGAGAATAAGTTACTTGGGCATTTATTCAGGTAGGAATTTCGAGGACGAAATTCTTTTAAGAGAGGGAGAAATGTTAGACCCCAAACTTTTCTTGGAAATTAGAAATTATTAAATGAAATTAAATGAGGAAATATGTTATGATTCCTTGAAATGAATGAAAAAGTATAAATGAATCTATGAGTTTTGATGAAATGAAAGACATTTGAGTTTCCTTGTGTTTTGCATATGTTTGATAAAAAGATGAGATTGTATGATGTTGAACATGGTCTCGTCCAATAAATAGAATGGTGTTTATTGTATTCCTTTCTGTTGAGACAAATTTCTGGACTTATGTGGAATTGATTGGCTTCTTTAGCCTTTTTAAGGATTATGGAGTATTTGCATAGCTCTAAAATGAGGTATTGTGTATTGTGTTTGGACGTGAGAATTGGAGAATGTGGATGATTGAAGTGTTTGTGAAGGTGCTGTAAATTGTGTGGGAGTTTGAAGAAATATGGATAGTTGAAGTTTGGGGAAGGTGCTGTCAAAATGCCAATTATGGACAGAAAGTTTGAATGAAGTTTTGTCCCTCATAAAGTTAAAAATTGACCAAAAAAGTCTTCTTGAAGATTGTAGTTTAGGTTTTGATCTTTTCATTGATGTATAATATGTTAATTTTGGTTGTGAAAATTGGAAGATATGAAATTTGGATGTTTGGATGTTGTTTTAGGAGGACAAATTTCTGACAGAAACTTTGATTGAAAACTTGACCTAGATAGAGGTTGAAATTGCTTTTAAGTGTTTTATGAAAGTTTTAGATTATGTTTTGATCTTTCCATTGATGCAAAGTATGAAAATTTTGGAGCAGAGCGATGGACAACGTGTCCCACATTTCCTTTGCAGTATCGCATCCGTGGACTTTGTCATACTCACTTCTGCTTAGGGTACAACTCAAGAAAAACTTCGCTTTAGAGTTCAGTTGAAATCTCGCCTTTTGATCATCCGTCCATTTGATCCGTGGAATAAGATTTCCATCTTCATTTACTGGTGTGTATGGTCCATTCTCTATCACGTCCCAAAGGTCAACATGAGTAGATTTTATAAACAGCCGCATCCTATCTTTCCAGTAATGGTAATCCTTTTCGTTAAATGCTGGAGGTTTAGTGACTGAGGCACCTTCTGCAATGTACGTATGTGATTCCGCCATTATCTTTGATCCACACTTTGTTACAGTGATCCTTGGACACCAAGCTCTGATACCAATTGAAGTGAATAACACGTTATTACAATGCTTATTATACGATTTATAAGTGCACAAGAAGGGGGGTTGAATTGTGTACTTACACTTATAATAAAAACTTTAAAAAATGTTTTGTTAAAAGAAAACTTATTCTTTTCACATAAACTGTTGTAAGTTAAAGTTGATTGTATTCTTGAAAACTTGTTAGAAAACTAAGTAATAAACGAAACTTTGAACGTTAAGAGAGATAAGGATAGAGAAGTTGACACATTAATTTTTATACTAGTTCACCCCCAAACCGTGGGCTACGTCCGATCCTCAGATCTCTTTATGAGATTTCACTACTTCTCAATCGTTACAAGTATTCTTTTACTCCGAGCCTTTTCAGGTCTCTTACAGTCAGTATTTTTCACACTTAACCTTTGCAGGCTATCTGTATTACTTTCTCACAGAAAGATTTTCGAGCTTTGTTACAGTAAGATAGCTCTAGCTGTTTGCACAATAAACTCTCAAGTAAGCTTTTAACGTTCACGTAAATGTAAATCAGCTAACTTTGCAACCTACGACTTCAACTCATATTTATAGCCTTCATCTGTAACTGCTTCTTGAATCTTACTTCTTGATTCTTGAAAGAAACGGTTATTCAATTGAGTTCTGTAACTAACTCGAACTGACTCTTGATTTGCTTCCGTCTGCTTTTCTTTCGTCTGTTTTTGGCTTCCGTCTGCTTTTCATTCTCCGTCTGTTTTTTGGCTTCGTCTGTTTTTTATTCTCCGTCTGTTTTTTGGCTTTGTCTGCTTTTCGTTCGTCTGTATTTCAACTTCGTTTGTATTTTATTCTTCGGCTGCTTTTTAGTCTTTGTTTGCTTTTCAACTTCGTCTTATTTTCTTTAGTCTGATTTTCTTTCGTCTGCTTTTTCAACCTTCATTGTTTGTACTTCATCAAAATCATTAATGTAAAGTCATTTTGACTTAACATTTGCTTTTATTATTCATATTAAAACCACATTGTCCTACTAGAGGCATTAAAATGACAAAGGAACTTAGATTTGACAAGTTGTTTTATTCTATTTTTCTTTTATTATTATCTACCTTGTTTTGTCCTTTAGGAGTAACCAAATTTATGATTTAGCCTTTTCTTTAATTGATAATAACCATATTGATAGCCAATTACCCTATTTTTCTTGAAGAGTTTTAATCTATTTTTGGACCCCAAAGGATTTGCATTTTCTTGATTGTATAAAACTTAGATTATATTGAACAATTTTAAAGGGAAGGTTTGTTGCATGGCATGTTATTTGTTAAATTTATTTCTTCTCTAGTGTATTGTTGTTACAATCTTATATTATCTCCAAAGTGGCTCCAAGTTCAAGTTTGTAAAAAACAAAGAAAAGAAAAGAAAGCTTAAAGAACCGGAAGAATTATTGTTTTGCCAACTGAAATCCTTGCTTTAAAGATTTATTCTATAAAGAACCAAGTGTTTTGTAGTATTACTGAGGTACCTTTTCTTCACAATGTTGCCTTTTTAATCATCTTAAATAAAAATAAATATATTTTTTACTTGACACAAATTAAACTTAATTAAATATATTTTTTAAACAACCTGAGTTCGGATCCAATCATAAAGACTTAGCAGTGGTGTCATCCCCACTCCCTTCAATGCCATACTGTAGTGATCACGTGACGTCGAGAATATACCAACTCTATATCCCGAGGAAGTATGGAAATCCAACGGTTATAAATGGGTTCCTACACATTTCCATGGGCTACATGACATTTACCGGCACTTTATTCCCGCCCAATTTCGTGTTGACGATTGTAGGGAATCACGATGTGTGGAAGAGCTCGTTGTAGTCTACGAGCAGACGACATTCCGAGGGCCTGTCACCGGATTGGTGCTGCAGCTCGCACCGTCGACATGGAACGGTACTCTTCATCTTCACCCTGCCCGTCACTTTAAGCTTCCTAGAGTATATTGATGATTTTGACTAACAGGTACCGACCGTCCTACAACGTTTCTCCGGGAGCTTATTTACCGGTGGTTCGCAGAGAGGATGGAGGCAACGGCGAGAGTTATGCTATTCACTGCATGAGATGGGGTTTAATTCCAAGTTTCACTAACAAAAATGAAAAACCCGATTTTTACAGGATGGTATATCTTTGCTTCCTACTCCTTTAATTTAGTTAGTGTGGAATTATAGGCCGAAAAAAGATAGATGGAGTTCAGATAAACTTTTGTTAATTTCTATTGGATCAGTTCGCACTATCAAGTCGTAAGTTGATCAAACTTGTTGCATATTGCAGTTCAATGCACGATCTGAGTCAGTTGGTGAAAAGGCTTCTTTTCGTCGTCTACTTCCTAAAAGTCGGTGTCTAGTGGCAGTAGAAGGGTATGCTAGTGAAATTTCCTGTTCTCTTTTTGCATTGGATGTAGTTCTCTCGATCAGTTTTCTTGTGGAATTGTCTTAGATTAATGTTCAGAAAGCACTATGATGTAGGATAGATAGAAGAAGTATCAACTAGTAGCTTAAATCACAAAATAAGGAAATATAACTAACATTAGGCTGCTGAATACCAAGTTTCAGGGTTGAATATTAGTTAGGAATGCTGAAATTTCAGATTTTATACAGCTGGAATTTTAAGGTTTGATTGCTGGAAATTTAAACTTAAGATTTTTAGGGTTTAATATGGCTAGAATATAGGTTTGGGATGATTAGAATGTAAGTTAGGTTTGCTGGAATTTAGTGAAGAACACAAAGAATGGATAATAGGAAAGTAGGAATTACTCTTAGAATCAAGCATCACACATTGTAATTGAAAACTTAAGTTTGTAGAAAAATTCCAGATTGCTTATTATTGATGAATAGTTAAATGCAAATATATACAGAGAGTTTTAGAACCCTTATTCTAGTAGGAAAAGGCTTCTAATTTAAAACTTATTATAATAGAAATTTTATAAGTCCTATGCAACTAGGATAATATATCTAAAATAGAATAACATAAAAGTACGATTTCCTATTTGATAAGGTATTCTAATACAATCTAAATTTCAACTCTTATCACTTATTATCAACTCAATTCCCAATCTTCATCCCACCAAATTAAGACTTGTGGTTGACTAATTTTTCTTCTTTTATTTCTTCTATATACTTCAAGCTCTTTTGCATCAATTCTCCCCGACTTGTCTGAAGTCGTCCTCGATTTAGAGTGTGACAAATACAGATCATATAAGTCTAGATTCAACTTTTGAAATTCTGATTCGAGAATCCAAGTACTGTTAGAAATTTGTCTTCTTCTCCACTTGATAAGAATTGTCGATATCCTCCATTTCATGTGGCTACAATTTGTTCATCTAGAACATGTTCTATCTCCTCTTTAAGATGGGGAATGGTTTAAATTCTTACAGTTGTATTATGAGATTGCTCATCATCTTTTCCATGATAAATAGTTAAGTCTGCAATATTAAAAATAGGACTTATTCCCATATCACTTGGTAATTCCAAAACATAAGCATTAGCACCTATCTTCTTGATGATCTTATAAGGTCCAGCATTTCGTGAATGAAATTTCTTCTATTTCCCTTTTTGAAAATGCTCTGATCAAATCCTAACCATCACAATATCCCCATCATTAAATTCTACCAATCGACGATGTGGATTAACATTTTTTATAAGAAGAATTGCCAGTTGTTCTCTTTCATCGTATTTCATCAAAGATGTCTCTCATGTGTTGTGCCAAACTTTAAGCTTCAACACTAACTCATGTTGTTTGTGGTAGAGGAACCAAATCAATAGGTTTCCTTGATTAAACTCCTGAAACTATCTTAGCCCAATTTATAGAACTATTGTATGCAATTTTTTCCATAGGAAGAATTAGGTCCTAATTTTCCATATTGTCTCTAGCCAAACATATTAACAAGTCCCCCAAATTTTCATTTACCGCCTCTGTTTGTCCATCGGTTTGAGGATGGAAAGAACTTGAAAAATGAAGCTTAGTGTTCATTGTTTCTCATAGAGTTCAAAAATAACTCATAGATTTTATATCACGATTAGAGATGATGCTTAAAGGTTATCCATGGAGATGTACAACCTCTTTGAAGAAGGGTTTAACTATATGACCAGTTTCATTAAGTTTGGAATATGGAATAAATTGACTCATCTTGGAAAACCTATCCACCACCACAAAAATAAAATCATAACCTCTTATAGTTCTAGGAATTCCCAAGACAAATTCCATGCTTATGTCATACCATGGTTCGTGAGGCATAGGCAGCGGTGTGTATAATCCAAAATTTTGCTTTCTTGATTTCTTCAAATGCTTTACTTGCTACCATTGACCAAGTAAATTGTATCTACTTTATACAATCAGTAATGGGTACCATTATGGTACTAAAATTACGAATAGATCGCATATAGAATGTTACTAGGTCATGGAAACTCCTTGTCTCATGCACGGCTTTTGGAATTGGCCAATCAAGAATGACCCTAATCTTCTTGGGATTAATCTCCACTCTACAGTAGGATATAATAAAACTAAAAAATACAACACTTGCCTCAAAACTCTCAGGACTTGTTGTAGATGTAATAGGTGATCTTCTTTAGTCTTGCTATATATTAATATATCATAAAAAATATCCCACCAAAAATCTACCCATAAATTGTCGAAGTACATGATTCATCACTTTTATACTCTTTAGTCTTGAAAGTTGTTTTTCATTCATATCCAAGTCTGATTCTAATTTGATGGTACCCACTTCGTAAGTCTATCATGGTAAAAATAGTCACTCCAGTCAACGTATCTAACATGCCATCAAGGCGAGGAATTTGAAATCTATTCCTTATTGTGATCTTATTTATTGCTTGATAATCAATACACATTCTCCAACTTCCATCCTTTTTAGGAGTTAAAAGTGTTGGAATTGCAGACTTCGTTGAATAAATCCTTTTTTCAATAACTCCTCAACTTTGTCTCTTCAACCCTTCATTCTAATAGAAGTCAGGTGATAGGCTAAAATATTTGGTAGAGTAGATGCACGTACCAAGTTAATAGCATGTTAAATATGTCATAAAGGAGGTAATTCACCTAGTAAAGTTATGGGTGTTTCAGGCTTTGTTTCCGTTACTTCCCTTATGACCATAGCAAACACAATCCCTTTTTCCTTGTAATAGCTTCAAATTCTCTCCCCTTAAAGATATTAAGAGGCTTTTACTTGACATTTATGACTGTCTTGCTACTTCCTCTTTGTTTTCTTCCTTGTTTACCTCCATAGGCTTCAAAATTATCTTCTTTTCATGAAATATAAAATGATAGGTGTTAACTTTTTCGAAGTGCCAAACATCTGGATTACAAATCCACGGTCTCCCAAGTAAAATGTGAGATACTTTCATAGGAATGACATCACATTAAATAGAGTCCTCATATGTTCCTAATTTGAAAAACAACAAGCACCTCCGAGCAGCTAGTATAGTACTATCATCTTCCCAAGCAACTTTGCATGGATTTGGATGTTTCTTCTTGAGTATATTCAATTGCTTCAACATCTTCTCCGATACACCATTCATACTACTTTTTGCATCAATGATATGCTTGTATACTTTCTTTTTGCATCTAACTTGAGTAAAGAAAATAAAAGTGCAAAGCCATTCTTCTTGTTCTTCCACATTAGGGGTTGTAAGTATGCGTCTCACTACATTAAGATTTGAAGGACTAGTTAGTTCATCTCTAGAGCCTCCTTTCAATTTCTCTCCAGCTTCATTCACACACGTACTCATCAGATTCTTCCTCCTCTTTTTATCCCATCATATTTGAAGCTTTATTTGGACATTCATAAGCAAAGTGGCCCCTCCTATTGCATCGGAAGCACTTCTTATCGCTGCTGCCTCCTTTTGTCCCAGTCTCAATTGTCACTTTGCCTTTAAATTCAGCTCCTTGAGAAGTTTTCTAGTTATTTTGTGGTGTAGTAGATTTTAATGCATTGGGTGGTCTAAAGTTTTGTGCCGTCGTAATTCTCTTTATGCCAAACGGCTTGACTTCAAAGCTTTTTAGTTGTTTTCTTAAGTATTGTTTCGCTTTTAAAGTCAAGTGATATGCATCTTCAAGGCTTACTTCAAAGCTTTTTAGTTAGTTGTTTTCTTAAGTATTGTTTCGCTCTTAAAGTCAAGTGATATGCATCTTCAAGGCTGTAAATGCTTTGCATAATCAGCTCCTTGTGAATCTCTGCCCTTAAATCCATTTTTTCAGTTAGATATAAGTTGTTGTTCTGGCTCCATCCCTTCACGTCAAATCGAAAGTTCGTCAAATATTTTCATTTACTCAGGTGCGGACATAATACCTTGTCTTAAAGTTGTGAGTTGATCTTGTAGATTTTCTTGATAATGAAATGGCAAGTATTTTCTAAATAATTTCAACGTCATCTCTTCCCAATCAACAATTTATGGCTGGCCTTTTTTCGAAGCCAATGCTTCATCGATCTGCACTTGATTTTGGAGTGTCCAACTAGCTTCATCTTTGCGAATCAAACTTTTCAATCTTCTGATGTGGTAACAGTCAAAGAAATCTTCCATTACTGCTGTTCAGTCTAGGAACAAGTGTGGATCCATCTTTTCTGCAACATCAGAGGCTTCAGTGCAAACTTTCTTAGTAATGTCATTGAATTTGTTTTGTGTTTCAACTCGATCGTGGCCTCTAAAGGCTCACATGAACTTTCCATGTGTTGCTGGTTGATTTCTTTATCTTAGATCTCTTGATAGGCATTGATGTCCTAACCCCATTTGCTGTTGATTAGTGTAAGCCTCTTCGTATTGGATTTCACTTTCTCCACCCTCACCATCAAGTGTTGTTTGTTATCTGACATTGTTTTCTGGATGAATTCTTGGAGCACCATGTGATGGAGGGTTAGTAAGGTCCAATCTTTCTATAACTCTTAAAAGAAATCTCATCTCGTTCCTGGTTGTTGAATATTCCTTTATATGCCCTTCCGCTACGTGGCGTCATCATGAACTAAGGCTTTGATACCAAATTGATGCAGGACAAATAGAAGAAGTATCAACTAGTAGCTAAAATCACTTAATAAGAAAATATAACTGATATTAGGCTATTGAAATACAAAGGTTCAGGGTTAAATTTTAGCTAGGAATGTTAAAGTTTCAGATTTTGTAGAGCTGGAATTTAGACTTAGGATTTTAAGGTCTAATATTGCTGGAATATAGGTTTGAGATAACTAGAATGTAGGTTAGGTTTGCTGGAATTAGTGAAGACCAAAAAAAATGGATGATAGGAAACTAGGAATCACTGATAGGGTTTAAAAATCACCCTTAGAAGAATGCATCACATCTTCTAATTGAAAACTCAAGTTTGTAAAAGGATTCCAGATTGCTTATTATTGATGAAGAGTTGAATACCCATGTATATATAGAGTTTTGGAACCCTTATTTTAGCAGGAAAAGGGTTTCTAATTTAAATCCTGTTATAATAAAAATTCTATAAGTCCTGTACAACTAGGATAACATATCTAAAATAGAATAGCATAATACTCCTACTTCCTATCTAACAAGGAATCTTAACACAATGTAAATTTCAGAACTTATCTTTCGTTATCAGCTTAATTCCCAATTCTCATCCACCAAATTAAGACTTGTGGTTGATTAATTTTTTCTCTTTTATTTATTCTATATACTTTAAGCTCTTTTGAAGCACTATATTATTTAATTTTTTTTAATTTGGCACAGCCAGAGATTTACAGACTGGAATTTTGAAGTATTTGAATATTGCTAGTGTTTGGAAAGCAGGATAGTGGCCAGTTTAAATTCTGATTCTTATAAGTATAGTAAATTCAGGGATCAAATTTTTTAAGAAGTCAAAAGTTTGGTTGTTTTGGACACTTGGTTTCTTTTATGTCGTATAGTTTTTCTACTGTTAATTCTGGTAATTGAGTTCAGCTGAATTATCTTTGCATTAACATACTCGTTTCCATAACCTTAACTCTCTAGATTCTATGAGTGGAAAAAAGATGGGACCAAGAAGCAGCCTTACTATATCCATTTCAAGGATGATAGGCCTCTTGTATTTGCTGCCCTGTACGACTCATGGAAGAACTCTGAAGGTAGTTTTGAATGCTTTGTGCATTTATGTATTTAATATACAATGAGTTTTGCCTAGCACTCACAGTTGAGTCTGCTCTTTTTTTTTTTTTTAAATTCAGTTCATACCCTTCTGTTATTTGTGTGGTTTTTAATAATGTGTCATGCCATGTACATGCTTACCTACCCCCTGAGAGATCCATGTCCAAGGATAAGTGAGCAGAAGAAAATATTGCCCCTGGGGTATTCTAATAGGAATTTTAGTAGAGAATTGTATTATTTACGTAGATGTAGGAAACAGTAGCCGAATAACTCCTGGGAGATAGCTCCCAGGCCAATACACAATCAGTATTTTCAGAATATGAATGATAATCTCCCCTCTCTATACCGAATCCTATATATCCACTGTACCTCCTCATTCTCACTCTCTCTCTGTAACTAATTCCTAACCTCCAGCCTATGTGGCATTTGTATTTGTTCCCCTCCCCATTGTACCCTTACAGATGTTGTATACTAATACTAATACTAGCATGCTGATAACTAGGAAGAGTGCTAACATATTCATCTCCACTAGTGCACTCACTAGTAGTCCATACATTCTTACCAAGGGTCTTACATGCACATTGATCATAACTTATTTTTGCCTTGCTGCAGGGGAGATCCTTTACACATTTACCATACTTACAACATCAGCATCATCGGCCTTACAATGGTTGCACGGTGAGAGGTTTTCCCTTGATTCTATGGCATAAGATATTTCCTTTGTACTGTTCACAAAACTGATAATGAACATTGGATCATTTACAAGTACTGAAATACATGTCATTTTGCTATTAAATATATATTTGGAAAGGCAGAACCAGATGGTGAATGCGTAGTGCCCTCAAAGCTGATTTAAAATATAGATATATTATCTTTCTTAGTCAGCAGTTTGCATTGCTTAGTCCAAGATCTCAATCCTTTATACTAAACACGAGAGTGGAAATATTCTCTTTGTATACCATGTAAATTGGTGTCTTTAACAGCTTTATCCTTCCTCTATCTAAGAAGCTTAATGCTGATATTTAATTCATCTGTTAATCCAGATAGGATGCCTGTTATCTTAGGTGACAAGGGAGCCGTTGACACATGGTTAAATGATTCGCCCTCTTCCAAGATTGATACTGTGCTTAAACCTTACGAAAATTCAGAGTTGGTATGCCATAGCAGCTTCTAATTCATAGGAAATGGGATGCCGAGATGTCTTTTTGACATAGCTTTTGATATCTAGGTATGGTACCCGGTGACACCAGCAGTGGGTAAGACATCTTTCAATGGACCAGAGTGCATTAAAGAGGTTTGCCCAGTTTGGCCTTTCATCACTTTGACTCAACATGAAAGTAATATGCCATTGGTTATGAAAGTAAATATTCGCTATTTCTAGTTTTTGACCTTCCACTATATGAACTATGGACTAAATTTGGCAGATACAACTAAAGGAGGATGGCAGGAGCTCCATCTCAAAGTTTTTCATGAAAAAGGAAATCAAAGAAGAACCAGCATCAAGACTAGAGAGGAGTACATGTGACACAGTGGGCAAGGAAGATCCACCAGAAAGAGTGAAACAGTTGCCTGAAAGTCAGGACAAGACAGTAGTTTCACCATTTATCACTTCGGAGGATCTTGATTTCAAATCAAGTATATATAAGCCATCTCTTGATGAAGAACCAAAGAACAAAGCAAAGCGGGACCGTGAGGAGCTCTTAGCTGGTTCAGATGCGAGTACAGATGAAAACAAACAATTGCATTCTGGTCGTGCGAAGAAGGCCAGCCTTACGAGCGGTGATGATCAACAGCGGACCCTTTTTTCATACTTTGGCAGAAAATAAATTGTGCGCGTCCGTTGCATTTTATGTGTATATACTACATGTCGGATTTAGTACTATGACGTAGTTTTGGTTTTTGAATGATTTAAGGCTAACATAATAGGGTATACAGCCCAGACTTCAGTGACCGTCCAGCAGCGGAAGCGTAATCTCATTCTCCTTTGCCGGTGGTGTGTCAGTGTTGATGACCCTCTTTACAACTTATCTGCAGCTTTGTTTTCAATTGCTAGCTGCAGATTTTGTTTCTTTTGGGGTGCAGCAGCCGTTTTCCTCCCTTGTTGGAGCTATTGTTTCCTAGTTCATGGTTTCTCTTAAGGGTTTAGCGAACTAGAAAAAACAGAGAAATATAAGGATCCAGTATTATCTCAAGTACTACATTCATCAAGTGCACCTTTTACATTTCTCCGTACAAAAAAAATTATTTAATTCTATTTTACCTCCAACCAATTGAAATGCGTCATGTAACATTATTTGCGGTTTATTTTACAAATTAATGACTTTAAAGAAAGGAATCCGATAAAGTAATACGTGACCTTTAAATTTATTTCATGAAGTATTCTCAATCCTTATAAATAGAGAGATTCAACTTATTTTATAAGAGATTTAACCTATTTTGAGAGAAGAAGCTTTGAGGTTGAGAAGGACTTAGAAATTTTAAATTTTTAAGTGTTTCTAAAGTTAAAGAAAATACTTTGATGTTTCGTCAAGTTTATAAAGAGATTGAAATTACAAAAAACATTCATATAGCGGTAAGTTAAGTGGCTCTCATAAAGGCAAGACGCGTACGAAGTCAACTCAATCAACGCTCGCACAACACTAAAATTCACGAGGAGCGAGGGCACTTTGTTGTAATTATCATTAATTGATTTTCTAACAACTTTATTTCTTAGTTTCGTCAAACACGAAATTTGTCTACAAAGTTTTAGCATGCTCAATGGGACACTTTCACCCATCTTCTCTTTCCTTCGTCATAAGCACAAGTCAAAGCGTCCTGAAGTGCATGAAATATATACAAATTTTCTTAAGTATTTTGTTTGACTTTCATATTAAATATCTTATTTTCATTATTTTTAGATATATTTTCATATAATTGTACATATTTGACCTTTGTATGATTTCAAGTAAAAACAAAAAGAAAATCACAATATTTGGAGGAACATGAAATGGCTCAAGCCTGTGTAACCAATGCCCTATATGAATCAAATGAAAGAAGAAGCATGGCCTATACTATGGCTTAGAAAAAGATTGTGTGGTGATTGAAAAAATTTGTAAAGTAACACTGCTTGAGCCACGACTAGGTCATACTATATGCTAGTCATTAGAAAAATAGGAGGATCATCCACAATTTGTTACTACGAGCATGTCAAAGTTCGTGTCTCTTCCCTAGAGGAAATCAGAGGATCTATGGCTTCGACTGTAAGATAGTGAATGAACCTGCTTACCCTAACAGTGGGTGGGGTTGTATATATACATAAAATTATGTTACAGTTCTGTTACAACAATGATGAGAAATTTATTACAATGATGATAACGACAGCTAATGATACATGTATTTGTAACACCCCATGCAAGCTCAACGTATCGCACAAATGTTGAGCTTGTGATAAGATACCACCTCTGCGGACCTACTTTAGGAAACCACGTAAGATTGATCCACCTACTCACAGAGGCAGTTTACCAACAACGTGAATCAGTCAAACTTAACAGGGTCCACGATCTTCCAGTAGCATCCCACTACAAGAAGAACCACTTTGCATGATCTTCAGTTTTTCCTAGTTTTTAGCCTTTGTTATTCACGTCTGTTATTCCATATTCGATAACTGTTTGCTTAGGTGCTTTAATCTATAAATAGCTAGTAGGCTGTCAGCGTTAGGGGAGTCTTGTCTTTTTCTATCATTTCCAGTTGTATTCGGAGAGTTGTCCACTCCATAAGGACTATTTTATTGAGAATATAATGTTTTAGCATCCTAGCATTATAAACTCAAGTATTGCTTAAATCCTTTTGTCGTTTCCACCCAGTTCTTATCATATTTGGTATCAGAGAAGGTTACCTAACCATGGTTAGTACCAGATCCACAGCTGCACAACCCGAACCACCCACAATCATTACTGACCCCATAGCCCAACAATTGTCTGTCATATCTTCTAAGCTGGAAACCATTGATTTTTTAGCTACTGAAATAGCAGCTATCAAAGCCCAAGCAAATATGCCCCATCAAGCAGAATCTAGCCTAAACGCACAAGCCTAGGGAAAAGCACCAGTGGCGGCAGACGATGAAGATCAAAAAGTTCCTTGGTGGGCTAAATCTCCGAATAGGCGACCACACACCAAGGTGGAGTTTCCAAAATTTGAAGGTGGTGACCCTCGTGGATGGGTTCTTAAAGCAGAGAAATATTTCAGATATTATCAGACCCCTGATGATATGAAAGTTGAAATTGCTACCATGCACCTCGAAGGCGACTCCTTGGACTTGTTTGCTTGGATCAATAGTGAGCGAACACTACTTTATTGGGAGGAATTGGTGAAAGTTCTCCAAGAGAACTATGGACCGGCAGAATTTCAGAATCCGGATGAGTTTTTGTGTAGCATTAAACAAGAGGGAAGTATTCAAGAATACCGACAGGAGTTTGCTAAGAGGTCTGCCCGTGTTAAGCAATGGCCAGAGCATTATTTATTAGGTGTCTTTCTAAGTGGATTGAAGGAAGAATTGAGGTCAGACGTACGGATTCACAAACCCGGACCGTATACAAGGCAATGAGTTTAGCCCTTGAATTTGAAAGCAAAATGGGCTCAAACAAAAGTAACAAGGTGAGCACCTGGACTACTTCCAGCCGAACCACAACACAACCTTCATCTCGACCAAACGCCAACACAATTCGGGAAAACCAGGTATCACACTCTTCTACGGCTGGTTCAAGATTTTCTAATCCCTCTTTCCGCCTGCAGTCTCAATCAAGTTCAGCAAATTCTTGGGAAATAGAAAAACAAAACCGAATTGCCAAAGGGCTTTGTTTCCGGTGTAATGAAAAATTTGCACCAGGTCACCGTTGCAAACAGTCCACTTTTGCACTCATGGAGCTGACAGATGGTGATGAAAATACTGAAGTCCCACCTGACGAAGAAGCTCCCATTTCGGATGATATGGCTGAGATTTCTTTACATGCTATTTTAGGCAAAACTTCGGGTACCACCATGAAGCTACAGGGGAGAATTGGTCATAGGCAGGTCATCATCTTGGTCGATAGCGGATCAACCCACAACTTTATCTCCAACACCATCGTTGATGAGCTAGACCTTAAGGTACAACCAATTACAACCTTTGGAGTTCAAATCGGTAATGGAGACATCGTTCGATGTGATAAAATATGCAAAGACCTCTCGGTTCAGCTACCCAACCTCACAATTGTACAGGATTTCTTTCCATTCACCGTTGGAGGCACGGATTTAGTCCTGGGAATTAAATGGCTAGCATCCTTGAATACCGTTCAAGCAAATTGGAATGAGATGTTCATGGTATTTTTTTTGAATGGCAGAAGGTATAAACTACAGGGAGTTCGAACAAAAGATTCAGAAAATGTTTCTTTTCAGGTTCTAAATGGATTACCCGAGATACCAGCACCTCCTCCTTTTATCCAATCCCTGCTTTTAGCATTTGCCGATATATTTAAAGAGCCACAGATTTTACCAACCTTTCGCACTCACTCACACAAAATACCACTACTTCCTAATGCTACACCACCAAATTTACGCCCTTACCGTTACCCTTACCATCAAAAAACCGAAATAGAAAACCAAGTTTCCACTTTACTAGCTTCGGGATTCATCCGACCAAGCCAAAGTCCCTTCACTAGTCCTGTTTTACTGGTAAAGAAAAAAGATGGATCTTGGAGGTTCTGTGTTTAATAAAATCACCATTCCAGATAAGTACCCCATTCCTAATATAGATGAACTCTTAGACGAGTTACATGGAGCTACCATTTTTTCCAAAATAGATTTACGTTCGGGGTACCACCAAATCAGAGTAAATCCAGATGACATACACAAAACATCATTTCGCACACATTCAGGGCACTATGAATTTGTGGTAATGCCGTTCGGTCTCAGCAATGCACCTTCTACTTTTCAAGCTACCATGAACGACCTCTTAGGTCACACCTTCGTAAATTTATACTGATTTTCTTTGATGATATTCTGGTTTTTAGTAAATGTATGCAGCAGCATCATCAACATCTTCGAACTACATTTCAACTCTTGGCCACCAACTTTTTTTTTGCCAATCCAAAGAAATGTTCATTTGGGGTGCCACAAATTGGGTTTTTAGGGCATGTCATTTCTAAACAAGGGGTAGCTGTAGACCCAGAAAAAATTTCAGCAGTGATGGAGTGGCCAATCTCGCAAAATGTGAAAGAACTACGGGGATTTCTTGGGCTAACCGGTTATTATCGGCGTTTTGTTCAAAACTATGGAATTATTGCACGTCCACTCACAGATCTTACCAAAGAGGATGGTTTTGTTTGGAATACAGCTGCAGAACAAGCCTTTAACCATCTAAAAAAGGCGTTGACCACGGTCCCGGTTTTACACTTACCAAATTCTCTTTACCTTTTACAGTTGAATGTGACGCATCTGCATCAGGAGTTGGCGCAATACTGCTGCAACAAGAGCATCCCATTGCTTATTTCAGTAAAGGGCTTGCATTCTCCAGCCGCATCAAGTCTACATACGACCGGGAGCTACTGGCCTTGGTCCTTGCTTTACAGAAATGGAAACACTATTTACTAGGACGCCCATTCTTTGTCAAAACAGATCATTGTAGCCTGAAGTTTCTTCTCAGTCAAAGGATGACCACCAATGAGCAGCAACGATTGATGATGAAACTCCTCCCTTTTGATTTTACTATTTGTTACAAAACAGGCAACGACAACAGAGGGGCAGACGCACTCTCACGAAGCCCACAACATGCAGATTTTATGACAATGGTACTACCAGTCACAATGGATTTCAATTTTTTGCAAGAAGCCTTGAAAACCGATCCCTACACCAGTCAAATCATGGAGCAGATCATCCAACAACCCGATGTGCATCCTGATTTTCATATTGCTGATCACCACTTATTTTATAAGTCAAGGTTAGTAATTCCCGATACTCCACCACTAAAAGACAAAATTCTTGCTGAAGCCCATAACACTCCTACTGGGGGACATGGTGGTTACTTAAAAACTCTGAAAAGGGTGACTACCAATTTCTTTTGGCCCCATTTGAAGCAAAATGTCAAAAAATATGTCCAAAATTGCCTGATTTGCCAACAAAACAAGTACCAGACACTTGCTCCAGCAGGTCTTTTGCAACCTCTACCTCTTCCCCACCGAGTATGGGAAGACATATCTCTTGACTTCATTGTGGGCTTACTCCGTTCAGCAAGTTATGATACAATTCTGGTCGTCGTTGACAGGTTCAGCAAGTACTCCCATTTCTTAGCTCTATCTCACCCCTTTACTGCAAAGACTGTGGCTGCTATTTTTTGCAGAGAGATCGTACGATTACATGGGATACCACGTTCCATTCTTTCAGACCGAGATGTCATATTTCTCAGCACTTTTTGGCAGGAACTCTTCCGGTTGAGTCAGACCAAGCTTCGCATGGGAACTGCCTATCATCCTCAATCTGATGGACAAACTGAAGTTGTCAATCGTTGCCTTGAAACTTATCTCCGATGTTTCACACAAGAGCAACCCAAAACATGGTCAAAGTTCCTACCATGGGCTGAGTATTCCTTTAATACAGGTTATCATTCATCCTCACAGACAACGCCATTTCAAATCGTGTATGGTAGAGAACCCCCTGCCTTGCATCCTTTTGTGCCAGGAGAGACAAAGATAGCTAAGCTGGAGGAACAATTACTTGAGCGTGATCAAATGTTGCAAGTTTTACGTTCAAACCTTCTTCGCGCCCAATCCCGAATGAAAGCTCAAGCCGATTCCAAGCGTCGTGATATAAACTTGGATGTTGGTAGTTCTGTGTTCCTCCGTGTCCAACCTTATAGGCAAAAATCACTTGCTCGACGACCACACGAAAAACTCTCTCCCAGGTATTTTGGGCCTTACACAATTGTCCGCAAAGTAGGACCGGTTGCTTATGAATTAAAACTACCGGCAACATCCAAAGTACACCCAATCTTTCATGTTTCACTTCTTCGAACAGCGAAAGGCAACACAATACTGTCTGAACCACCACATTTACCCATTTCTTCTGATTGGGAATTTAATGTGGAGCCAGAAAAAATCTTAGCTCACCGATGGGTACAAGAAGCGGGGGTATTACGATTAGAATTGCTGGTGCAATGGGTACATCGTCCATTGGAGGAAGCTAGCTGGGAAGACTATGACTTGCTGGCAGCCCAATTCCCAACATTTTGCCTTGAGGACAAGGCCAGTTTTCAAGGGGAAGGCATTGATAAGATACCACCTCTGCGGACCTACTTCAGGAAACCACGTAAGATTGATCCACCTACTCACAGAGGCAGTTTACCAACAACGTGAATCAGTCAAACTTGACAGGGTCCACGATCTTCCAGTAGCATCCCACTACAAGAAGAACCACTTTGCATGATCTTCAGTTTTTCCTAGTTTTTAGCCTTTGTTATTCACGTCTGTTATTCCATATTCGATAACTGTTTGCTTAGGTGCTTTAATCTATAAATAGCTAGTAGGCTGTCAGCGTTAGGGGAGTCTTGTCTTTTTCTATCATTTCCAGTTGTATTCGGAGAGTTGTCCACTCCATAAGGACTATTTTATTGAGAATATAATGTTTTAGCATCCTAGCATTATAAACTCAAGTATTGCTTAAATCCTTTTGTCGTTTCCACCCAGTTCTTATCATATTTCTAGCTTTTGGGGTGTGGCTCTCCTAAAGTCCTTATCAATTGGTATCAGAGCCGGTATTGGAGTGGTGGCCCACGGAGTGGTGGCCTGGGAGTGCCAGCCATGACCAACAAGGATCTCAGAGTGGTGACCCATGGAGTGGTGACCTGAAAAGTGTCAGTCGTGATCAACATGGCCGTGACCAATGAGGACATTGGTCCTTATGGGGGGACGAATGTTACGGTTTGATCTAATTGCAAGATATGGGACTTGAATCCCATATCGATTAAATACAAAGTTGATATGGGATTTATAAGGACTTTGGGCTCTCCACCCACATAAGTCAGCTTTTGGGTGTGGCTCTCCTAAAGTCCTTATCAGCTTGTCTCTGAAAGATATGAAATGGGAAGAGCTTAAGGGCTTGGTTAAAGTATCAACAAGTTGTAGTTCAATAGGAATGTAGCGAATCTGGAGGGCTCCACTGGAAACTTTCTCCCTGACAAGGTGAAAATCTAACTCCAAATGTTTGGTGTGTCCATGATAGAGAGGATTGGTAGTGAGGTAAATTGTACTGACATTGTCACATAGTAGAGTTGGAGGATTTCGTAGGGGAATTCCAAGCTCCTGTAGGATGTTTTGGATCTACTGTAATTCAGTGACAGCTTGAGCAACTACTCGGTATTCAGCCTCAGTGCTACTGCGGGAAACTATTCATTGCTTCTTGGAAAACCTTAAGATCAAGACATCACCATAGAAAATAGCTATGTCAAAGGTGGACTACCTTGTATCTAGGCATCCTGCCTAGTCTGCGTCCGCATAGGCATTTAGATCACGATTAGATAACCTTAGAAGATGAAGATCATAGTCAGGTTTACCTTTTACATAACAAAAGATACATTTTGCAACTTTGAGGTGTAGTGGTTGGGTTATGTAGGAATTGACAAACGGAATTGACGACAAAGGATGCTTCTAGACTAGTAATAGTGAGGTATTGGAGTGCGCCAGCAATACTACAAAATTTAGAAGGATTGGAGAGGGGATCATCATCTGTAGTAGATAATTTGGAGCTGGTCATCGGTGTGGTAACCGGATGACAGTCCAACATATATAGTCTATAGTTGTTCCACATAACGCCTTTGGTTGAGGAAAATGTCAGTGGAAAATCGAATGACCTGGATATTGAAAATAATGGAGATTGCCAAGATAGGTCATAGCAAATTGTTGCTTAAGCTCATCAATGAATGATTGTAAGAACCCATCATGAGAACCAGTGATAATGATATCGTCAACATAAACAAGAAGAATTAACCGAATTCCATGATGATGGTAGACGAACATTAAGCTATTCAATTTACAATTGGAGAATCTCATCGTGATTAGGAACTGGCTAAACTTTTGAAACCATGCTCGTAGAACTTGTTTCAAACTATAGATAGCCTTCCTAAGTTTGCACACATGACTGGAAAATTGAGAGTGATGAAATCCTAAGAGTTGTAACATATATACATCTTTTGTTAATTCCCCATTTAGAAACGCATTTTTGACATCTAATTGTTTAATGGGCCAGTTGTTGGTAAAGGTATGTGTGAGAAGAAGTCGAATAGTGGTGGGACACACAACCGAACTGAAAGTATCTGAGAAGTCGACTCCTTCGCGTTGATTATAGCCTTTTGCAACCAAACGTGCCTTATATCGATCTATGTTACCATCCGTTTTGTACTTTAGGCGAAAGATCCATTTGCAACCTATAATGTTCATATCTAGTTTTTGTGGTACCAAGGTCCACTTGGAGTTGGTGATTAAGGCGTTGAATTCATCTACCATCGTTGTTTTCCAGTATGAGTCAGTGAGTGCGTCCTTGACAGTGGTAGGTTCTGTCAAACCAATATTGGATGAAGGTGATGAATGGCAGGTAGAGTCAACACTGTGTGGGTTATGTGGGTAAAGGGAAGTGGTGATGACAGAAACAGTGTCATATAGAGAAGAAGGGGACTTTTTAATGAAATAACAACATAGAGACAAATGTTGGGTTTTACTAGGTTAGTGGATTGATAGATATGGCATTGTGATTGAGAGGTAGCTGTGACACAAAGTTAGGAAGAAAGAGATGCTACTTAGGTTTAAAAATGGCGGCTTTGCCTCTTGTGATCATTGGATGAGTTGAGAGGGTTGTGGGAATAGGATTTGTGGGTAACTGTGTCGTGGGTTATGGAGAGGAAGAAGTGGGTGAAGGATTTATTGGTAACTGTACCGTGGGTTGTAGAGAAGAAGATGTGGGTGTTGGGGATGGAGAAGAGTGTGGTA
Organism: Erythroxylum foetidum; assembly: GCA_026546835.1. Taxonomy (NCBI): domain Eukaryota; kingdom Viridiplantae; phylum Streptophyta; class Magnoliopsida; order Malpighiales; family Erythroxylaceae; genus Erythroxylum; species Erythroxylum foetidum. Next base: position 20,057,448 of record JANZLF010000004.1, on the reverse strand, counting down.
GCACAGCTATAGGAATGAGCAGTATGGAGTGACTTGATCGTCATTTGGATGGTTTAGGGACGAGTTATGAGGTGGTCAGAGGATGTTTGTCTAAGTAGGGAAAGGAGTTTTCAACAAATTGAACATGGCGACTGATAAAAATGCAACCAAATAAGTTCATTGAATTTTTGGTTAAAGGTTGGCCAATAGCCAACAAAGCATCTATAAGTTCTTTGAATTTTTAGCAGTACAGGCCAATAGAAAGATCATTTTCTTTAAATCATCAAGAGTTATTTTCAGTTGCACTTCTCATGATGTGGAGTGGTCAAGAAAATGAGATTCAGGTTCATGTTAGGCTTTAGAAGCTGTCTTCGAGTGATAGGAAGAGGGAGTATTTTGTTTTTAATAGTGGCATTCATCCAGCTGAGAATAAAACGATCCAGTTTTTTCTAAGTATGGTACTCAGGATTGGGAACCTCGGTTGTGATAGAATGATTATAAATGTATTCCAAAGGTCGAGAAATAGGGTGAGAAATATGATTAACCAGATCATAAATGTCTAAAACTGAACGAAACAAATAGAATCAGACAAGGTAGTTGGTCATATCAAGTTTTTTAGGAACATAATCAGTGATATTGACATGGAAGACAAAGGAGGAAAAGATCAGAGTGGTGGTAGAAGAAGTTGAAGTTGAGGGGGTCATTGTAGAGAAGCAAAACGTCAAGGGAAGACAGAAAGAATAGTAAAGAACTGAAAAAGATAGGGAGAATCAAGGAAACTACTTTGATACCATGTAAGATAGTGAATGAACCTCCCTACCCTTAGAGTGGGTGGAGTTATATATATATATAATTCTACTACCATAGAGTCATAAAGACGAACAGCATGGATGCATACGAAACATGCCAATCAAGTACATCATCAAATTGGGCTATTGCACTCATGCCCAAATCCCTCTCATTTGACATTTAGGCGTCCCTTCAACGATAAGAACAGATGTCTGAGACAGACAGCAACATTCATACCCAATCTAAAAGACTTTAATATCTCAGTTGCTTATATAGCATAACAAAACATTTTCTTTATTCTCTGGCAATGTTTCTAACTCAGTTCATAATGTTTCTATAGATGCCCAGATACACCCGAAAACCATAGGCAGAGGCTTTTCTTTGATTTACAGACTAGGATTGAAGACCAAATGCATATTGAGATACGTGCCTAAATAAAGCAAAGCAGTTCAATTCTGGTAAAATATACGACATGCTTTTAAACAAAATCAATCAATCTTCCACTTGAAACTTAATGAAACAGACTGAAGAAGCCAAAGAGTAACTCACTATGACTAACACGACAACTAGAATTTTATACAATAAACACATCGATGCCCCAAGACAATTGAGCCCAGAGCAACATATAATCTAAAGTAAGACGCTTACTCCATAAAATTGCCTCCGAAATCGTCAGTCGTCACCAACCTCTCCACTACATTCCTCTGCTGCTATTGAGAATCGAACCCAGCGTCCCCAAAACCGCAAAAGCCAGAAGAGGGCTCACATCAAGAGTATCAAAAATAGGAGGAATTATGTTCCTAAACAAGTTCAAATAGGGATCACAAAGGTCTCTAATAGCCGACAAGGGTTGTCTGTCCCAGGGTATATTAGGAAACCAACTAAGCAAAACCCTAACCATCAAAACCCCACTGTAAATGTCGAGCCACTTGGCTAAACCCGCCGCCACCACCGTTAACGGAGTGTTCAAATACCCTCTGTGTCGGTCCTTAAGCGCCGCGAAGAAGAGGGGACCCATTGAATGTGCCAAATTACATTGCAAGGCTGCCAATTGATTGGAACCAGGGAGGATCGAGATTCCTTGAACAAAATTGACTAGGGAGTTGAGGAATATGCGCGAAAGAGAGAACGTTAAAGTTGCGATGGTGGTCACGGTTCGTGTGGAGCCGATGAGGAGTGGTTGTGAGTTGGTGGAACGTGAAAGAGTGGGTGTTGCGGAAGCAGAAGCCGAAACCCTAGGTCGGTTCACAGCAATATTCAGGGAAAAAGGTATTCCCCTAGTTTTCAAGGGTGTAAATGAGGACGATGACGAGGAGGCGATGGCGGATTGGTGGCGTTGGCGTTGCCGGTGATGGGGAAGTTGAGTGCGAAGGATGGTTGCGAATTGGCAGGAGTTCATTAGAGCTGCCATGTTTTGGTTTGAGCTTGAGAAGCAGGACCCAGAAATGTGCTTCTTAACTTAGATGTCAAACGCTGTCGCTTTTGTAACATATTAATTTGATGTGTATGAACTGGGCTGTGCCAGGGATGTAACAGCCCTCCTGTGGCCTTGTCAACTTTGGCCAGATCAGGCCGGGCCGATGGCTTGACCGTAATTTTAAAACTGACACCGTTTTGTCAATTTTAGTTTTTTTAAGATTGGTCAGGTTGGCCAAAGTCACGGCCAAGCTTAGCTTGGGCCATTTACATCTCTAGATTTTACTGTTCACTTTTTTTTTTGGGTAAGTTTTTATGAAAAAAATAATAATCTAAATTAATAGAATCAGGAAGGTAGTACAATTACGTCAAGATAATAAAATGGCAAAAGTAGTGCCTATAATCATGTATGTAAGGGTATGTAAAGGGTAAGAACTAAACAAAAGAGAAGATTATAATAAGATAATCAACCAAGTTATAATAGATTAGTGAGCTAAATGTTCAATGAGGATATGGATAGCAATGGGCGGGGTGGGGTGGCCAGGCCCATGACCCAATGGGTCGAAGGTTGAAACGGTTGGGTCGGCTTGATTTAATTTTTTAAAAAGAAATTTTAAAAAGGAAGTCGTTTTGTCTCTCTCAATCTGGTCACATGCTGGGTTGAGTTGCCAAGAAATTTGACTTGTTATCCGATCAACCTAGGCCAAGCTCGGTTCAAATTGTCATACCTAAATGAGGATAAGATGTTTGTGTTGTAGGTCTGGTTGAGATTTTTAAGTTGACACAACTCCTTGAGTTCCCTGAAGATCTTTGAAATCATGGACTATTTGGAGGAATTTTTGTTTTCAAACCTTCTAAAGTTTCTTTCTTTGCACAATACATATATATAAAGCCCCAAGGACAGGATATGAATCAACTTGTTTGAATTAGAGTGAGTTGTCAGGTTGAGCAATTTTTGTGTAATAATAATGGAGTTCCTTGTATCAACCTTCATATCAGTCTCATTGTCTTTTGATAATGTGTAACCTTCATGACATATACATCTTGATTTTGCGTTGAATTTCTATTCGAGACCACATTTTTATCACATGCATTAACATAGATATGATTAGGCATTCTTTGTTTTTCATAAGCTACATTGGCCAAATGACCTACCCTATTGACATGATTTTTTCCTT
>JANZLF010000004.1:19998374-20011751 GCA_026546835.1 Erythroxylum foetidum | reverse complement strand
ATTCTTTGCATCCAAAACTAACATGTAATGCAAAACCTTTTCATGCAAGCATCAATTCAAAACTAACATGAACAACAAAAACATGAACGTATTAAGATTAGATGGCTTTGATCGAAACTAAAATTATTCAAAGAATACTAACATACATTAAATAATTCTATACTCAAGAACTAACCTATTTAAATTCTACTTATACATTCAAACTTTAATAGATTAACGCAACTTATTTAATCAAATTGATGACTAACACCTAATTCAATTAATTGGCAAACAAATCATGCAAGATAAATTGAATTCTAGACTTTAAAAATAACCAACATAATCCTGCATTCATGCAGTCCATGAGCATAAATATTTAACCATAAAATATCAAGATTTAAGCACAAATTAAATCTCATAAAATCAATCCATAAGAATTAGCTACTAACCTCCACAATTGAAAAGAAAACTTAGTTCATGTCTAGAATTAAAGCAAAGTCAAAAATCTTGTTCAAAACTATGGTATAATATTCGGTTATAGAAAAGAAAAAAGAAGAAGAGACTTAGGGTTTTTTCGCTCAAGAAAGAAAAGACTCTTTAAAGAAGTTATTCACACTAATTGTGGAAAACAAAGGAGACGTCCTTACTTAAAATCAGACTTGGAATAATATCTTTTTCTTTCTCACGTGCGTTAGTGGAAGCCTCCTTTATGTTGTGAGTCATTTTGGGCTGCTCATGTTGGCTTCTCCCTGCGTTTTGCCTTTGGACTCTGCATTTACATGTCATTGTGCTGCTGTGTTTTTCCATCTGTACACGTTCCTGCACTTAAGACTTGGATTTGAGCCTGTTTCGGACTTCTTCATGGGCTGAGTTGTTCTTAAATTTCTTTTGGGCTTGCTCTACATCGAGATGGGTCTCTTTTCAAGTCATCTATGGATTGGTTTGTCCTACAAGCTATTCAAAATTGGCCCCAAACTCTGATTATTCTCGGATTAGTTATGTTTTCCTATTTTTGGACTAATTTCGACTAACCATAAAAAGTAAAATATAGAACTTGGGAAGTTCAAAATTGGTCATCAGAAAGATCAATGAGTCAGCTTCAATTTGAGCTTTGGATCGTAGAAATCCAATGGTTGGATCTTCAGATATGAATTTTTGAAGCACAAGAGGTCAAACTGTACATCTCTAATTTTACACGTCAGTTTTCAAAAATTTACTGTTCTTAATTGACAGCTTCAAAAATTCTGAAACTTTGTAGAAACATTCTTCAATGAGTCAAGATTATGCCTACCAAATCTTAGAATTTTCTTAAGCACCAATCCCGAGATAAAAATTTCCAAAAGTTCAAAGTTCAAATTTGCCACAAGCCGAAAAACAGTGTTAATTTCAACCTATTAAGGACTTTTTGTATTTTATGTGTCTAAACCTCTAATAATTATAAAACATGATAAATAAGCCATAGATAGCTATAAAACACATACAAGATACTAAATATAAGATACTAAAAATATATAAATATATAATTGCATCATATAAACCAACACGAACATCTGGCTCTGAACATCTGGCTCTAATGCTTGAAGAAGAAAAAAAAGCGCATAAATGCATAACGAATGAGATGGGATTATGAGATATGGGCAGGTCATTAGATTACAGAAACTGATGAAGCCGGAAGTATAGGTCGTGCACTAACATTGGTTTCGTGCACCTTCAGACTTCCAAACGCCAAAGACAAGCAAATATCCATCAAGTGGCCCGTACTATTTCTAAGGACTAATGGGGCCTGAATAACCTTGGGCAGAATAAAATTGTAATATTCGGATGCAAAAAGATTCTGCACAAAAGAAGCAAAAGCCGTTATCAAATCATAGCCATGGCGTCCAATTTAAATACCTTTTTTTAGATTTAATTTTGCCGCAGGTAAACCTATGTTACTTACTCCTAGCAACCTCAGTTAAACGCTCATAATAAATTGAACTGAAACTAAACACTAAATAACTAAAGCTAGAAAAACTCATTTCCTCAACTTTGCGACTGACTGTTGAGCTTGTGGCTTACGTGTTAATATTTTCAATGGACAGTTTTTGCTGAATCGAATCTTGTGTCATTTGGACTCATGTAGGCTTGCTATCAAGCTTCGTTTATACTTAGAAGATGCTAAAAATTAGATTTACATCCTCAAAATTTTATATTAAATTAAAAATCAATTTAAGCAGCTTATGTAAAAATAAAGTGAATTCCAAGGAACCCCAAGCCCTGAACTTATTGTCAGATAAACGCTATTACGCCAAAACTGAACTTTCCTTGTAAGCTTCTGTAAAAGCTGGCCAGAGTTTATCTCCTGCATCTCAAACATGGAAATCGGGTTGTGTTTAATTCTTTTCAAGTGCGAGCAGTGCTGCCCTGCGTCAGAATAGAAACGTTGCATAAACATCCTAGTGGAACCATGGTAACCCACAAAGAAAACAATTACAAATTCCAACGTCTTTAGAAGCAAATCATGATCATTACATGGGTCCATTAGCTAATCACGATACCTCTCTGGCCCTTTCGAAAATGACAAGTCTGATTCCTTTAAAAGAACTGGCAACCACTTTCCCTTGACGCAACTGAGACAAATAAAATGTTAATTAACTACCATACCAACAAGTTGCTTTGACTCCTACTTTGAGATGCGGAAGATAGACCTCCCAAGTCCTACCGTAACTATGTTATTGTTAGGTGCCACTGTAGAACAAACTTGATGTTGTCAGTACCATTAAGCAACATTTATCGGCTCACTTCTATCTGAATCTTCCTTTTCAGTTTCCTTCAAAGCTAGCTCATTCGTGCCCATCAACCCACAAAAGCTATGCAACAAATCTTATGCGACAGTTAATGCTCCAATTTTGTTCGTGTCAATTTTTCCCACATATTTATATAAATTTAATAGAACAGTAGAGTAACTGGTTGGAAAGGATTAAGGATCTGTTCCTAAAAGCTATTCAAAGTAAAACATCGATTTGGTATGACTGTAACGACAGATGCGAAGCAAAGGAAGAAATGTTATGATATCGCCACCATATCTCGAATCTGTCAGAGGGATTCCATTCAGTTGCTAAAACAGTAGCCAAATCTGCGAAACTAAATGCAGAATGATTCCATATGACAATGTTTCCATGAAGTGAGACCTTCATCCTATTAACAACCATTACTCTACTGACCTGCCCATCATCAAAAAACCAGTTGTCCCTAAGAGCACCCATATCTGCATAAATATATCCATATGCATATGTGGTCACAAATCAAGGAAGATGGTAAATAAAGACTTCGATAGGTGTTTTATGAAAACAAGTGAAAGTTCAACCACTTTCAGCGCCAATATTGTTGGTGGTGAGTTTCTTAGAAGAGCCTTTGCACATGGCTACTGGGTACTTCAGAGCATTGAGTTCAACTTTTCTCAGAGCAGCTTTTCCTAGGTCAATACCACAGATATCAGACAGTCTGACAAGGTAGAGCAATACGTCTGAGAGCTCTTCACCAAGATGCACTTTCTCTTCTTCTTTCCAGTCTGGTAGTCCCTTGGGGACCTCTCCTTTCCACTGGAATATCTCGGATAGTTCTCCAACTTCACCCACCTGAGACCATTTCGGTAAAAAGTTACATTCTTTCTTCAAAAGTTTTCTTCTTTTTATGAAAAGCCAATGCAGTCAACTACTCGAGCAATACCCATGTCCCCAAATCACAACATTGAGTGTTCTTCCAAACTTTTGGTTATTATATTAAACCAAAAGCAAAAAGAAACGATTCCAAAGATTTCTGTGAGAGAACAAGAAAAAAGAAGATTTATCCATACAGTTGGACAAGTTTGACTATAGATTAAAAGTATTCACGGTCTTAAAAGATAAACCCTAACTTGACATATAAGCAAATAATCGGAAAACCAAAACAAAATAATGGGCCCAAATTGCAGTTTATCTCAGCAAACGATCATAAAATGATGCAAAAACAGCATGCTAATAATCTCAAATAAAATCCAACTGGTCTCAGCAGTAACCACTTTGGTCAAATACCGAACACCTATCATATAAAATGAAGGGAAAGTACTGCAATTGTAGAGTTTTCTTCCGAGTCAATATTTTCCTCTTCATATAGAACAGGCTAACCAAGTGATTCATCAGATAAAATAAGAAAACGGATCGAGTGGACGTGTTATAAAAAGCAACTCACAAATGGTTCCACCAGACAACAACAGAAACCAGATGTGATGATAATAGAAGTCATTACTGATAACAAGACTTTCTTTTCTTCATTTTTTTCCTGTAAGCTTTCCACGTTCTACCAGGAAACAACATACCAGGGCCAAAAGCAGGTTTCTGGGGCTGTGAAACTGGTCCCAGTCCCTTTCCTTAGCAAACTCAGCCATTTTCTTCTTCAGATGATCGAGAGATACACCTTCTTCTTCTAACACCCCCGTCATCGTCGATTTTCACAAGCAAACAAAATATTTGAAACTAAATCAAGAAAACCGAAAAGCAAAACAAGGAAACCAAAAAGGAGGCAGAAAACAGGAGAAAAATCAGAGACGAAAACGAAGAAGATGAAGAACAAAATAAAAAAGGTGGCTGTGTACAATTTCCTGAGAAAGGGTTTGTCTTTGTATGTTTGTATACATATAATATAAAACGGAGAGGTATGTATCATGCATATAAACAAAAGACAATTGAGTTCAGGAGGAGACTGGAAAGAACTTAAGAAAGACCAAAAGACAAAGGAGTGCTTGGGAGGAATATAGGGATGTTTCTATTATAGAAAGGAGCGAACCTTCTCTTTAGCCTTTGAAAGCCTACTTGCCTAAAGAAGATGGTTTACGGGCAATCCCCAGTTTGTCCATTTAATTACCTTCTCTTCTCTTACAAGGAAATAGACACGTGTCAGTTCCTGGATTCTCCTCTCCTGTTTCCCAGCCTCATGTCCACACGGGGGCCACGTGTTCTTCTTCCCTACTCTTATTGGCTGATTCGGTGGCTTCTTTTGTTTCCTTCTTCTCTCTCGCGCCGATCCTTTATTACACTAATTTTGATTTTGTTGGTGTAATTTTACTATTTTAGTTTATGTTGACAACCGACTCGCCAGGAGTAAGGTTGTTCCACAGTGTTCAACCTTGTCAATGCCCAGCCAGCATCCATCATAATCAATGCCACGAAACAAAATTGGCACGTGTGTGGAGAAGGTGGCACACCAATCACCATGTGTTTCTCTCTAGATTCCGTATCAAATTCGCCACCTGAGATTCAATTTCTCAGGGAAAAAATCAATAAGGCCATTTCTTATCTGAAAGATTGAATCTTACCTGTATTTAATAAAATATGCAAAATAATATTAATAATATAAATATAGATAAATATGTAAATATAAAAATATACAATGCAAACAGTATATATAGAATATAGTAAAGATTAATTATCATATTTTATAAAAATCTTTTTTTATCACAATTATGATGTGTATATATGGCCTATTAGATTTTCAAATATGTTGACAATAGATATAAATTATAGTCCTAAATTATATTTAAGATTATATAAATTAAACTCCTCTAATTCATCTGTAATTCTCTAATTAAATAATTTACATCCGCAATCAAGATTGATCTATAGCAATACTTCATCATTTGTAATTCTCTAGTTAAATAATTTACATCCGCAATCAAGATTGATCTATAAAATACTTCATGATCTCTCAAAAATTTAGGAATGTTAAAGTGATTTTAACTAACTTTTTTATGCATAATTTTTTGTATAATTCAATCATTTCATCATACAATATTCTAATTAAGCATAAAGTTAAAAAATAATGTCTATGCTATTTAGGTGCAATCACGTTAGTTGTTCACCATTAGTAATTGATTCAACTAATGATAATTAAAAACTTATTTTTAAAATATCATTTCACCTTGATCAAGTATTTCTTGAATCGATACTAAAAGAGAATAATAGAATATTCTTCTTAATCACTTTAAGGTGATGATTCATATAATTATTACTCAGTTATCTCTATACACTTCATTTTATATCCAGTGAGTACCGATTGAGTTGTCATTGACTGTAATAAGTCATAAGTAGTATCAAAATATTATAATCTCTATATGAAATAATGTGGAGATCTTTAATCAAAAATTACTTATATAATCATCATAATGAGAATTTTGATAAACCAAATGAAATTCTCTTATGGAATTTATTCAATAAACTTGTTCTCTAACAAACACTCAAATGTTTGTTTAACTATTTCCATATTTTGGCTTATGAAATCGACCATTTCTTTCATGAAGAAAATATAACGTGTGCTAGTCTTTTTTCATTCTATTAATATGATTCTTAATATAATAGTAACTAAGAATGATGTAGGTATAATATATAAATGTAATATGAATTTCATAATTATGATGTTATCATAATTTAATTTGTAATATACGTTTATATCATAAACTTTATCATATATATATATATATATATGGTAATAAAAATATCTTTAACTAATTATATCCCAAAATTACAACTGATCGATTAATTGTTGGCTGTAGGACATAAACTAATAATATGTAATCTCATTGATAAGTTCTTAGAGCTTTAAGCAACCTTTAGCAAATTTCTCCTTTAATCATGTTCTTGAATAATAGGTGTATGTCACGCTATTAGTTTTAAATGACTTGTTTTCACGATTTCTTGTAAGAAAGCCAAATTTTAGCAGTTGAATCATAGATATTCTTCCAGATGCCTTGATCATTGTGTCAAGCTATGAGAACTAGAAAAAATACTCAAATTTACAAGCATATTAATCACACAGGATCAGTCGAATGTCTGAAATTAATATTATAGCACAAAACTTCAAAAAGATATTTGTAATTTGAATATTTATCGATTGTTATTAAAGAAATCTTGTAAATATGAAAGATAAAAATATTAAAAATAACTTAAATTTTCAGAATAACTATAATAATAATAAGATCCGGAATAGCAGTCACCCTTAATTATTATTATACGCGTGCAACGTGTTGGTGTACTTCTTATTTCCAATAAATAAGTCCAACCTTGTTTGTAATTGGCACTTGACAAGGGAATGTGACTCTTTGATCCGAAATCTTGTACTTTGTTTTAAAAGGTAGAATTGCCCACTTAAGACGTTCCCACATTCTAGCCCGATAAAATAATGAGGGAGTAAACCACGACTTAATCTTAAATAGCTTTTCAACAAGATGACCTACTTTTTTTGTTATCGAGATTTGAACCTTGGTCTTTATCTCACTTGCTTGCACAGGTAATTTAATTGGTCACTGACTCGTGAATTCTGTATCAATCCTATTTTAACCCATCTCAATCGTATATTTACGTGTGAATGATATTCCAGATCTCGACCGTCTACTTACGTGTGAATGATATTCCAGATATCGGATTCAAACTGTATGATATTCGCCTACTACTCCTACGGATATATGCACTTGAAAGGGACGTAGCTCCGCGAGGAATAACTTTTATTAGACGAAACGAGCGTCAATGATCAGATCCCGTGTCTGCTGGGTCATAACTCATAGCTCTGGTGTGATGGTTGCTTTTGCCGTACATAAAATAATAAAACAAATGTCCTGGCTTCCCAAGCACTCGTCTGATGGAGAATAAAAATAGTCCCTGGTCAATGTGATTTGTTGTTTCCGTACATCAATCTGATTGGAATTGGACACCAAAATCAATTTTCTCAAAATTTCTACATCGCGCAAGATAATATATATTTGGAAAAGGCCTGGTCTTTGAATTCACCTAAAACATAGAAATAGCATCTTTATTAGGATGGATTCGATTTTTTGTTTATTAAGCTGAGTTTAAATTTAAAATTTGATTACACTTAGATCAATAAATTTAAAATTTAAAAACTTGAAATTAGACAACTAACACTGTAATTTTCTCATAATTTGAATTGTAAAAAAATAAAAACTTTTCATTTTACCATCAAGATGATGATTATGGGAGAAATCGATATCAATTTGACCAACCAAAGCTTTCATGGGCAGTATTATACCAATTGACACAAAAAGGTGTCAATATTTTAAAGCTTGAACATGCGCTGAGATAACCAACTAGTAAAGTAGCGTGAAATCCCTTTGGCCGCCCTAGAGATAAGTTCATTAGCTCCTCTTTCTCCAGCAATGCAGGGACAGATACAGAAAGGCCGACGGCGGTGACGAGCAACGGCAGGCAGCAGTAGCATCCTGGCCTAGAATGTATATGTATAAAACCCTGAATACATAGGGTAACAGAAACAAACATTCTAAAACAAAACCATTACGCAGACAAGTTGAAAGGTAAGGATTCGCATAGCCCATACCCGAGGAACTATTTACCGATAATTCTTGTCTCCAGCTTTGAAGGTTCCGTCTTTGTCAGGATGACATAATTACAAGAAACATTATCATGACCGAAAGTGGATTTCTTTAAACGACTGTAATGTAAAGTCATTCTGATGTCGGTACCCATAAGCGACGAGCGATCTCCCAAATATAGTTTAAAGGAATGCGCTGAATGTTTGTCATTCCCCGAGAAAAGCCAGCAGAATTATAGTGTTCTAATCAGCAATGGTTATCTTTAAAATAATGGGTTGGATTCCATTAGATGGCCTGGAAGTTCATAGCCTTACTCATCCGCTAAACTCATTCTTTCTTGTTTGTATTCGCACTCCCAAAAGACTATGGCATCTACTTCAAATGTTAGATTCAGAGAGACTCAAATTGACTTGCAACCTCCCAATAACTCACAAGGGAATGCTGTGATGTCCACCCAAGTAAGCATGATTGTCCAACCTAGCTATTGTGCTATTACGCAGAGTAAGATTCAACAACACACTAATCTCAAGGACTTTGTATTACCCAAGTAAGCATGATTAAATCGCAGTTGATATTAGGCTCTTGTCAACTAATTAACCCGTCTAATGTGCTATTACGCGTGAGAAGCATAAAGAGTGAAGAGTAGAATTTTAGGCTATTCATTCTTCCCTTCAATTTAGTACTAAAACCTTGAGAGATGTGAAGGATATAAAAGAGCAAAAAAGATAAATAAGGGAGAGATTGTGGTCAATTGATGAGTCTAAAGATAAGACTGGTAAAGAATCTGTAGTCTCTTCTTTAAAGTGGATAGATTGCCAGGCGAATCAAACGTATCAGTATCGCTGGGCATTTGACACACTGCTCAGTTGCATTTCCACATTCGTATTAGCTGGGCTTGTAAAATATTTTGATACTAGGTCAACAATCATGTAGGCTGTATAAATTATCTTAAACTGCAATGATACTGAATGGTGGGGAAACAAACCTACATCCTGTGCCGAATAGGAGATCTATTAAATCCATGCCCACGCTTGACCTTTTTCCTCTGGTTTTGGCTTAGAAAGTAACAAGAATTTGGAAAATGGGTCGTTAGTTTAAACCCTCTCCAAAACCCAATCTTGAATAATACGAAACCTAGCCTCCCACAGCTATACTAACCAGAAAAAGATACAAAATTTAATAGTACCATTACTAGGTTTAAGTACCGGCCAATATCGATCATTTCGAATAGTATCATTCGGTACTGCAAATATCGGTAAAATACCAACCACATTTGTAAAATTCAAGATATTGAGCGCTTAATTGAAAACAAAAACCCAAAATCATTTCCCCGGATCCCGACAGCTTGCCACGCTTTTGCCTTAGTTCACTGTCACTCTCATTCTCACACTTATAGCCTCCCTTATCCGCTTTACTCTCAACTCAGTTGACCTTTGTCGATTCTTCTCCATTCGTACGCCTCTTCTCAGTTCTCCATTGTCGTAGCTTGCATGTTATTGATGACTCCGCCTTTGTCTACTCCTCCATCGCACGCTTCATCTCTCCCATCGCATGCTGCTCCTCTGTTGTTTTCTCTCATCACTGACTTAGGCTATATTTAGTAAGGTGGTTAGTAACGGAATAAAATTGAATGCAATATTATTCTATCATTTAAGAGAAGAGTTTATAATATAATGAAATGGAATAGAAAGGAATGAGAGAATTCCGCATTACATTCTATTTCATCCTAAACAATAAAAATGAGTTACTTCCGATTTGGGGCTTTAAGATTAAATGTAAAATGATAAATATATATTACCTAATATATTCTTAATAATTTTTTATATGTTTTTTGATATATTAACATATGTTTTATGCTATTAAGGATAAGGGGTTTAAGATTAAATGTAAAATGATAAATGTATACTACCTAATATATTCTTAATAATTTTTTATATGTGTTTTGATATATTAACATATATTTTGTGCTATTAAGGATAGAATAGTCATTCACTATTATTATACATACATTTTATTTCATTCCATCCATCTATTAAACAATGTTTCGTTATATTAGATTGTGAATTCTTTCAATCCTCCCAAACAATAATTTTCTAATATTACATCCATTTAAATTTCATTCTATTATAAATCATTCTATTAAAAACTTTACGTCCAACTAAATATAGTCTTAAGTTGTGATTTTGCTATTGTTTTTTGTTAAGACTTTACTGACGGCATAAAGTATAAATATGTAGTAGTTTTATTATGTTTGGTGAGGGAAAATTAAGTTAAAATTATGGAAAAAACTACGAAGAAGATTGTGTGCTGAATTTATACATGCCTCCTATTGTGGATTTTTGTGAATGGTTTCAGGAAAACGTTAAGTCTTATTTATTTGCAAAATCCCGAAAGATATAGTCAAATATCATCTTTTTCTGGTTATTTGTATTCTAATAATCATAAAAAATGAGATTAAAATTTATTTCTTTGAATTTTTAACTTGTTAATTAATTTATATAAAACATAAAATTCGTGAATTATTGTTTGCATATAAATAGTATCTAATATATGATTAAATCATTTAAACATAAGATTTTTTTTCTACAATAACAATAATATTGAGACCCTTTTTAATTTTAAGTTTGATTTTTGGAAACTATCTTCTTATATTGAAGTAGATAATATATAGCTAAGTCAAAAAATGAAATGTTTGCATTCCTATTTTGTTGTCATTAGAAAACTACATTGCAAATAAACAAAATTAAAATTTGGAAAGAAATATTTTCAATAGTATAACAAACTTACAAATGTTGTTGGACCTCGTTTCTAGAGTCCAACTATTCGGAGTCATAAAACCTGAGCACTGTCAGGTGAAGATCACGCGAGGGGAAAGTGGAAGACATTCAAGAAAATAAAGAAAAATTTCGCAGGCAACATGGCAGGTTCACTGCGACGAACATTGAAGAAAATATCCAAGTGCCCTTCAGGAAAAATACGATGAGGTGAACATGTGGCTTCACTGCGACGAACACTCAGGGTCTATCCGAAGTACCCTTTTATTAGATATCCCTCACTTTCTTTACATTAATCTTTTTCAAATCAACACCAAAGGATATCAACATATGTTAAAAATTTATTGGTTCAAGAATCAAGTCATTTGGAGGTCGGATGACAAAGTTATGACGAAAAGAATCAAACATGTTCAGGTTTGAGAAAAACCTTTAGGTGATGTACCTATTTTAGGACAATAGGCATCACGTTTAGTAGAGATGTCAGATGAAGGTCATTCTAGGATGGTTTCTAAGAGTAATTCTAGATCTACAACTTCTGTGAAGACTCTAAAGAGATATTTTGCCTTCAAAAGGGTCAAAATTGCAAATTAAAATCCTTCAGACAAAAAGAATTCGCCGCGGCTAACTCTTGACTTCGCCACAACAAACTTTGAAGGTGAAGGAAAAGACCTCTTAGGAAAAGTTCACCCGACCAATTTTTGGACTTCGTCATGGAGAAACTTGAAGGAAGACCCTTTTGGAAAAGTTCACCGTGGTGTATTTTTGGGTTTGCCGTGGCGAATTCTGAAGGTTAGTCAGAAAACCTGTCAAGGATAGTGCTACAGATTGCCAACACCCATTATCATGTAACAACTATAACTTTCTCATACGAGTAAAAAAATTACAAACTATATACCGTTGGAAAGCTAAGAGGATAAGATACAACTTCTATGAAGACAACTTTGTCTAATTATGCCTAGATCAAGATTATTTTTCCCCCTGAAGTCAGAACATACTTTTTACCCTTATGAAAAACTTAAAAAAATGCAACATACAAACTTTGAGAATCATGAGTAAAACACAATCATTTTTCATTAACATTAAAATATAAGAGTTTACAAAGCTTTAATGGGAATTTCAAGCCACAATACATCATTTCACAAAATCCAAAATACAAAAGATACTTGAAATGTGACTAAAGCTTTGTGTTTACAAAATCTAGCTTAAAATATAAAAAAAGATGCATAATCAGAGTGATGCCTTGACTCTTGACTACTTGATCTCTTGCTCATCACCTGAATTTGAGAAGGAGAAAGGAGGTGAGTTTAAAAGCTCGTGAAAGGAGGTGAGCTTAAAAGCTCGTGAGTAGCTTGTTTATAATCATAAACAAGCAAAACCATCGAAAAAAATAATCAATGTCATAATAATTTTGCATAAAATCCAATAAGCATATAGTTCCCAAATTCTCACATTATTAAGCAATTCATAAGCAATATAAGTCACGCATTCATCAAACTTGTCAACATATTCTAAACATATAATCACATCAGAAATGGTTTGGGTAGATCCGTAAACAGAACGTATTAACACATTCTCACATAATGGTCTTGTGTAGTCATGAACAAAACGTACTATCGCAATCTCACGTAATGGTCTTGCGTAGTCGTAAACATGAAAGAGTCTAAGAAGAAGCTCTATGTCACTAGCGGGTAGGCGAGAGAAACCTTTAATAAAGTCAAAGTGCACTTGACATAATAGAATGGACTACCACAAACCCATATAACATGTATTTCATGGCTTGAAAACAGATTGCCCAAATGGCATATTTTGAACCCATGGTTTTTATGAGCATGAAATATTTTGAAAAACTATTTCCGTTTTCATTTCACAACTCATCAACAGAAATTCATATACTAAACATATGACAATTTCTCAATCATTCAAATAGCAATAATATAACATTTATAAAACAATTGAAATCATTTAATGCTCTTAAATGTGAAAAGATAATCATAGCTCATTACTCAATTTTAAACATGAACCCACCTTGTATTCCTTGCTTAAAATTTGCTTAAGAATGCCTCTCCTATTGCTCCTCTTGCCCTTCTTGATTTCCTTCATATTGACAAAAATCCCATTCAATAGGAATTATAATTGAGAATCCAATCAAAGCATATTCACTAAATTGTTTCTAAAATACTCAAACCCATGCATTTCCTAAGCTTCATAAACTGAAACCCTTCCAAAAATCCAAAAGATTAAGTAAGACCTTACCTTGAATCTTCACCA
>JANZLF010000004.1:19893304-19921028 GCA_026546835.1 Erythroxylum foetidum | reverse complement strand
TAGATAGCCTGAAGAGGCTAAAGAGTAAAAGAATACTTGCTGTTAAGAGACCTGAAGAGGCTCAGTCAAAGGAATACTTGTAATCAGTTTGGAGATAGTGAAAATCTCAGAAGAACATCTGAGGACTGGACGTAGCCCACGGTTTGGGGTGAACCAGGATAAAATTGCTGTGTCTCTCTCAAAATCTTACATTACCTAAATCATAGTTTTTATTATTAACAAAGTTTTTCAAACTGTTAAGAATTGATTTACGATAAAGTTTTCTGAAAGAACAAGCAGTTGTTATAGAAGGGATTAACGAAAAGTTTATCACAATTCAACCCCCCCTTCTTGTGTATCTTGGCCATATTATTACTCAATATATTAACGTGTGATTTACTTCATAAACTTCTTGATTCGGGTGGGTGAGAGGCGATGCACAGAATGGCGAGGATAACAGGGTGATTATCTCGTTCTTTTTCTCCTTCTTTCTTCGCCCATGATGGATTTTATCTCAGGTAAATCTCAGCTTTTGAATCACTACGATTCTTTGCATTTTAAGGCACAGTGTATCCTTTGTTCCCGAACTCTATAGACATGACTAACTAATGGAGTGAAGGATGCACTCTGAGGAAATAGGGGAATCTCACTCAGGTAACCGTCTTAGATCGGTTTAGCTCTTTTATGTTTTTTTGTGAACTCATAGTGACTCTTCAATCTGACAGGAGGGATTCTTTTAACCAAGACTGAGGAGGGAGCACTACTCTGCTTTCCAACAGGTAAGTCCAGATCTTCTCTAACCTTGTATTTTTCATAAGTAGAGGCACGATTAGGCCTTTGTATTCAAGAAATTATGTGCATGAGATCATGATTTTTGATCTGTAGTGAGATTGAACTCTAGTCATGAATTTCACTAAGTAAGACGGAGTAGGAACTATATTTTCCACGTGAGAGCTATTCCTCTGCTATAGTGACAGTTCAACTGATTATAAATCAATTGTTCTCATAGGCTAGCTATAGTGAGCTCTATAATAGAGAGTAAGAAAACAGACTTCTTTTCAAACCTTCTATTGTTCCTCTCCTTTCAAATTTCTTGAGCGCATGTAGTAACCGAGATTAGTATAACATCTCTATCAAATTTAGAAACATATAGAATGGGTAACTTCAGTAGGATGTCAAAGAGTTTATTCGAATTTGGATCAGCAGCACATAATCTAGAGATTTTTGCCCAAATTTCTTTAGAGAAATCACACTTAAAGAAAAGATGGTCTCTAGTTTCTTCCGTTAGATTACATAGAATACATGTCTTTCTGGAGGGCAGAAATTGAAGCCTATCCAAAGTGTTGAGTCTGTTCAACATTGCCAACTAGATAAGAAAGCTAGTGTTAGGTCTAAGAACCTTGTTCCAAACCATATAGTATCGTCACACTCTATTTACTATCCCATCCCTCAATTTTTTAGCTTCCTTTATAGTTATTTTTGACATTAGAATCCCTTTCTATAAATAAGTATACCTTTATCTGAGGCTTGTGAACTGTGAAATGGACAAAAGTCTAATTTCATCCATTGATCGTGACCAGCTTCCATTTGCAACTATTTCTTTAAGCTTAGTATTCTTAAGGAACTTTACCATAGGGTTCTTGCCCAATTTTGAAGCTAACCTCCTTGCCCTGTCCAATTATCATATCATAGGGAAAATCTTTTCCCAACCCTTATTTGACAAGAAATGTTTTGTTGAACTTCATCCTTCACTTTCAGAATTTTGTTGAAAAACCAAATGTAATTGTCTTTAGGTCTTAGAGCTCAAAAACTCCCATCTTTTAATATGTAGATGTGAATCTATATGTAGATGTGAATCCATTTGATCCACATTGACTATTTATCACTTAGGATTCTCTAAATTCTCTTAGTCATAAGTAATTTGTTCTTCTTGTTTTTTGACTCCAGTCCCAATTCCCCCTCTTGTTTTGGTTGACAGATACTCTTCTAGCTGACTTTTGCTTTCCCTTTCTCACCATTCCTTCTCCCCCATAGGAACTGTTTCATCATTCTTTCAATTGTTTTGGTAAGCCCTTTAGAGAGAAATAAGTAGGAGCACCAGTAAGTTTGCATTGACAATATTACCGACTTTAAGAGCTGAAGTTTCCCTCCATAGGATAAGGTTCTATTAGTCCATGATCTCAATCTTTTCTAAATTTTTTCAATTAGTGGAATACATTCACAAAACCTTAGTCTTCTAAATGATACAGAAATGCCCAAACAAAGGAGAGAAGACTCTTTTAATTCCATTCTTGTTGCCTGAGTTAAAGCATTAGAGAGGTGAGAAGAACTTTTTGAAAGTATGAAGTAACTCATTTGAAGATTAACACTCAAACCCGACATCTCTTTGAAAGAATTGAGAGTGCTCATCAATAGAGAGACTGAGTGTATATTTGTCTTGCTTAGGAGTATAAAGTCATCTACAAAACACAAACTAGTTAGTGAAATCTTCTTACATTTGGAATGATATTTGAATCTTAAATCTTTGAAAGAGTTATACTTTAGCATTTGAGTAAAAGCCTCCGTGCAAATTAGGATTAGGTTAGAGGGCAAAGGATCCCCTTGCCTAAGTCCTTTTTTGTCTTTAAACATCTTCGTAGAGCTCCCATTTATCAAAATTCTATAGGAGGCAGTAGTAATGCATTCCTCAATCCACCTTAAAAACCAATAAGGAAATTCCATAACCTTCATTGTTTATAGTAAAAAACTCCAGTTCCCACGATCAAAAGTTGTCTGTAGGTCCAATTTGATAGTACAGTTATAAGGACTTTTCCTACAATTATACCCTTTCAATAGCACCTGGACTAGAAGAGTATTGTCCCCAATATCCCTATTGTTCATAAAAGCTCCTTGATTCTCACCGATGAGATAATGCACAACCTTCTTCAACCTACTTGCCAAAATCTTTGCAATAATCTTATAGAGAAAGTTTTTGCAAGAAATAGGTCTGAATTCACTCCAATAGGATGGACTTGAGCTTTTGGGGACTAAACAAAGGAAGGTCTTGTTAATCTCCTTTAGCAGTACCCTTCTTTGAAAGAACTCCTACATTACCTTCTTTACTAACCCCCCATAGTTCTCCAAGTTTTTGGATAGAAAAAACCATTCAAGCCATTAGGCCCGGAGCTTTAGAGTCGTTCATGTCAAATACCACCCTCTTTATTTTTTGGTTTGTAACTGGCCTAATTAATAAGGAAACCATATGTTCAGGAATTATTACTGTATCAAACTTTATAAGATCATCTCCTATGTCAGGAGGGGAAGCTGCTAAACCTAGAAGGTTCTTGTAAAAGTTCATTGCTTCCTTAGCTATTCCTTTATGTCCAACCACGACCTCTCCAACTTCAGTTTTAATGGAGGTGATTACATTGTTCTTCCTAGCTTGCACTGAGTTAAAGAAAAACTTCGTACATTTGTCCTTATCTTTTAGCCAGTTAACTCTAGATCTCTGCTTCAATAATGAGTTTTGGTTATCCATCAGTTGCAAATATTCTTTTAGAGCTTCCTTTTCATCCGAGGCTAAAGAAACATTTGTAGGATTATCCGCCAATGAAGTCTGAATAGCTGACAATTTATCTCTAGTTTTTTCAATTTCCTTCGAGAGATTTTGTTCTCTTTTTGAATTTAGCGATTTCAGTTCTTGTTTGATAGACTTAATCTTTTGGAGGTAAATGTACTGTTTTGTCTCAAAGAAATCATACTCTAACCCCTTCAATATTGCCTTTTGAAAACTCTCTATATTTGCTAAGAAATTGTTAAATCTAAAAGGATGAAGGATTCTAACAGAGTTAAACAAATTATCAATCCTTATAGGAGTATGGTCAAAAATTTCAAGGTCTAAGAATTTTGTTAAACTTCTTGAAAAGGAATTTAACCAATCCATATTTACCATAGCCCTATCCAATTTTTTCCTGATATGCCAAATTGAACTTTGTTTGTTAGACTAAGTGAATCTATGTCCTTCAAATTTCAGATCTGTGAGTTACACCTCCTACATACAATCATACGTATCTAAAGAATAATTGTGTAAATTACAATTACCTTCTGCCTCAGATCTAAATAACGTAGTGATAAAGTTGTCGCATACTAACCATGGAGAATTTATCGAGGTCTTTAATCTTCTTATAGAATTTTAGAGTTTATTCCTTTGAAACTCGAGGCTAAAACCATAAACAAAAGTAGCTAAAACACTATATTTTTCCATCTTGAAGTAAATATTAGTGTGAATAAACTGTTGATTTGTTTCCAGAACATTCACCTCCAAGAAATCACCATCATAAGCAATAATAATCCTACCATAGGCATGGCTTTGGTAGTTTATTAAAAACTATCATTTCCTACCTAGACAACAAAGCTTGTTCATATTTACTTACCTAATTTTAGTTTCCAAAAGACAAAAAAAACATGAGGTTTCTCCTTCAGGGCAGAATCCCTTATCGCATAAGCTTAGAAGGGTTATTTATTCCATGTACATTCCATACTATAACAATTATAAAAGATGGCTCTTACCTTTGGAACCTTTCCTACTACTCCTGTTACTTTTCCTAGAAGTTACCTATTCAAACTGCTCCTCTTGAAGCCCACCATTCGGCAGTTTAACCTTCTGTAGGCTTTTTTCATTTTGTTATGGATCAAAAACTCCTTCATCTTGATTAGTTTCAATAATTTCCAGCCCATTCACCCCTTGGTCCATTAGAGTATTATTTTGATCAACTAATGATATTTCAACAAATCTCCCCCTTTTGTCTGAAGCTAGTCTATTTCTTTCATGAATGCTCCCCACACTTTTAAGAGAATCTTTTTCCAACTAAATTTGTTCAGGATTTTTAGCTACTTGTTCAACCTCCTCACCATCTTTCTTTTCTTTCGAATCATACTTTTCTATAACCATCACCTCCTAATAGTCTCCTCTAATAAAGATTCTTCCATTGTTTTTCCATTCTTTACTTGGAGTTTTGAGAGATGGTTTCTATTTTGTTACCATAACTCTATCCTCTTTAAAAGAATACTCATTTTCCAACCTTAATATAGGAATGCAATCTTTTATGTCCTTAGAAATGTCCATACTCACACACAATCTAGCAAACTCGACCTTTTCCTCATAACGGTGTTTTCATCCATACATATAGGTTTCCCCAAATAACTTGCTATCTTACTCAAGCCTTTAGTAGTCCAACATTCTAAAGGAATATTGTGAATGTTCACCCATAAGGAATGTTTTTTTTCTAATTTTTCTAGTTCCATTCCTGGTTGCCAACATTGAAGAAATAAGCAGAGTTGAGAAATGTTCCAAGGGCCTTCTTCAATTACCTTTTGTGCTTCTAATTTTAATGAGAAGGTGAAGATTATGTTATCCTTCTCAGTGAGCATTACCTCTATTACACCTCTTCCTTTCCAATTCCTCCGAGTCCAAGCTTGTATCACTAAAAAGGCAGGTCTTTGGTCCATTAAAAAAAATCAACTAAGGTAGACTACCATGTCCTAACTCCCTTCTGTAGAATATATAGGCTAGGAGTCACCATTAGTTTCCCTTCAATCTCCACAGGAGGACTGAAAATCAAAAAAGAATCAGAATTATCTCCTACAAGAAGAATTTACTTTCACTTTTGAGAAACAGTAATAGTAGATTTCTTTGTCGAGAGAATCTGCTTTTACTTTTGAGATTGTTTACATAGGTGGCCTAGAGATATTGTAGGAGTCGTTATAGGCCACAAGTGGCTTACATAATTGAAAATAATTACATCACTCTTTAATAATTACATCAACTGAGGAGCTGTCATTTTTTTTCTTTTGAAGTGGAAGGATAGTTGGTACATTGATGGGATGGATATTGCTGGAGTTGTTGACAAATGGATTAATCTTCTAATAATACGCTAAATACTCCAAATATGGTTGAGAAATTTTCTTCGATTTGTTTGATTAGCTGGAAGGAATCAGTAGATATGGGTGTACGATAAGCTGATTTCATCAGAATATTTTGTCCTCCGTAATTGACTTTAATTAATGACCCTGGAGTAATCTTTAGACATTGTTGATAAACACCTTCAATGCAATGGAGGTTAAACTGATTGATGAGATCCCAATTGAATTTATATTTTGGTGGTTCATCGATGAGTAGATACATAACATTGTTGATTCCTACCTATACATAAGCTATTCAAGATAACTGTACATTTAAGTCTTTGAAATTGTTTGCTCTTTTAAAGATCAAATAGCTACTGAAAGCTTTGATAAAGATTTCTCGTTCTTTTGCAAATTTTTCTTTATAGTTTTTGACTGCAAGAGTGAATCTAGCTGGAAACTCGGCAAGACTGTTTAAATTGGTTAAATAACTAGTATCCACTAAGCCACTATGGAAAAAGAGAAGTAGTGAGTGCATCTATTTCTATAAAGATGATAGCATTGGGTCTATATTGTCCTCAGTTTTTGGGGTAATACTGAAAAATCTTTTGTTCCTCCTTCCTTTCATTGAGTGCTTGAAAACAATCATAGAAAATCTCAAGAGTAATTCTTTTCATTTCATCCTTTAATGCTTTTGTAGGTACAGCATTGATTCTTTCCATATTGATAGGTTTTCCCAATGTTTTCATTCATGAAACTGACGGTTGTTTTTCTAAGGCTTGTTGATAGTGAGGTTTTAATGTAGGATTTTTGAATTCGGCTAAGGCTTTTTCTGCTTCTGAGCTATTTGAATAACTTCGATGAATGATTGAAGATTTTCCAATAATATGGATAGAATCCTTATGTCATTCATCATATATTCCTGCCATTGGTCCATTAAAAATAATGTAGACTTTAGATTCTCTAAAATCTTCTTGTTTTTGAGAGATTGATGGATCATATTTGGGTAATGGATGAATAGATTCGGCTAAAATTTTTGAAGGAGCAGGAGGTAAAAGTGTTTGAGTAATTTGTTGGGGAGTAATTGGTTGGATGGCAGTGATGTTTTGTTTTTCAAGAAGATTAATGGTTGATCTTAACTGATTAATCTCTTTTGTTATTGACCCTTCTTGTTGTTGAAGATCCAATCATTTTGCTTCCTTTTTAATGAGTAAATCTTTGAGGTTTAGGATTGCTGTTTCCATTCTCTTATTAAGGTATCTGCAAGAATATTAGCAGAAGATTTTATATAATGTATTTGAAAATTATATTGATTTAATTCTAATTGTCATCTAATTAAACGTCCTTGATTGTAATTTGTTTTAATATTATATTTAGTAAATCCACATAAATACTTACAGTGTGTCTGAATATAAAATTCGATAGTTAATAAATCAACTTTCTATTTTCTTAATGTTTTAATATATGCCAGTGTTTCCTTTTAATAGATAGGATATTTCCTTTCAATGGGATTAAAAGTCTCATTGATATATTTACATAAGAGATAATTCCTTGACTTGGGTGAATGTGTCAAAAGGTAATCAGCCCATGCATCCATACTTGCAGCAATTTATACTAGTAGTTTATCTTTATCATTATAATTATATAATGCTAGTAAGTTCTTGCAAAGATTTTTTAATATATGTACCGTTGTGGTGTCTTCTTCTGTCCATATCCATTGAGTTTTTGTACTACATTTAAATTGTAACATCCAAAGCATCCAAAACACAACAACAACGTAGAAACATCACGAACCACATTCAAGACAAGAAAGCATCCAAACATTTAGGACCACACATGAATCAACCCAACAATAAAATAACGACAAAATCCAATATCTAATGTACACTAACAATGAATGCAAGTGCAGCCCACAAGAATGAAACATCCAAAACACACGAAAATATCTAACAAACAGCAAGAATAAAATCTAACAAACCTCAGTTAACTCAATATGTTTTGATGCTGACAATTTCTCTAGATGATTGCTGAGAACTACGTTGCACGAATGCTATTTTCGTTGACCAACTTTACTGACGGTGACCAATAACGATGGAGAATGATGGCCAATGAAAATGATGGAGAACGTTTAAATGTAAATGAAACAATATTATATTCATATGAAACAACATCGCATATATGTTTCATGAAACAAGAAAGTTTTGTTAACTAAATCTTTGTTAAGTTAATTTTTGTTTTATTTAACTAATCATTAGGTTAAATCTTGTTAGGGTTAACCAATTTAAGTAAATAATCAGTAACTTTAATTTGTCTAGTCAAGTTAAGTTTAAGGTTTAATTAAAAAGGTGGTCCCATATTTAATAACAAACTAAAATTTTCGTATATTTAATTAAAAATGGGTCCCATCTTGACGTGGCACAGTTCACAAATACAATTAAAAAATATTTTAAAAACTGTCAGGTCAATGTTGACTTGGCACTTAAGAGAGGGGTTTAAATTTTCCATTAGGATTGGGTCAAATTTTAATGGTTTCTAAATGTTAAGGTTATAATTGTTCACTCTGAAATGTTAGTGTCAAAAGTAACCCTTTTGCCTTTGGAGCATTGATAATGTAAGAGAGTTTGTGGGTTTAAGTCATTCTTCTACACTTATTTATTTTATGTTGCCTATATATTATGTTCTTCAACAAAAGACAACTATGGAGTGGACATAGTGAAGATTAAGGCTTTTATCAATATTCATTAAAATCCACTTAAACTTCTAATTATGTTCCAAAATCAAAAACTTGATTTAAAGAAATAAGCCTCATGAAATGACTTACTCGGCTAAGTTTGTTAACATTAATGTTACAAAGGTCTTCTAAGCAATGAACTTATACCGTAACTCACATCTGCTCTGCATGATAATCTCACTTAGGTTCGTTAAAGTAAGATTTAGCCTTCCCACGTGATCATAGACCAACAATCTTATTCTTGAACATCTCACAACTTTCGCAATGTTTAGCTCTCACACTCTTGCAACAAACTAAGAAAGAATTAGAATATCTATGACAACAATAAACACAAAAGAGATACAACAAATGCTAACCTTTATTACTTCCCTAAACATATACAAAGAAATGCTTTTTGATCTCTATGTCACTCTATATGAGAGGAGCAAGGCTTAAATGAGCTATTTATATACTTCTTTACCTAGATCACTTCTTATCTTATCGAATTACATCACCTTATCCAATTAGATGATATCCTTACTTAAATAGGACTCGATCTTATAGAATCTAACTACATCCTAACTAACAAGATAAAGATAATGTTGGAATTATGCCCATGACGCAATCGTTATGTAATAAATTGAACACTTTATTTTTGTGATTATTAATTTTGATTAATAATATGGAAAAATGATTTTACTATCATATTATGTTTATTGTTTTTATTCTAATATGATAAGTCCTTGATTAAATTTATACGCTTGTCATCATAATGGAGATTATGATAATGAGAGTCAAGTCTTTAAGAATTAATCTAAAAATATTCTTGATCATAGGATCATCAAATAAGGACTTTAATGATTCAGTTAGATCAATATATATGTAATAGTATCTATTAGATAGATATTAATAGATCTCATTGACTAAGTCACATATATAGATGATGCATATGGAGATATGATCATTTAACTGACTAAACTGAGAATTCTCAATAGTTAATATTATCTATGAACTGTCAAGTGGGATATTCTCATAAAGATTTAAATGTATATTTTTTCTTTGACCTGAAATCATCATAGTAATCAATAGGTCACTTATTATGTTTTGATGTCCGACACCTAGTGTGTAAAAATGCTAGTTGAATGATTATTGGATATAATTAAGTACCTATTTGATTAGTGGTGAGTCAAGATGAGATCCATCGACTCTAGGTAACGAGTTTAAACTCTATGTTGTCATTGATCTTAATGGTTGTTCAAGACTTTGGCCAAGGCGATTGAATAAGTGAGGAAAAGGAATTTTCTAAGTCATTCACCAATCATTAATGATTGACATATAACATAGTTGGTTATCTAATAAGGTTTGACAGTTAAACCATGCCTTAGAATAATCCGGAGTTGTAATGATGGACGGTAATAATACATTATCTTTAAACTAAGGTTCTGTCTTTCTAAGGTTGTTACTTCACATTTTTCAATCGTTAAGGAGTGTTGCTAGATGCCAACCTTGATTAGTAATTAAGTAGATTAATTACTACCGGCTTAGTGATGAACCTATGTGATCACACACTTACGAGTATAATATTTTCTGTTTATGATTATTTAATTTATTATGAGATAATTTATTAAATAATCTACATGGTATATTATTATATTTTTTGCTAGTACAATATAATTAATATTAGAAATTTTCTTGTACAAAATAAATTATTCATTTTATAAATAATAATAATTGTTTATTAAAAAAGAAAGGAAAAGAAAAAAACGTCAGATGGCCTTGGTGGTTTTGTTTTGGTTTGACATTTAAACCGAAACAAAATAAACTGACGTGTTTTTTGGTTTTCAAGTTTCAAAATAACGTTAGAACAAAAACAAGAAAAGGGGAGACGTACGTTTTCATGGCTTTTGTACGTGCATGAGAAACAAAGAGAAGAGAAACTCTATTATGTTTTCCAGTCTGTTTTTTCGTAAAGTGTACGTGAATAACAGCGAAGAGAAAGCGTGACTTTCATTTTTTGTAAGTTGAGAATAAACAAAGAGACGAGTTTGAATATGTTCTTTGTTTTTGTGCGTAAGAAAGAAAATAAAGATATAAAAATCTTTTTTGTTTTTTGTTTTTTTACTGAAAAATAAACAAGAGAAAAGTTTGAGAAATTTGTTTTCTTTATTATTGAAGAACTGATTCTTCAAATTTATCCATAGTCATACCAAGTATTAAAAACAAAACATATTTTTCGGTGTAAAGTACATAAAAATTTCGTATTTTTGAAATTCCATATCGATTAATTCTCACGAATTTTAGGTATTTATTTTTGTCAGTTCCTAATATGAGTATGGTTCTTAAATGCAATAAATAAATATCTTATTGTTAATTTATTTTCGTTGTGTATACGATCCTTTAGGGTATGTTTGGATGTGGCTGGAAGGATGGAATGGAATGACTCAAATGACTCAAGCCATTGTTTGGGAGTCTATTTTGAAATAGAATGGAATGGCAATTAATGGCTTTAGAAGTCATCCTTTGCCATCCAAAATCCAATATTTTGTGATCTCCCAAATTGGGGGGTCAAGGATAGAATGTCATAGCTTGCCTTCCAAACCCTAATTTAATGACAAAATACCCTAAAAATTAATGAAATTACAACCCTAATTCAACAAATACCTACGCGGCTACATGTTACTACGTTCATTGTGTTTCTCCTTCAATTGGCTTCTTCCGTTGACGAGTATTTTCCTATACCTCAATGCTATAAATAATAGTTACGTTAATGATGATAAGGTGAAACAATTTTTTTAAAAATATTTGGGTACACATCAAATGAGCTTCATATATTTGTGAGACATGAGCTTCATTTTTCAACCATTACGTTAAAAATTTAAATTTAAAATATGTCATTAATAAACACGACTCAAATGTTCTTGATAAAGCTAGCATTGTGAATATTCATAAATTTTAAATATATTATTAATATACACTGCGAAATGTAGAAATAGATTTATAACGCCAAGAATGATTATCGATCATAACAAGACACATGAATAAATGCCTAACGAAGAGTACAGTGCGATGAGGGTTAAAGAAAAAGAACAAGAAAGTTGATTGCTTGTATAGGAAAATGAGAAAACTATATTCTAAGCATCCTACAATTTGAAATGCTTTGTGGTTACTACAATAATTTCATAGCAACTATGTATATTTTATTACAAGGGTAATTTTGGAAAAAAAATATTACAAGTCATTCCATTCAATTCATTTTTAGTATCACTTCCAAACAATGGTCAAAGAAGTCCTTCTCTTATTTTATTTAAATTTCCAAACAATGGAGTGGCCCATTTCATTCCATTCCATTCCATTAATTGTCATTCCATTCCATTCCATTCTAAACTTTTAAGCATACCCTTAAGCTTCAATTCATTTATACTTTTCAAAAAGGAAAAACAATAAAAGCGTACGAAAAAGAAGATAAATTAGAAACATGCAAAACAGAAGCTAAGGAAAATTTAAGTATAATATTATGATAAAATTCAGAATATTTAATGTAATTTATGGCATACCATCGGAATGTTGTGGATTTTGAAGGAGATTCAATATTCTTGAGGGGTACGTATTACATTACATCCCTTCTGAAAACCACATTGCTACTTCGATGAAGGCCGGCGCCAAAAAACCCAACATGGAGAAAAGAAACAATTTGAAATAGAAAGAAATCAGAAATTAGATTTGGAGAAGGCAGAGATGAGCGGGACTAGACTGTGCGCCTTGTTGGGAGAATTGGGTTACCAAGGCGCAGAGGCATTGGATCCCGACAGCTTCGAGTGGCCTTTCCAGTATGACGACGCACGCCCCATCCTCGACTGGATCTGCTCCAGCCTCCGCCCCTCTAACGTCCTCTCCCTCCCCCAACTCTCTCAGTCAGTTCTTTTCTTCTCCCCCTCTTTTTCTTTTTATTCAAAATCATGTCCATTACCAAACTTCCACTCGTTTAGCCTAAATTGTTTTCTCTTTTCCTTCTTTATTTTGGTTATCTAGGTATGAACACTTTTTGCAAGAAGGGAAGCTATTGGAGGTACAATTCCTTTGCTTCTTGTTTTAATTTTTCCTTATTCTAGTCACCCCGACTGTTTGCTATGTGATTCTGGTCTCCATTACTCTACATTGCGATACATAGGGATTGTTTTGGGGCCTTATTAAAAAGATAATGGGATTTTAGGTGTAAAACATTTTTATGACTCCAACTATAGGATCTTATCTGGCTTTGTCAGTGACATGCATCAGAGTGTTGCATTGCGTAGCTGATCCTCTCAATGTTTGTCAGTAGCAAGTTTTGACCTGTGCTGTGATTCACCAGGGTGAAGACTTGGACTTCGCTTATGATAGTATTTCAGCCTTTTCATCCAGGAGAGACGATCAGGAGGCTGTTTTTGGAGCTGAAGAAGCTTTAAAAGATATTCGGTGATGTGCTTTGCTCCTTTAACTTTTTTCTTTTTGAGGCATTTACAAGAAATTATGTTCCCTTGGCCTGTGTTTGTTGATATGTTTTTGACATTGGGAATCTGTCATTGGGTTTTCCTTCTGGATTCTACTTGTCTAATGGTTAACATTTATGTCTGGTAGGATGTATCACAACTAGCAAATAAGGGCTGACCCAGAGAGTTAATCAGTTGATATCTTTATCAAGCTGTTATATACTTTCTCATCAATTCCAGTTATTTTTTATTGCACATAATTTACAACTGAAGAATGATCAAACTCATCTTGTATCTGGGGTTGAAATATGGAATGATGATGCATGCTGTGGTAGCATAAGGCAAATTATGGATGATGATGATAACATGTATTAGTTACTCTCTTGATTTTATATTACTTTTAACATGTTTGGATTTTCAAAATTGCAGTTTAAGTGCAAATCTTATTACTGATGGTTCTTCTTAATCTTCAGTGATGCAACAGTGGCATACAAGGCAGAAGCCCTAGAATTGCAGAGACAGCTTAGACATCTGCAGTCTCAGTTTGATATGCTTACTGTCCAGGCTTCAGCCTTGATTCAAGGGAGACGGGCTCGAGTTGCTGCAACTTCTACTGTTAATGGATACCTCACAGCAGTAGATGATAGTCTTTCAGCAAGAAATTTGCGGGTGCTTAACAGTCCATATTCTTAATTTCGTGAACACCTTACTCTCTCTCTCTCTCTCTCTCTCTCTCTCTCTTTTCAGTTGAATTTCTTCCTGTGCCAAAATCAAGTTCTTAATGAGGAAACAGGTCATAGAAACTTGGTGCTAATTCATAGTCTTTTTAAAATAGATGAATGAAGTTCTGGGAAGGATTGCATCTACAGCACAAGAGTTGGCTCATTATCACTCTGGAGATGGTAACTTTTCTGTTACATTTTTGCATGTTTACTTTTCTTTAATGCATTTTCTACAGATGGATTTGAAAGTTAACATTTGCATTTTCTCCTTTTTGTTGTATTTGTTCTTTTCATTTCTCATAGAAGATGGAATCTACTTGGCTTACACCGATTTTCACCAATACTTGCTTGGTGATTCATTTTGCATGAAGGAAATAAATCTTTGGTTTTCTAAGCAACTGGACACGGTATGTAGATGTAGACTTATATTCTCTTGAATTTTGGAGTCTATAACATATTGGTCCTCTAGGATAATCAAATTTTCATGTCAAGTGTTTGTTATTTCAGTGATCTTTGTTGGAAGTATGATGTTTATGCTGGTTGTAATTGTTTTGTAATGTCTTGAAATGCAGATGAAGTATCCTATAGACTGAGATTCAGTTGCTTTTTTCTTATTGATTATCTATCCTTTTTATTTCTGTTTTGAGAGGGGTTTCGGCTGAGAATTCAATACATTCAGTAGGTGGTTTTGTAGTCAAAGTATTGTGAATAATGTTTTGAAGAAGCTAATACATTCATGCTCCCTGTTTGTGATGGTATTGACATGAAATTACTCCCAGGGTCCATTTCGGTTAGTTGCTGAGGAGGGTAAATCAAAATGTTCATGGGTGAGTCTTGATGACATGTCAAATGTTTTAGTTCAAGGTATATTCCCTTAAGCTTCTTTAGTTAATCTGCTATCTTTTACTCATAATAAGCTCCTAAAAACTCTTTTTATATGCCTCATGTTGTAGAAATATGTACAACTCTTTAACACATGTTGTGGTTAGACTATAGTTATGCCTTTGATTTGTTTGTGTTTCCACTCTTATTCTTTTAGTACATTGATTATTTGAAGTGCACAAACACCATATGCAATATGTATGCAGCCATGTATCTGATATTGACTCAGTTTGTAAATAGGCAATGCAGGAGACATGGAAAAATCTCATCATCAACGTGTGTCTGAACTGCAACGGCTTCGTTCTATGTAAATGCATTATTTTGCCTTACCCATTGTTTGTCTTAACTCAAGAATTTTGTTGTTATTTTACTATATTGCATAAACTATTTGAGTAGTATCTTGTTCAACAACTTTAATCTTGTGCAGATTACTTTCTCAGGAATTATGCCAACAATAGACTGATTGTGATTGTTGATTTTGATATTTTTACTTCCTTAAGAAGCTCATACGATGGAAGTGTAGTTCAAGTTAATTTCTAGTTAATAGCTAGGTAGCTTGTATTGCTATTTATCTGTCTTTTCTAATGTACTTGCCTCTTTTTGCCTGCTTTTCTAATTTTTCTTTTGATTATGCCTTTATAGGAATCATGTACTAGGCTTCTTGTTAGTGGCCAAAAGAATTTGGGGCTAGTGGAGGGCGGGAAGCCATTATTCTTCTTAATGCAGCTTTTTGTACTTGATATTAATTATGTTTGTCGTGTTTGATATGAAGTCATATGGCTAATCAGTAGAGCACTAAATTGACAGATTCGGAACAAGTGAAAGGCAATGGGTAGAAGCCCAGGTTGAGAATGCTAAGCAACAAGCTATTTTGATGACACTTAAATCTCAAGTAACTTCAGATGAAGCACACATTCATCTTGATCTCCATTCTCTCAGGTAAATTTTCAGATTTACGTTATTCATGTTTTACTCGAGCTGTTTAAGTTGAAATTTTACCTTAGGCGTCGAAACTTATACATAGGATTTCACCTAGTGGTAGAACATAATGACTTTATATAGGTTGAATCATTTATATCCATTTCGGTGGGTCTATATTAAACAAATGGAGTCCCAGCTTCAGTAAGTAAGAATTGAAGTTTGTTGCATTACAATGATAGACTACAGCTATAGGGTCATTGAATTTTGACTCTTAGAATTTGTTTCATTTTTTTTAACATTTATGATATATTGTTCAATCTAAAATCGTCGTAAGTGTTATCAAGTATAGACTCATCAAAGTGCCAACTTTCTTCCAGGATATATATAGCTACATAGTTTCTTCTCAGTTGGACATGACTTTGGAAGATGTTTGCATTGAGTATGTATCCATGCATTTTAGAATTAACCTTTGGTTCATCTACATACATTAGGTATATGAGCTTGGCATACTGAAAAATATTTTTGAGGATGGACATTCTACATCATCTTTGGGAGTTTGATAAAGAAGATCAAAAGATATCTCACCAACCTAATCATGCCTGGCATTGTCTCTATTTGGGTTCCAGTGATCAAAATGTGGAGCCCTCCCACTATTAGACAATATATTTACTTGTTTCAATTTGTTAGAGTTTATTGGGTTCTGTTATGCAAATGGTTATGACAATCATAATTCTTGTTGAAGTACTGTATTATTTCACCTCTTTGGCATGACTAAATAACTAATGGTGACTTTAGTGCTGTAACATTTTCTTTGAACGCATGCTAATGGGCCTTAGCTCAAATGACATGTAAATCTCATTGAATATCAAAGAAAATGGCATGCAATAATCTTCTCGCCATAAATGAGTTGAGTTTTGAGCCCCAAGCAACTGAAGAAAGGGTCTGCGGATTTGTTTTAAGTGCTTCCATTTCAGGCTATGTTGTTCCAATTGCTGTAAATTCTTCATGAAAAAAAAAAGCTTTTGAAGTACAAAAACCAAGTCCATATTTCTCCTATTAAAAATTCTCTCATGCTATAGCTTACTTTCTACCATTTTGCTAAACGATTTCTCTTGTGTGAAATTACTATGAAAATAGTTTTGAACTGGAATGTGCGTGGCACCTGTTGTGTTATGCTTTTAATCATCGTAATGTAAATAACCCAATGGATAATACAATAGTTAACTGAAATTTTGGACACCAACCATGATTTAGTAATTCTTTAAGCACATGAAGTGGAGATGTTTTAGAGGAAAATTTGAATAATCTATTATATTTAAGAGGGGCTAATTCCAGTCTCTTCACCAACACTGAGGCATAAGTTCTGCTATCTCATGTGAGCATGCTATTCAAAGGAAATTTTTAATCCTTGACAGCTAAATGCTGCCTAGTTCTGCTTGCGTTCTCTCTCCTCAACTGCCCATACCTTTTCTTATATCATAGGTAAATGTGTTGGCTATTACTAATTGTTTCATATCTGCTTTGAATGATCAGGAGAAAGCATTCTGAATTGGTTGGAGAACTTTCAAATCTACATCACAAAGAAGAGAAGTTGTTATCTGAGGTTCTTACATGAATTTCTTTCCTTTCATTTATATATAGTTTTATATTGTTGTACTCAATATCCCATAGTTGCTAGAAGACTTGCGGGAAACCTAATTACTCACATGATTTTGATCAAAGTTCTTCAGTCTGAAATTTGGTTATGATCCTTGATACTTAATCAAAATTTGATGCCAGAATTACATTTTTTTTTCCAATTTGCATTATTCAGGATGGGAAATTTGATGGAAACGTAAAACTGTTACTTGAACTTTATGCCTCAATCAAGATTAAAAAATTGTTAATATTTCATCAATGGAGTAACAAAATACAGCAAAAATGCTTTTTTTATTCTGAGTGCTGTATGGATCAATGCCAAACATCAAGCTAGAGTATCTTGATTAATTATTACATTGTGAAATCATAGAAATATCAATGAGGTCAGAATTAATGCTTGCTGTCTATTAATGCCTAATCTAGAAGAAACATCTCAAAAATCCTAAATGCTACATGTTAATTGCTGAGGGGGCCAAATAACAGCAGAATGTTGTTCTTTTTGTGGATTGGAGAATAATATTTGAATTTCAATCTGAGGTGATCAAACTTAAAGATGCACATAACGAGAGGCAGTTGATTACTGGTTGTGAGAAGTCAATACTATTTATGGGCTATTTAAAAGATACAGTACAAGAATTGGACGTATGGCCATGGTGTTAAGATGGTTCTGTTGATGATTTTGAACTTTTGTTATGAGTAAACAATGATAGCAAGCCATTGGAGATAGGGAATCCATAGTTTTATCATTGGAGGTCAAACGGACATGTTATATGATGGATCTAGTGCAGTCATTGGTTAGATGTTATTGGCTGTTGGATGATGACATCAGTACTTGTTAAGCAGATATGATTTAGGTTAGTGGACATATGGCTGATTGGTTGAGAAATTGAACTAGCCCATTGGAAACTTTACTAATGGTTCCTTTTCAATTTATACGTATTAAGTGAGATTGACATTGCAGACAATTCCAGATCTTTGTTGGGAGCTTGCTCAACTTCAAGACACATACATTTTGCAAGGTAATAGGTGCTAACTAGCTGAGAGAATATAACAATTATTTGTTCTCTTGTGTACAGTTCTTGTCATGAAATTAATGTTGTTGAAATTTGTTCTCTTGTAGGCGACTATGATTTAAAAGTCATGAGGCAGGAATACTATATAAATCGACAGAAAATGGTAATGTTGTCAGTGGTTATGTTTCCTTTACATTGTTCTTTTTATTACGTAGATTTGAAAATTCAATCTCATATCATGCCATTATTGAGAATATGCCTTTGCTTACTGCTTGGCATCCATATTTTCTTTTCTCATTTTTGTTGCCAATTCTTTAGGAAATTGGAATATTTTAATTGAAGTCACACAATTAACATGATTTGTGTTTATAGGTCTGTGTTTACATATGAAAACCATCTCAGCTTAAGCAGACCCATAACCATATTGGTGCTAACAATCATCGTATTTCATTGCAGTTAATTAATCACCTAATCAATCACCTAGCAAGGCATCAATTCTTAAAAATAGCTTGTCAGATGGAGAAGAAGAACATGCTTGGAGCATATTCATTACTCAAGGTTATCGAGTCTGAGCTTCAAGCCTACCTTTCAGCAACTAGAGGCCGAGTGGTAATATGGTTTAAAATTTTCTCTTACCAAGATTCCTTTTTATTTTGTTCTCTAAAAATAACAATACAATAGCTATTGCACGTAAACTTGTCACTGACTGAATCTAAACTACAGCCATCCATAGATTTTTTAAGAATTCTCTGTTATTGATAACAACCGTCAGACTTGGTATGTTTCAAATTTGTAGATTGGGCTTAGACAAATGATTGTATGTAATATTGGAACATCACTAAAGCCACATCTTTATGAACTTTTAGTTGCATTTAACTATACCAATTTTCTTTATAATCCTAGTATTTGTTGATGTTCTTATTCTTTCAGGGTCACTGTATGGCATTGACTCAAGCTGCATCTGACTTTCAAGAACAAGGAGCAGTGGATGATAGGGATACACTTCTGCATGGTATCAGAGACCTTCTAAGTATCCATTCAAGTAATTACGGTGGACCCCCTTACCTTGTTAATATCTGATCACATTACATTAACTTATATATATATATACGTACAACCCTTAACTTCTCTTATAGTAATAAGATTTAACTTTTGGCTTTTCTTGTTTGCTTCCTTAGATGTTCAAACTGGATTATCGACATATGTATCAGCCCCAGGAATTGTACAGCAGATATCTGGTCTTCATTCAGACTTGATAACACTTCAGTCTGACCTTGAGAATTCATTGCCGGAGGACAGAAACAGATGCATCAATGAACTGTGAGCTATAGTATTTACTAAAGATCGTAGTATTACTCTTACATCTTTTCTTGCTTTATTTTATTTTCTTTTTTAGTTTTAACAAGGTAGAATTATTTGAACAAAAAATTCTTCTCACCTATTGTTGGTATAGCCATTGTGTTATCTGGCAATGAGAAGCAAGTGCACAGTTTTATTTTATATCATTGCCGTGAAATTCCATGTGAATGATGCTTTATCATATTCATTACTAGCATTTGCATTCTTATAGTGTCTTTTGGAACCAACATACTGAGATATGAAAATGCTAAATCCTTTTTTTTTTCTCCATTTTTTAGATGCACAGTTATTCAAAGTTTGCAGCAATTACTATTTGCATCTTCAACAACTGCCCAGCCAATCTTGACTCCTCGGGTACTACTAATCCATCTTTCATAAGCTGTCTTGTTTACTTTTATTTTCTTCATCCTTTCAGTAGTATAGGCACTTGGGATTGAATATTTTAGTGTCTCATTGTTTGACAAATCTACAACACTGAAGCATGTCAAAAAACTTCCTATTGACTTTTTGATGTGGCTTCAGTGAAAGTATGATTCTTGGACTGGGTGTGAGATTTTATTTGCTTCAAAGGCTGGTAAAGAGTATTAACACTAATTCCACGACTAAGTGCCAACTTTTCACGGTTATGCTTTCAATGGATTTCCTTTATAGCAAGATTACTATCTAGTTATAATCTACCTATAATAGCATCAACTGTTTAGATGCCTAAACTGGGCTTTTTAAAGTTATTTTATGGAGCTAAGAAGCTTGCCTTTAATGAGAGGTGACCTTAGAATAGTGACAATTTTTGGTCCCCAGATGACATGAAAAGGAGGGGGATGAATTATATGTGTTTACTTTTTATCCTAATTGAAAATTAATGAATGATTATAACAAATTCGTATAAAACAATTGCAAAACAAACATAAGAATTAAAAAAGAGAGTAGCGAAAGAGGAATCTATTTATAGTGATTCGATCAAACAATCATTGGCTTATGTCTATTCCTCAAGTTTCACTTGGGAGTTCGTTATCTTCTTTCAATAGGTGAAGAGAAATCTTCTATTCAACATTTTCTTTGTTATAGGTTATATTATGCACACATTAACTTAAATGTTCTCTCAGGCCTCTTAACTTTTTTCTAGTAGGTCAAAGTTTCTTCCCACAATTCATCTGTAGTTTGTACCGGAAATTAACTATAATAGTCGTTAGATACATTAACTGTTATAACAACTAGTTTTTAAGTGTGTGTGGTTAGACAGTTTCTTACTTTCGGCTAGCTGGACAACCAGTTGTTGAAGTATTAGTTAGTCAGACCCCTAGCTAGATAGAATCCTATCCTTTATGTAATTTTTCAGAGAGGTTATTGGCTAGTAAGTAATATTCCTCCGATTAGCCTGTGAATACTGCTTCAATTGATGAATAGTGTAACTGATTTACAATGTTTGGATGGAGAGTAGTCTAAACCTATATACAATGTCATATACCACCTATTCATATATTAAGTCATGTAAACTTAATTTTTCAACTGTCTAAGTTCTTTTAAAGATTAAAACTCATTTCATTGACAAAAATTTGATTTAAAACTATTTTAAAATTTATCAAAAAGTGTTTTGATGATCTAGAGGATTTCTTTAATACCTTTTCAATTTTTCTTATGATTATGATATATTATATGCAATATGTCCTATATACAAATGATTACGTAATGATTAAACTCTTAATTCATTAAAATAGCCAAGATAACAAGAAAGTATACAATTATTTGTAACATCTTGAATTGCTTGATTCCTTCTCATTCCGGGTTTTTTACTTAAAAATTTCTTTAAATCTTTCTTGAATTGCATATTTGATCCAGTTTGCTCGTTTGCTTTATCCTTTGATTGGTCAATTGATTCATTTAAGTTCTTTATTCACTTTATCCTTTTATTAAATTTGATCTTTTCTTATATTAACTTACTAATGTCACCAAGAATAAAAATATTACGATGAGAAGTTGGTCCAACACAATTCTTCAGAGATGTTGCACCCTTGTGATAAGATTTAGCTAATTTTCATACTGTATTTTGGAGTAAATTTCCAGTTTGATTGTGGCTGGGGTTGTGGGCAATATTTCCTAGATAAGAAGAATTTTTAGGAAAAGGTTTATTGATCTCTATGGAAAGAAGAATCTTCTATATTCTACTTCATGTGCTTGTTCCTGTGGCATCTGTAGCCACTGATGAAGGAGCTTGATGAAATGGAGAAGGTGAATGCAAAACTATCTGCTGCACTTGAAGAGGTGACACTTGAACATTGCAAGAAGAATGAGGTAATCTAAAATTGCCATTTTCTATTGTTGACTTCTTCTTTTTTTTAATTCTCTTCAGCACAAGAAATATTGTATTTTTCGAACTGATAGCTTGGTAATATAACAATTAAAATGAAAATAAGTGGCAACTATGTCATAAAGGTGCCCATTCTATCACAATTCTCAATGATTTACCCTTTATTTTTGCGCTTTTAGTTTGCCTAGTATTTCTGGCTTGCAATGGCGTCTCTTATCTTTGTGCTCAAAAGAACAAGACTTTCTAGATTTGATAGGGCAAGTTTCATATTTCATTTATATCTCTTTCAAGACTTGGGGTTGGAGCATAATACAAATATTTATTTATTCTAATATGATATAAGATGTAGGTTCTTTCAAGTACAAAGAAAACACAAACAAGTGTAACTATGAGATAAATGTAGTTTGCTGGGTGGAACATCCACTTATTCTCTGAAAGCCGCAGGAATTTGAAACATAAAATTTCTCAAGTACTATTTACATTAGATAGAGTTCCATAAGGATATTTTATGTGCAAACAATGGAAATAATAGTGAAGAAATCTTTTAAAATCATATCAATTTTGATGTTAGCATGGTTCTTTCGCTAGCTAAGAATTTACAGATCAATCCGATGTGAACCACCAATGGTTTGGACCTGATGGCAAGAACTTAGCAATACCATCTCATTCGTTAGGATTTAAATCCTGACAAGGACATGGAATGGAAGATTTGTGCATATATTTACGTTCAATTAATATTCTCTGCATACTAGTTGTCTTGTTTATTTGTGCGTATGTAGTCTAATACTCTAATTTGTGCTGCCTGTTGGTGTGTAGATTGTGAAGCATCATTCCCAGGAAGTTGGACTTCAGAGACGTGCCTTTGTTGATTTCTTCTGCAATCCTGAACGCTTGAGGAGCCAGGTTAGAGAATTGACTGCTCGAGTCAGGGCTATGCAAGTTTCTTGACCCGCCAATTTCATGGTATGGTGTATGCATTTTATTTTTATTCTTTTCCCACATTCTATCCTAATATCCGAAGAAAGGAAAAGTCTTTGTGTATCTGGATTGAAGCCAATATTTCTGGAGTTATGAATTAATCGCCTGCTTCTCGTGCTTTAAGAAGCCAAAAGTGTAGTAGATAACGAGTGCACTTACATGTTGATGTTACTAATGGCTCACACGAAATTAAACCCCATTGAGCTTGCCGAAGGGATGAATATAAAAGAGACTTTCTGTTTCTTCAACCCTTGGAATTAATGGTATAATGTTTCAAGTCCAACCCATTGTTTCCTTGTTCCCTATTGTAGTCAGTTAATCCAGGTTCACTGTTACGATTGTATGTATTAGACACAAGATGTGATATTGCATTTTGTATTGATAGGTTCTGGTCTTTAGATTTATGCAGATATTAACATGTATGAATAAAAATGTACGATTGGGGAAGTTGCATTTTATTCATAATGTAACTTATAGCAACTCGTGATAGAAATCACATTAATCACCTCTTGAGAACTGGGAATGCTTAAAATTATATAGTTCCACCATTTCTGCTTGTGTTTTCAAGGACGAGATCGATAGCATAGCTTTCCTAAAACTTACCACAATTGACAAATGCAGGATCTGACATCTGAGCTGTTTCTTCTTAGCCTAAACCCTTACACATGGCGCCGTTCCAATTTACATTTAAGATTGGAATTACACTTTTGTCTCTCTACTCCGACGTTTCTAACTGAGAGAGTTGGGATGATTTAATTTCCTGAAAATAACTAATCTCTTCAAACTTTACTCGAGTACAGCTATCTTTATCTTCCTCAACTTCATTTTGCTTCAACTCAAATTCTGAATAAGAAGAAATAACAAGGTCCTCAAATTTCATTGGACTAATAAGGATAGAGGTGTTTTGTGATTATTTGGAGCAAAGTAGCTTAAGAAGAGGGTTGTGTTAATACTCAAGTTAACAAGAGTGTTTTTCTTCGTCTGTGTGATATAATTTAAGGAAGTAATGAATCAAACTACAGTTGAGGGGCCAAACGATTTTCTGAGTAACATTTACAGGATGGAATTGAGCATTTCATTTTTCTTAATTTTCAGTAAAAGTGTGTATTTGGTTCTATTTCCAAATTAATTGTATTTAAGATTGAAATTATTATCTATAAGAATGAAGATGGGATTTGAGCAGCATGGACCTCCGCTATTCTCTTGTCAGTATACTATCTCCAACACACAATTCCATGTCCCTAGGCTTCATTCAGCATTCCTCTCCTTGTGCTACTTTTTTTCCATATTCATAATGATAAAATTCTGGTAATTTGAACAAGCACCTTTCTCCTTCCTCCCTATCTCTCTCCCACTTTAGCCTTTCAAAGGGTAAAATGAAAAAGAAAAGGTCACACAACCATGAGGCTTTTAAGGGAGCGGACTGTTCCTAGTACTTCGATTTCCTAGCTTTTGTTTCGGTAATACAGTGAAGCGAAGTTCTCATTGAAAAAAAATAACATAGGCATTATCACTATCCAATTCCTGTGCCACATTGAGAAACGCAGAGTTAGAAAGACGCTAAGTAATTATCATATAGTGCACAAAGGTTTCGTTATGATTAAAAAACATTCAAATTCGACAATATTTAAAAACTTTGTTGGAATTCCTACCTGGATTGATACTATGAAAGTGCACGAACCTTTGGCATTTCAAAATATTTAATTTAATAATTTATTTATTTTTTGAAATTATACATGAATCTAAGGACAATATTAAAATCTATTCATATCAAGGAATTAGTGTTATGATTTAGATATAGGGTCGCGTAAACTCATTTTAATCTATCATTTGATCTTACCATATGTGATAATCCATATTTCTACTTGTAATTCACTTCTGGGTAGCGGGGATGACAGGTCAAAATTAGTCGCTGAATTACCCAACATATTACTTCATCTCTCATCCATCAAAGGTTCGTTCTGTGGCTTTACAAAGATGCTAAGGAAGATCCAAATGATCCTGGAAGCTCTCTCTCTCTCTCTCTATCCTTCCATATACATAATAACACTACATAAGCCCTCCCCTCTTCACTTTCACAAATCTTTTTTTCCCCCTCTATAATAACATCATCAGGAAACAGATTCCCCAACAAAAGAGAGGAAAGTGGAATCAGGAAAAGGCAGAGGAACCCTTTCAAGCAA
The DNA here is from genome assembly GCA_026546835.1 of Erythroxylum foetidum. Lineage (NCBI taxonomy): Eukaryota > Viridiplantae > Streptophyta > Magnoliopsida > Malpighiales > Erythroxylaceae > Erythroxylum > Erythroxylum foetidum. Next base: position 19,895,992 of record JANZLF010000004.1, on the reverse strand, counting down.
ACTCACTATACTACTAATTAACAACATTTAGCTCTCCAGACGTCTTGAACCATGGTGGAAGAGAATTAAACTGGTTGAAGATTGGAACGTGAAAGAGTATTCATATCATCCCCATCTATATACGTGTGCGTAGCTCTTAGGTCTCCTTATACAACGCAACTTGGGAGCAAGCAGCTTGAAAAGAAGCCCAACCCTCTCTTCTGCAACAAATTACAATCCAATCACAAAGCTGTTAACTTTAATCCGAAAAAGTCAAAAAGACATGAAACAAGGAAGCAAAAGCATGCCTTTTTGGTTTTTGCATAAAGAAGGTGGTGAGGGATTTTGTACAAGTCTTCATCAACGGGTTTAGGTGTTGGCCTGACCGGGCTTGCCGGTTCCCAACTTTGTTGATTTTTCTCTTCTCTGTCACTGGGTGCCTTACGCAGTTTTGCCTGCAGAAAACGATTATGACCAATTTAAAATCTTCTATTCTCGTATTTGCACTACATACAATTACAAAACAACCTGTGGCTGTGGCTATGATTGCTTCACTATGAATATTCATAGTGACATAAAGCTAGAGAGGGGGATTGTTGATGCATGGGTAACAGAACACAAAGTCTCAAATCCAAGCTATTTGATAGAATCCCATCTTTTCTTAAGCTATATCAGATCGATATGATGACTGGTCTTACCCTTCGCCGTGGGACTACGATCATGGCAGGTGTCACAACATCATTCTCGTACACATCTCCAGTAACATACAAGTCACGATCCTCGGAATAGCTGTAACGAAGCATCCCTGCTTGCCCAGCTGATTCGAAACACTGCGTAAAGGGGAGATCGCTGTTCCAGTCCCAGCTTCCAAAAGCTGGTACGTGGCTTCTTGTATAATAATATTCCTAAATCAACCATAAACAAAAAAAAAAAAACCGATATGATGATGGCTGCAACCTTGGAAACCTAGAACCAAAAGCACAACATGAGATAGAGACAGAAACTACGTTTAGTACCATTGATTGAGAGGAAAATGTCTTGGACAAACTTGAGAGGATTCAAGATGTTTTGGATTGCTTTATGTGCTAGTTTTGTTCATTTATAGTGGTCACAACAGCAATTTAAAGGGAAGGGAAGTGGTGAAAGAGAAAGAAAGAGAGCATGGGTATACTCTATAGTAGGGTTATGGCCATGGGGGATCCAAAGCAATAAAAAGAGGGGGAAAAAAGAAGTTGCAATGGTAAAAAAAAAAAAAGAGAAAGACTCAGAAAACGAAGTTTCAACAGTAGAAGACAGACAGACAGTGAGGTAAGGCAACGGAGAGAAGGGGCCGGATAATGGAAGAAGGTGGCTTTTCTTTTTATATTCCATCTTTAACTTTCTGACAGGTTTATTGCTTTTGCCTAGTTTGTCGCTGATCAGATGTATATTCCAACGCATAATTAATAAAAGCCTAAGGCAGCACAGGTATCTTTATTTTTGCTTCCAGCTTACTACTGTTAAGAAAACTTTTCGTAACCTCACACGCGTAACAGAGTATTGTTTCGTGCTCTGTGCTCGTGCAATCCAAGCCTACATAGGCTTTCAAAGCTCCAGAAAGTAGATGTAAATTAATTGGCTAATGATTCAAGAAGTCAAAACGAACAGAAACATCAGGCTCTATGCCTACTACAGTCCCTATAGTTGGAATTTGCAGTCCTGGAACAGTAGTAATTAATTAAATAACCAAGGGACAAGGGCTATGGCCTACACTTGTTATGTTAGCACTTGCTTTGAGCATTGAAGTTGGCTTATAGGTCACAGTCTATTGATGGAAAGCTGAGTGGGGTTGGAATGACCTGCTGCACAAGTCAAGGGATTCTCTCTTCTCTCTCTGTTTTCATGGAGATTGTAGCCATTCTGTTACGTACAGCCTCAAAACCAGAGCCTTTGAATGAAAGGAAAAAAGAAAAAGGCTACAAGGAAAGGGCCCTGCCCTCCTCCTCCACCTTCTCTCATCCTCTGCTATAATTTCATAGTAATACTCATACGTGAATTTCTTCTTTATTCCTCTTAGTTTGTCGTTTGTACCATTTGCATACGAGCTGGTTCCTTTCTTTCCAATGCGCGAGCTGTTATTGTTAAGGCAAAAGTTAGATAATGCAGCTTTCTAAGATTGGTGAATTGATTGCACACTGATTTTGTAACAGAGGATTACAGTGATATATTCTTATATGCAATCGATGACCCTGTAATTCAAATTCATCTTAATGTGGTATTAATAGGATGTTGTGGGAGTTTTGTCCACAAACTCATAACATATCCAACTCCAAGGGTTTGGCACACGAGTTTTGCCAGATTCACCTGCCAACATTCTGCATCCAGGACTCTATCCTCCAACGGGAAAAACCAAATTAGTAGAGAGATGGGTGTGAAAAGACTCGAAAGGAGTACAACGTTTCCATGCCAAAGAAATGGACTTGGACAGGGGAAAAACATAAATATAAATATAAATATAAATATGAAGCATAAAGCATAGAGCATGAGCATGAGCTCAAACATAAACAAACAGTTTATGTTTGGTTTTGGTTTTGGTGGGCCACGGATTTTGTCGTGTGCGTCGACCCAATTCGAATTAGTATTGTTCCCTTTGATCATCAGGCGCGGATCTTGTCGCTTGAACCTGTGACCTCAGGGTTTTGTTGCACTTAAGTGCACGCTTCTCACTAC
>JANZLF010000004.1:19873133-19886673 GCA_026546835.1 Erythroxylum foetidum | reverse complement strand
TTCGACATCGACTCTCCTCCTGATCTCGCCACCATCTTCGCCTCCCAACGCTTCTTCTTCTCTTCCCTCGGCTAATCCAACTCCATCATTGAGTCGACGGACACGCTCACCTCAGCTCCCGAGCCTCAGTCACCGCTCAACGGAGGTATAAATAAAAACCGGACTAGACCGGATCATCCGATCCGATCAAAAAAGGTTAAACCGGTCAGTTTTTATACAGAGAGGTTAGTAGGTAAAACCGAACCGGACCAATGACAGGTTCAGAGGTTTTCCAATTGAACCGGACGGTCCGAACCGGTTTTTAAAACATTGCCAATAAGAGTAAGGATACTTACTGATATATCTTCCAAACCTTGCAATTTAGCTGGACTCTTACCGTGTATTGTTTATTTGTTTGCGATAAAAGGTACAAATGTTCAAAATCCCTATTCTTATGTTGGTTTGATTGGGCTAGAGGATTTTGTCTGCTGAACCTCAACCAAGCAAATTAGTATTGTCCCCCTTGGTCTCCAAGCGCGAATCTTGTCGCTTGAACCTGTGACCTCAGGGTTTTGTTGCACTTAAGTGCACGCTTCTCACTACTGAGCTATGCAACAAAACCTTGAGGTCACAGGTTCAAGAGACGAGGTCCGCGCCTGGCGACCAAAGGGGAAAATACTAATTCGAATTGGGTCAGCGCGCACGATAAGGTCCGTGACCCACTCAAACCAGGTTTTATTGTCAAATAAAAAGAAAACTGCCTAAAAACAAAAGGGAATTGTAAAAACAAAAGGCAACGTCCGCCCCTTTCTTCTTTCCATAACAGAACGCCAGTAAAAATCTCTGTTTCTTTTTTCATTTGTTCTTATAAGTTGAAAATAACTGCTTCACAGCTGAAAACTTTGGAATTGAATGACCAAATGCACAGAGGCTTTGCTAAAATGGATAGGTGGGTGTGCAACTTCGCCGTGACTGCTCTTTCTTCCATTAAAGAATAGTGATGGATTTCTTGTTTAGTTATAGTTAGGAGAACTGAAACCTGCCATGGCCTTAAACGAGGGACAGATGAGGCAATGGAGTAGAGATTTTAGGAGGGCCAAAATGGGTGAAAGCCTTTGTTACACGTACAAAGTATGTGGTTAGTTAAGATGAGTTCCATCCCATGTAAGACCCAAGGTCCTAGGATTTCTAAGCTCATGTTATCTTTGTCTCCTCTAAAGATACACTCGATGTAATTTGCATAAAAAAAACTTTCAGATATTGTTTCTAGCTTGAAGGCTTTGACATTGCACACCTCGTCAGACAAACTAACAAGTTGAGTTTGATGAAAACACGAAACCTTGTAAGTTGATTACAAAATTTCAGATTTTAGACATGAACTATAAGTAAGAATATATCAAATCACTTGAATGAAAGTTAAATTGGTAAGATAAAAAATACGTTTTAAAAAATTTAACAGTTAAATGTTGAATAAAATTTAAAAAATTTAACAATAAAGGTTATCAAAATAAAAGAAATCGAAAATTTAAAAATAGAATCGAAAAGTCAACTAGTTCAAGATTTATATGGTTAAACAGGCCAAATCGCTTAGATTTTATTTATATGGTTAAACCGGCTAAATCACTTAGATTTTTTAATTATTGCTTGGACCTTTTTAATACCCCTCTCATCTCATGCTCCCATTATTGCGTTTGGTTAACATCTAAAGGTTTCCAACGTACATGTAGGCTTTAAAAGATTAAGGTTCTAGATAATGAGAAACGGAAACATACCCAGGTAAAGCATTGATTTTGTCATTCTTTTAATTTAATAAAGTTGACATCTTTGGCTTTGGCTAAGAGTCCCCAAGAACTGTGGAGTAAGGGGGTTCAAATAAACTAAATTACTAACGACACAAATGTATTAAAAGACAAAAGAGTCACTTTTAAAGCTAACTTTTTTACCAACTAACAATTTAAACCATAACATTTTAGAAATAATAATTATAACCCTAACATTTCGAAAATGTTAATTTGACCCTATCCTATTGAAAAGTTTAACACCCCTTTGTTAAGTACTAGGTTAGGGTTGACCTGACATCTTAAATTATTTTTACTATTTTTGTGGGTCCCTATGCCACGTCATTGTTGATGTGGCAAAGTGAGGTCTAATTTTTTATAAAATATATACAAAATTTAATTTATTATTAAGTATGGGACTCACCCTGATAATTAAACCTTAAACTTAACTAGAATAATTAAAGTTATTGATTGTTTACTTAAGTTAACATATTATTTATCCATAACAAGATATCACCTAATAATTAGTTGAATCAAACAAAGACTAGGTTAATAGATTTTTCATGTTTTAAGTTTCATGTTTCATAAATACAATGTTATTTCATGTAAATATGATAGCACTTCGTATACATTTGAACGTTGTCTTCATTCTCCATCATTTTCAATAGACCATCATTCTCTATAGTTATTGGTCACCGGTGGCAAAGTTGGTCAACGGAAGTAGCAATCGTGCATCGTAGTTGTCATATTAGGTATGTGTGTGTGGATGGATGTCCATTGGTTTTCTATGTGATCGAGTGGGCAAGTTTTACAATTTGTTATCCCTCAATATACCGTAAGTGTACGAGTCATGAGTATGGTATAAGAGATGTCGATCCCTTGAGGAGTTGGTGAACTTATCGAATTCTAGGTTATCTAGGGCCTAAAATGTAATAAAAAAGAAAGAAAAACTAAATAGAAAAGTAAATAAGCGAATATGGATTGATTGAAAATGAAATTGTAAAATTAACACAAAGAAATCGAAATTAAGCACTACCAATGAACAATAAAAAAAAACACACAAAGAAGATTAGCTGATTATGAGAAGGGGGATTTATCTTATCATCAAATGTTAATAATTACTTCGGAGTTAATTCGGTATGGGTCTTAGACTTCCGAAGGGTGGATTACTCGCTTTTGAGTTATGATCATTAAAATCTAAATCATAAACCCTAATTGAATTATAGAATTGGTAATCCCTCAATTAAAAAAAAATGCCCACACATCCAATAAGATCTTAAGCCCTTTAATAGACTATCGGATCTTTACGTGAGATCTCTCTTCGTATAAATTACTGATTTGATTATTTGTATGATCTATTAGATTGTTTAACTCTCATTACCTAATCTAATCATTTTACTATCAGTTCACTCTCTTTATTTTTTACCGAAGCATAAAAATACAACAAATAATCACAACACCCAATGTATTAACATCAAAAGAAATCACATTAACATTGATTTAAGAACAAATCCCTAAAGGAGTCTAGAACATCATCATTAAACCCAAATCCATCGTTATCAAATCCATCTCATACATTTAAAAGCAAGAATAACAAAGATGAAATGAAAATGTCACTTGGAAGGGGTCGAGATGGACCAGGAAAGCAGCAACAACAACAACCCTTCTTCTTCCCTCTTCCTCTCTCCTTTCCTCTTCTCTTTTTCTTCTTCCTGAGATCTTTCTCAATGTAGCAAATGGAGGCTCTCTTTTTACGTTATTTCTCTTCTCTTTTGTAGTCTTTTCCAATTAAGGTAAAAACTAGATTTTACCAAGGTCCAAAAGACCAAAATAACCTACAAAAAATTGAGTTCAAGAGGTCGGTTCGCATCTGTTGTCGCACAGGCCACGATTGTGGCACTTAAAAATTATTTATGTCATGATTGTGGCCTCGTGGCACTGGATTCTCCACTAAACTTTCTCCAAATCTTCTCCGTACTTTGATATATGCTCCCAAACACTAACAAACATACCAAAGCAACTCAAACACATAAAAATAAACCTCAATAGCATGCTCTTATAACAAACACAAATATCTAACTAACTATCACAATTCTAAACCTAAACATGCATGAATCAATTAATTAACAACTAAAAACATACTAAAATGCCTCTTAAAGCATCATTCAACCCACAACTATCAGTATTGTTGGATCTCGAATGATTCATAGAAGTTAAAACTATTCGAAGGAGAAATTTTGGCCAGTAGTCAAGAGTAAAGAGCAAATGAATGAAATTTTTTTAGCCAAGAAATGATAGACAAGAGTAAAGTAGTAAATGGGAAATGTATATCTATCCAATTTTGCTTTGGGGCTTCTGGTGGATAAAAGATTTTGAAGTGAGAAGAATTAAAGTAAAAGTTAGAAGCAGGATGCAAGCCGAAAATGAAGTTACATTTGTGTAATACGTTAATTAAAGAGATGTACATATTTGTATGTTCTGTTATTGATGTTCATGATTAATCATGGACTATATATATATATTTCTTCGGATGCTATTGATTTGAGATGGAGTTGAGTATAAGGAGTAAATGAAGTAGAAAAAGATGATTCTTGATTTGGATTAAAACCTGTGGCTACATTTTTTATGAAGACATCGAATTTAAATTCGGTCTTTAAGAATCTCAAAGTTTATCATGAAGTTAAAAACTGGGTGCCATATATTGAATGAATATAGAAAATTTATGTCCTTTATTTGAGGAAAAAACTTGGATTAATCTAGGCTGATTTAGGCAAATGTATCTACTAGTAAGTTGTAGACCTTTCTTTTAGCTTTCCAACGATATATAGTATGAAATTTTGGACGTCTGAGTTAAAAATCAAGGTCCTTACAAGGGAAGATGTACAAGAGAGAAGTTAGATCTTCTGCCTTCTTGCTTCTTCTGTGATGACGTCATCTCCTTTTGTGTTTCCTTGTTATGATGTCATCTTCTTCTGTATTTTGTATCGTCTGTGTTTTGTATTTTCTGTGTTTTGTATCGTCTGCCTTTTGTATTGTCTGCCTTGTGTTTCTTCTATGTTTTGTATCGTCTGTCTTTTGTATCTTCTGTGTTTTGCTATCGTCTGTGTTTTGCTGACGCGTCTTCTTTTGTGTTTTGCTGACGTGTCTTCTTCTAGGTTTTGTTCCTTCTAGGTTTTACTTCTTCTGTGTTTTGCTGACGCGTTTTCTTCTGTGTTTTGTTGATGCGTCTTCTTCTGTGTTTTGCTGACGTATCTTCTTCTGTGTTTTGTCGACTCGTTTCTTCAGTCTTTTGCTTTTTTTAGGTTACTATTCATAAACTTCCTCTGGTTTACTGTTTATGAGCTTCTTCTGTTTTTTGTTATCTTCTGTGTTTTGTCGACTCGCTTCTTCTGTCTTTTGCTTCTTCTAGGTTTCTGTTCATAAACTTCGTCTGGGTTACTGTTTATGAACTTCTTCTGTCTTTTGCTATCTTCTGTGTTTTGCCGACTAGTTTCTTCTGTCTTTTGCTTCTTCTAGGTTACTGTTTATAAACTTTGTCTGGGTTACTGTTTATGAACTTCTTCTGTCTTTAACTATCTTCTGTGTTTTGCCGACTAGCTTCTTCTGTCTTTTGTTTCTTCTGGGTTACTGTTCATAAACTTCGTCTGAGTTACTGTTTATGAACTTCTTCTATCTTTTTGCTTCTTTTACCTTTTGTTATCTTCTGGCTTATTTTCGACCCTCCAGACGATAGAATTTGTTTTCAAGGTCTTCATAAAATTTGTAGATCTTGAAATCCTCTTTCGAAATCGTCCCAAGATAATCTAAATCCAACATCTCTAATGAAAGTTATGCCATTTGTCCCAAGACAAATTTAATATGGTTGAGGACCAAAATCTTGTTTGATTCTTCCGATCATAATTTTGTTATCCGACCTCCAAATGAAGTGATTCTTGAATCACTAGTTTTCTTAACCTATTTTTTTTCTATCCCTCTATAAATTTTGAGAGCTTTTAGTATTGATGTGAAAAAGATGGATTGAATCAAGTAAGGGTATCGATTGGAATAGAAGGAATTAGATATTTTACTAAACATACTTCAATATTTTGATGATTTCTGGATCAGTAGAGCTCCCAATAAGATAAAGCTTATTTCAAGATGAATTAAAGACACGAAGCTACGAATGGTATGAAGAAGTTAAAGTCAAATTCAGTTTCTAAGAAGTCTAAATTTCCGATAAGAGTTATGCATAGTATGCTGATTTGGACAAAAGCAATCCAAAAAGGTTTGAAGTGTATCTTTTGAATCACTGACTTAAATGAAATGATTTTGGTGTCATTGGAAATGTAATACAATAGAGAAGACTCTTCTAGAATAAAGTATTATGTCAGAAGCACTTACGTGTAAAAGATATAAGGCATAAATGGAAGGCAAAATTGGAAGAAGTGTTGTCTTGCCTATAAATGGAAGGAAGCAGAAGAGAATAAAAGAGAAAAAGGGAGAAAGAAAGAGAAAGAGAGAATGTCGTGAAAAAAAGAGAGAAATACAAAGAGAAGAATAGAAGGAGAGATAGAAGAAAAACCAAGCTAGGGTTTCAATTTCCTTAGCCTATAAGAAAAATTTTGAGATTGTTCAAGAAGAGAAAAAAGTAGAGGAAGAGAAGAGCTTCCATTTGAGCTAGGGATCTCCTCATTTGGTGGAGAATTAAAGGGATCGAAAAGACCTATTTCAGTTAGATTAGCTCACGGAGCACATGTTAAAGATACAATAGGAAAGAGTCTTAGAGACCTCAAGTTGTTTGCAAAGAGAAGAGACATTCTGAACAAGCCTATAAGTAAGGAAATCAGGTAGGTACATATTTATAATAAAGTAAATAAACTACTACTGTCTTCTTTAAATCAAAAAAGTTTTCTGATTTTCATTTGCATCATAAGTGTTGCATCTTTTGTTTTTGCATGATTTGTGAAATCTGCTATATGTTTGCTACATGAATTATGTAATGATTTATAAAGAGATTTTTCAAGTGATTTCTGAAAATAATAGCAAGTTTATGAAATCAAGTTTTGAAAGCGCATATAAAATATTGTATGCTTATGAAACTCAAGTTTTTAAGAAGTGCCATTTTGGGCAACACAAATTTACAAGTCATGATATATGTGTTATGTGGGTTTGTGGTGGTCCCTTAAGTTAAATCACATGCACGTTGACCTAAGTTTAAAGCTTCTTCCGCCTGTCCGCTAGTGGCATGGAGCTCTTTCAAGGACTCCTATAAGTTTACGGCTACGTAAAACCATTATGTGGAGTTGCGTTAGTACATTCTATTCACGGCTACATAGGACCCTTAGGGGAAATGTATAGTACGCTCTGTTTTGGATCCACCCAAACCATTTGATGTGCTTATGTTCTCATGTTATCTTAATAAATTTGATGCATTCATAGTTTGCAACTTGTGTTGAAAAATGCATAAATGGTGCTTGTTAGACCCCGATTTTTGTGTGGATTTTAGAAATAGAAAAGGAAATTAAATGAGTATTTTTGAATATGTATTGTGTTATATATGTAATTAGGCTTTAAGGAAATTGATGAGAAAAGAATTGTTTGATTTAATAACTTTGAGTTTTGAATAGATTTGTATGGGTTATGAAAGTCTAAGTGAATGAGTTGATTGAAATGGAGTTGAAAAGTATGAAATAAATAGTGAAAGTGTGAGAATTTGAAGAATTAAGAAAAGTTTGACTTTTTGGTTATAGAGAGTTGACTTTTTGATTTAGGCAAAATTTGAGAAAATAATCTTCATGAAACTTGTAGCTTCCGTTGAGAGCTTTCTGTTGTCATAAAGTTTGATATTTTTCGATATCGGGAGTGAAAATTATGAATGATCAAAGTTAAGTGTTATTTGGCTTTGTTTTGTGAAAATGTTCATAAGTGTACATTTAGGTGTACTGTGCTTTGAGACAAATTATGTATTGATGTGATCTGAATTGAAGTTAGTAGTCTATATGAAAGTCATAGGAGATTTTTCGAGCTTTTTAATGATGTATTATATGTTATTTGTGGATGTGAGAATTGGAAGATATGAAATTATAAAGTTTGGATGTTGTTTTAGGATGGAACATGATTGGCAGAAACTTTGACTGAAAAATTGACCTAGTTAGAGGTTGAATTTGTCTTTAAGTTCTTCATGAAAGTTGAAGATTTTGATTTGATCTTTAATTTGACAGAAAGTATGCAATTTTTGGAACATGGAATAAGAAGTTATGATTTTTACAAGTTTTTGTTATTGGTATAGCATGATTATTAGATGACAGAACTTTTCATTGGAAAATTGACATCTGTAGAGATCAAATTGATTTTTCTGTCCTTCATGAAAGTTGTAGGTGACTTTCTGATCTTCGCATTAATATAAAATATGATATGTGTAGACCTAGGAGTTAAAAGAAAGAAATGTTGGAAGTTATGTGATTGTTTAGGAAGATATTCATATAGACAGAAAGTTTGATTGGGTTTTTGACCCTGTTAGAGATGGAATTGATTTGTGAGTTTTTCATGGAAGTTGTAGAAATTCCTTTAAGCTTTCTATTAATACCAAATTTGTTAATTTTGGAGTTCATGAGCAAAAGATATGATTTGAAAATTTTGGAATTTTCTGCAGCTCCAGATTCCATCCTTAGGCGTGCCCACGCCTATTCTAAATTTCTTAGGCGTGCCCACGCCTAATCTTTGAATTTCGCCCCGTAGGCGCCCTCGCTCTGTAAGGGCCTTGCTTTCACTTATAACTTTTTCGTTTGACATCCGATTGACTTAGTTTTCAAAGCATTGGATTCCTAAGGCAATTATTTACATTTTCAGGGGAAATTTGTATTTTTATGAGATTAAATTAAGGATGATTAAATTAATCAAAGTGAGTTAGATAATTTTCTGAACATGCCTTTTGCAAAATTCAGGATCTGTGGAGATCCGATTGAAGTGATTCTTGAGGAAAAATAAAATTGAGTCATGGGGCTACAAATCATATGAAGAAATGAAATTTCAATTTAACCCCTAAGATTGTCAATTTCTGATTTGAAGTTCAGATTAGTGTTCCGTCTTGGATTAGCAAGATCTGAAGGTATTTTGGACATAAATTTTGCTCTATAATCCAAATGAGGTGATTCTTGATTTGGATTACACTAGATAAATAGAGCGAAAATTGTTATGAAGGACTCGAGTTTCAATTTAGTCTTTAAGGCTGTCAATTTTTGGATGGAAATAACGTGCTGGAAAATGATTTAGCATAAGACATGTTCGAACTGTTTGGAGCATAACTTTTGATGTAGAGCTCCAAATTAAATGATTTTGGTGTCGCTATGAAACTAAGACAATAAGAAATATTTATCTAGAAGGAAGTTTTGACAAATTTTTTCAAATTGATATTGATAAAAATATCCGAAAGTAAGCATGAAATAAAGTAAAATGCAGGGGCAATTTTGGAAGTTTACTTAAGGAATTAAGTTTAAAGGCATACATGGGAGGGTAATATGGTCAATGGTCATTCATTAAAAGACTAGAGGAGAGTGTTGTCGTTTTTAAAGGAAGAGACTCACGACACTTAGGAAGAAAGGAAGAAATAAAAGAAGAGAATAAGAAGGGAGAAGAGAGAAGCTTTCGGTGGTGTATGGAGGAAGAAGAAAGAAGATCTTAGAGCTTAGATTTTTCTTGAGTTTCAAAGGGTATTTGATGCTTTCATGAAGGAAAAAGGTGGAAGAAGACAAGAGCTTCCTTCCAACCTAAGGAAATTTTGAAAATGGAGGAGAAATGAGGTAAGAGAAAATTTTGAGTTTTGAGTTTTGCTTAAATGTTTAGTTTAGAATCATGGAAAATGGTATGGGTTTGTAGATTATGAAGTCAATTTTGGTGAATGTTTGGTTTAATTGGTTCAATTTTGGATAATCGTGAATTAGGGTTATGTCCAATTTTTATGATTTGGGGATTTTGGGAGTTTATGATTTAAATAGTTTGAATATATGTGGGATTAGTGTTTTCTAAGATCAATTTGAGTAATTATGATTTTTTATGATATTAAATTTGGGTGAATTGGTTTAGGAAAATTTCAATTGGAAGAAAGAAAGAAGCAAGGGCCAAATTTAAGCTAGGGATAAGCTTCTAGCATCGATTCGAGATGGGTAGTATGTTTATTTATTGAATTTTAAGCTAAGTATGCAATTGTGAAAAATCAAGAAAGTGAAAGAACGGATTTTTGGATTTTATTGTTTCTGAATGATTTTGAAAAAAATAGTTACAAAGGTTAAATTCATCGTTTTCAATGATTTCGATAAATTGATGAAATTTCTGACAATTTATTATTTATGAATGATTTGATCAATTATGAAAAATTGTTTATTCATTGATTTTGAATGATTTGATAAAGTTGAAATTTTTGTTAAATTTATTGTGTTTAAATGTGTTAATAATTTCTGAAATTCATAATTTTTTCAATGTTGATAAATTATGAAAATTGCATTCCTTATTGTGAATGATTGCACATTGAATTATGCGAAATTGTGACATTTGTGAGTCACTTTACGTTTAAATATGACATGACATGAAAGATTGAAATTTCGAAATATGCCTTCGGGCATTCCGAATTTTTGAGTATGATTATGTGTTATGTGGGTTTGGTCAGGTCCCATAAGTAGGACAAGTGCGCACTTGTTTGTTTTTAAGCCTTCTCTCGGCTGCCCGCTAGTGGCAATGGAGTTCCAATCTCGGATTCCCATAAGTCACGGTTACACCGGACCGCGATGCGGGAAGGTGTAGTACGTTCCGTTCACGGCTGCACAGGACCGCTATGCGGGAATGTGTAGTACGTTCTGTTTTGGACCGAACCAAACCATTTGATGTGTTATATGTTTTGTTTTGTTTATAAGTGTGATTCATTCATGATTTGAAATTTGTTTATGATTGAATAAAATTTTTAAGAAATTGTGAAATGTGAAATGTGAAATTGAGTTTTCAACCATGAAAATTTTGGAATCTGTTTATAAAGGTTTTTCAATAATGTGAAAAGTATGAAAAATAAGCAATTGATAAATTTTCAAGTTGAGAAATGTTTTATAAATGGAAAAAGATTTTTGCAAGGTTTTTGCTTATTGTTGAATTTATAAACATATAATCCACGAGCTTTGTGCTCACCCCCCTTTCATCCCCATCTCTAGGTATTCGAGCAGGAGATGGGATGAAAGAATGTCAAGATGTGTTATTCGATTTTGTATCGTTTGTATTTGGTGTAAATTTGAGTTATTTGTATTAATATTGTATAGGGCTTGAATCGCCATAATGTATTGCAAGCATTTATTGATGTACATGAATTATGAAATTGTGTATATAAATAAGAGTGATGTATATGGAATTCAGAAATTGTGGATTAAATTAAATTAAGATATGATTGTGATTGGATATGGATAAGTGTAATTGTGTATAAAGTTGAGTATGGTGTAGATGATTTTAGGAATTGAGTAATTCATGAATGATTAGGTTGTGTTTAGATTGTATGAAGATTTTGTATATTGTTTATGAATGGGAATTGTATATGAGTATGAATTGAGATACTGCTTTGTGATTGAGTTTGGATTTCGGATGGGGAGTCCGATGATACTGGTTATTGTTTGAGAAATATAGAAGTGTGTTTAAAACCTATTTGCAGGTTTTGGGTTAGTTAAATGCAGCCGTTATGCTGCCGAATTTTTGGTTTAAATAAAGATAAAATAAAATAAGAATTGGTTACAAGTTAAATTTTGGGATTTGTATGATTGTATAAGAAGATTATATGATTTGAGTTTTTGTTTAAGGTTTGGAATTGATACTTTCCTAATGGAAAAAGTGTATTGCTTTGTATGAGATTTGCGATTAGTAATGAAAGATGAATAACATGACTAAGAAAGAAAGAAAGAAAAAAAAATTTACACCGATTCGAATTGATTTAGTCTAAGGTTTCCAACGTGATAGTTTTCTATGTTTACGCTTCGGATGTCAGAATGTGATTTTCAGTTTGATCGAACCAATTGTTTGTTTTCGTCTTTTGATCCGCTTTGTTCTTTCGTTTCTGATACTTTGTATTCGCTTTCGGATTTGTTTCGCTTTGATTCGTTCCGTTTTGATTTCGTTTGTTTTCGGCCCATTTCCGTTTCTTTTCCGTTTGTTTCACTTTGTGATTAGTTCCGCTACTTTGTGTTTTTGCCTTCGCTTCAGTTTTTGCTTCGCTTTTCGTTTTTTTTCGGTTGGGATCCGGTTCCGAGATCGGGTCCCAACATGTTTTACTTAACTTAATTTATAGGATTTGGATGAGTAAACTCATGATCATATTAATTTAGAGGCAAAGTTAGGAATCAATTATTGAATATGTTTTTGGCAAAGAGTTGTCTCCTAACTAATCTCGGAATCACAAAAGTTGTGGTTGATAAAATGTTATCTACCTAATTTTAATTTAGTTGATTTGTTGAGCAAACTCAAGATCAATAAAATTAAAATTTGATCTTAACCCACTAGGAAATTATGCGATAATTTCTCGAATTAATAGTGAGGGCTATTAATTTGTATAAAATAGTGGGACTAACGAAATATATTTTAAACAAAAGGTCTTTATTTATTTGGTTTTACAGCATAAACTAATTTTTCGTTTTTTGATGTTTTAGTTTTTGAAAATGAGTACAAACTTGTCCCTAAGGAGCATCATGGATTCAAACAAATTGACTAGACCAAACTTTTCAGATTGGTTGTGTGACCTTAAAAGTGTTCTAAGGCAAGAAAAAAATTGTACGTTCTTGACACTGATCTTCTACTTGAACCTACGCAAGATGTTGCCAACGAGGATTGGGAATATTATCAAAGTCATATTGATGTCAATGAGCAAGTGACACGTGTAATGTTATCCAACATGCCTCCCGAGCTTCAAAGGCAGCATAAAAATATGAATGCAAGGGAAATGTTCCTACACCTTCAAGAGTTGTTTGGTGCATAGAGTTAGGTGGAGAGGATTAAGACTGTGAGAGCTCTGTTTCAATATTGGATGGCTCCTAGATCATTAGTGGAACTTCATGTTCTACAGATGATTGGCTACATTGAAAAATTATGCCAATTGGGGTATGACTTGAACCTTGAGTTGAGCATTGATTTAACGCTCCAGTATTTTACCCCAAGTTTTCAAATTTTATTATAAACTTCCATATGAACAAAAAGGAAATGCCATTGGTTGAATTACTCAACATGCTCAAGACCACTAAGGGATGCCTTAAGAAGGAATCCAATTCTGTTCTTATTGTTGGCTCTTCTTCTTCCAAGAATAAGGGTAAGACCTTTAATAAGAAGAATAAGAAAAAGAACTAGAAGGCTTATGCTAAGTTAGCAAATTCAGCAGGCGGTGTTAAGAAGAAGAATGACAGGGACATCTGTTTCTATGTGGTGTAGCTGGACATTGGAAGAGGAATTGCAAAGCTTATCTTGCTAGCTTGAAGGAAAAGAAGTTAAGCATAACTTCAACTTCATGTTTGTTTATGATTGAAATCAATCTTTTTACTTCTATTTCACAATCTTAGTTATTAGATACTGGATGTGGTTCTCACATTTGTAACAATGTGCAGGTACTGAAAAACAGTAGAGTGTTAAGAAAAGGTGAAATGGACTTACGAGTCGGTAATGGAGTAAGAGTTGTTGCATTAGCTATTGGAACTTGTAGTTTAGCTTTGCCTTCTAGTCTTGTACTTGAACTAAATAATTGTTATTATGTTCCTGTCATCACAAGAAACATTATTTCTATTCCATGTTTGGAC
>JANZLF010000004.1:19852379-19865892 GCA_026546835.1 Erythroxylum foetidum | reverse complement strand
AAATAATATATTATATTCCACACTTAAAAAATATCGATTTTTTACATTAAAAAGAGATATTACATTAAGATAATAAAGTTACGTAATAGCACTAAACTAGGAATACACTTTAAGAATTGCAAGGCACGTAATTGTATTTAGTATTTCATCTTTGCAAATGTATTTACTATTTCAACTTTGATTTAATGCATGAATACACCTTGCAGAGATGCATTTAATGCTTTAACAGTGCATTGAATATTTGGCCATTATTTATTTTAAAGATGAAGCTTTTTAGTGAACGAAAAACGATAAAGCCATGAATACACGTTTGATAAAAGGCATTTAATGTTTCAACATAAACAGATGCATTGAATGAATGCAAGACACGTAGATAGATGCATTTAATGCATAAAAGACAACATATAAGGCTTATTAGTTATTAGTTCACATTTTCTATCTATCTGGTTCTCTCGCTTTTTCTTTCTCTGCTTCTTTCAATATATTTTGATACCTTGGTATCAACCTCCATAAATGGGTGCTGAGAGAACTGATCATCGCCTTCTGCGGAAAGTGTATGGGAACATAAAACTTGTACAGATAGGTGTTGAGAGAATCAAGAATGTGTTGTTCCTGATGAGTAACACATGTGGTGGTCATCGTACCTCTGCTGAAGCCATTTGCAACACTTTCAAGCTCGAGTTTGGTGATGAGTATGGGGTGATTGTGAAGGATGTTTGGAAAGAGTACATAGACTGGCGTTTGAATGACATGGAAATATACACAATAACAAAAGCTATGAAGACATAAATAAACACAAACCTGTATGAAGATGAGGGACAGAGAGGATGAAGATGCGGCACAGAGAGGATGAAGATGTAGCGCAGAAAGAAAAAGAAAGCGTGGTATTTTTTGTTGTGAAAAATCACGGAAACGTGATTTTTTCGTTTTCGTAAAAGAGTTGCAGTTTTTTTTTATTTTTAAAAACAGCGTAATAAAACAATATCAACCAAACGTGATTTATGCCGAAGTTTTAATTTTTAAACAAACCGCAACAAGAAACGAGAAAAAAAAACGAAAACAAACAGGGCCTAAGATTTTTATTGAAAAATGTAAGATAAATTAAATTCAAATAAATGTACATCATACTTCAAATAAAAAAATTATGTTATGAGTTCTTTTCTCTTGTGATTAGCCTACCACAGCAACTTGAAAAATCCTCTTTTTGGCGACATGTGTTTTACTTTTTGAGTTGGTCACCAAAAATCCTGAATTGATTAGAGAACTGACAAGCATATGGTTAGTTCTGCGTATAGGTTAAGCAACGTCTTCCCCTCCCCTATTGAAGATAAGTAACGTTGCCTTCTATAAATTTTTCGTTTGATGTGTTATGGACAAAAAGATCTCGTAAAGCATGGTAACCGTCCTTTCAGGTAAGCAAGTTTTGCTATAGAAAAGCACGCCTTCGTTAACGCACGTAGTCTTTAAACCCTACTCCTCCTAGAAAATCAAGCAACTAAACAAGCAACACACGAGCTAACGTAGAAACATCGTCCAGAAACAAAAGGATCATTAAGTTCGTAAAGCAACCTTATTTCCTAAATTAATTTCCTTAAATCAAGTCATCATCGTCTTCTATAATTTCGTCTTCTTCATCCTCGGATTCTAGTTCCCTATCAAAATAAACAGCTGGTTCGCTGTCATCTGTAATGGGAGGCACTCCTTTTTCTTCCATCAATTCATCACCTTCCAGCTGTCCTTCTATACTCTTGATCCCCTCCTCCTCTTCTTCTTCGTCTCCCACAACCACATCCTCGCTTGTTGGGAGTTTCTTTTCAGCAACAGGTGATTCCTCCTCATCTGATTTTTCTACTAGGTCGTCTGTCACTTCTTGAACCGTTGCAGGGTCTTCCTGGAATATCAGCTTCCATATTTGTTACTATCGATGCAGAACAGAATATATGGTTCTTTTTCATTGCATATTTAGCTTGCAAGTTGCGTGTGCTGGAAATTCATAATCTCACGTCGAAAAGAGAAAAGAAAGAAGTGTCATATATAAAGATAGGATCGGTAATCCATTATATTAGGTTGAGACATACTGTCTTAACCTAATAGATGAAGTCATTCGTGTTCTAACCGAACAAGAAAATCGTACGGAAAGAGAAAGAAGGAGAGAGAGTACCTGAGTGGAGGCCATGGGTAGAATTGTGACAAAGAAGCAGCGAAGAATTGAGATATGACTACAAGCTACGTAGAAAGAACAAGACAGACCTATATATAATGCATCGCACCTGCGTACATATTACAAAAGCGAAAGCAACTTCGTCTTTTTACTTATCTACGCATGTATGTGGTTAACAGTTCTCCTTAACCAGTTTCAAGGGAATAAAACTTATGTATCCCATCATCCATCGACCTGTGAATTGAACAACAAACAAAACTTTTACAAATTTAATTGAACAGAGGGAAGTTTCTTAAACGCCAGATTACAATATTAGATCAAACTCTAGATGATTATTTGGATTAATCATCAAAGTCATTATTGACATTTGATCTGCACATAATCTGGGTGACAGTATCTCTTCTTGTTCATTTTCCATCGAAAGCATACTTGTCATCGGGACTATTTTACCGGTGAAAATACGTACGTACACAATGAGATCGTAGCAAGTGGAAAAGAATATTACCCCCATAACGCTTTATTTAATGTAGGATAAAAGAACAATTAGTTTTAAGCCTGCACCTTGTTGAGTACACTACTAATAATAAAATTCCAGGTCGATCGTATCACAAAACTTGTCAAAGAAACGCAATGAAAAGAGGGACTAAAGTGAAGGGAATCCAAGGTATAAAAAATTCCAGGTCGTATCGTAAAACTTTGTCAAAGAAGCCCAACGAAAAGAGGGAACAAAGTGAAGGAAAAGCAAAGGTTGCTTCCTGCCAATTCCTCCATGATTATGCACTTTTAGCTCGTCGTGGATCCATTCTGATTTCGGTGTCACTAATCGGTTGGGTATATTTGCTCAAGTTGCGGAGGTAGAAGAATTATTAGGGATCCCATTCTCTGAGTTGGAAACTTATGCAAAGAATTATATGCTCAGGTGAGTGGTGATGTGCTTTAGTGGAGGGAAATAGGTTTTCAATTGCTTACGATAGTTATTTTGCCGTACTAATTAAATTATTCTTCCGTTGAAATCGCATTCCTTGCTTGCTGCTTTCCATAAGGCTCCGTTTTAATTGGCGGGAAAAGTAAAGTGAATTTAGAATATGATTCTTTGGAAAATAAATCTATAGAAAGTAAAGATGTACATATGTTTGGATACTTATAAAAATTATAATAAAAAAGTTGGGTGGATTCTTATTATAGTATTTGATATGTAACAGTATTTTATATAATATAATTTAATTTTGACTTATATTTACAATTATATCCTTACAAATAGAACTTAAACATTATCGATTGAAACTTCTAAACAAAAATATTTAAAATCTAAATACTGGTCGATACCGAAAATTTAAAATAAGCGGAATTTTTTGCAAAATTTTAAAAAAATTTAAAATTTTCCTACCTCCCTCTTATCTCTTCTTCCCCCCCTTTTTTCAAAGTTTTTTAATCAGTTATTTTATTTATTTCAACTTTTATAATTATTATGAATTTTTAATTTTATTTTTAAAATAATAATAAATATTTTTATTGCTAATCATAATTATAAATTAAATAAAACTTAAAAATATTTTTATTTAAATTTATTTTAATATTTTATATAATGAGCTGATTCATGCAGAACTCATAATTAAGTCACAAAAACTTCTGCAGAAATCACAGCTGCAAAAATACATGATCAACGATAATACATCAAAGAAAATGCAACATAAAACTATTCAGCCCAGCTTAATGAAATCATCGTCTTCAAAGGAAAGCACTGAAGCAACACAGACGTAGAGAAGCAGTACGCAGAGAAGCAACATGAACACAAAGAAGCTCACTTTTTTCAGGAGCACATCCACAACGTAATATATTAACTCCTCTTCACCATAGGTTCCAATTAGACATGAACACACCGTAATATCTGTTCAAATCCACAATTAACTCACGCTGCACACATACACGTTGCTTTTCCTTAAAAGCCACACACACATAGCATCTTCACCTTTTTAATTAATGCAACACAATCACGTCCTTCACTTTGACACATACTCACTTTAGAGATAGAGCACACCTGTTGTCTTCCATCCACACACATTTTCCTATAAGCAATTAATGCACACTTATGGATAACTAATGCATTCACATTACTATACCACCCATACACGTAGTTGTCGCACACCTCCTTTGCTTCTATGACTCACTCAATCATCACCTCACTTACCGAACACACATATTCACAATAGACTTCTGTAATATATAGAAGATGTAGGCAACATAATTCACCGCATTTACTCCCGGTGAGCGTGTATGACACAAACTCAATCAAGTCAAAGGAGTCCACATTAACCACGCAATTGCAATATCCCAATATCCAAAAACGCAGCAACCAATTAAAAACACATCTCCTTTATACCACACAATCCCTTATTAACTCAATACCACATATGCACCATATATTTAAGATATGCATAAATCCCATACATGATAAGTGTCCCTCTTCAATTCAAACATGCATCAACCTCATCCTTTTTAAGTTCACCAATCTATATGATAATTCTAAGTATCTTATATGTCCAATTTAAAATGTCAAAACTAAATAAAGGATATATAAAATATATCCTAACAATCTTCCCGTTTTTTACATTTTTTGTCACAAATATGAAACTCTACCTAAATAATATAATTGGACATATAAGTATCAAATTCACAATTCATATGACAAATACTCCCTCTTACTCAAATATCAAGTTCCAAAGAACATCAAATTTATCCAATCACCCAAAATTTTCCCCCTTGGGACAAAAAGATACCAAAAAATACGACGAATAGTCACACATATACCTTGAGATCTCCCCCTGAATGGAACATTCACCATAAACAATCTGATGTCTTCCCCCAAGAGAGATCCATACTAATGTGAGAGCTGAAGAATCTTTGGTAGAGCCAAAAAGAATTCACAATGTAAACTATTAAAAAAATGAGAGGGCAATAACAACAAAAAACTAAAGAATTAAACAAATAAATCTTTTCTTTACTTTTTTTGTTTCGTTTTGTTTCGTTTCGTTTTTTAACAAAAAAACTTTAAAAATGTAAAGCATATTATCCCTGTGCCTCTCGAAGAAATTCAAACCTGGTCTTTTTCTTTGGCTCGAATGAATATGTGTAACACAAGCAGCCTGCAAGTTTTCGATAATCAACCATTTTTCTTTCTCTTGTTTTTCTTCTTTCGCTCACATCTCCAATAACATTTTATGTTGGATGATTTCTTCGGATTCAAGATGAAGAACCTCGGTTCAAATCAGCTTTCATTGTTTTGGTTGGTTCATCATCCGAAGTAACTGAAAATACTTTAGTTCGAGCATTTACTTCCTCAGCAGTAACTAACTGCAATCAGTTTCTGCAGTTACTTCCTTAGCATTAACTAATTACAAATCTGGGCATTTTTTTGTTTTTCTTTCACAACATTTTTATGCTTATACTTGACCATTTCTAACACAAACTTGCTTTGATACCATGGGATGCTGTTGGAAATTTAATAAAGAGTGTCTAGATTTTTAATTTTGACCTATTTGAAACATCATTTGTAATAATTGATAACATCTTGGCCTTATAGTAATCATATTCTTTTACCTTAGATAAAAGGTTTAATTTGTTTTATCGAGTTCCTCGTGGGATCGGTACATTTCAAAAATATAAATTACAATTCGTATATATGCATGCATTGAGAGTTTTATTAAATATAAAACTTGTTTGACAGAAGATTTTACTCTACATTGTGAAATAGAGTTTCTACATTTATCATAGCAGATGGTACCCAATTCTGAGTGGATGTTAATTTTTTGTACTTGTACTCAATTAAGTGTTTTCCCTACTTCACCAGCTTTAACGATTTTTGAACTACATGACCCAAATACTTCTTACCTTAACTTTTGGCCCCATTAAAACCTTAAAAAAATCCTTTGATTTATTATTATGCATGTGAATCATAATGTTAGAGAATCGAACTAATATGCAAAGTCATAGAATATCTGGATCATGAATAATATTTGAGTACACATGTAGATTTATCTTATTTTTAAATACAACTTGTCAAGGTTTACCCCTAGATTGCTCACTTTTTGAAAGGAATGATTGTTGATTGATTGTGAGTAAAAATATTGAATTTTAATTCTTGTCATAATTTTGAAAGTTATTTTCGTTTTCTTATGACTATTTATTCTTAAGAAATATGGAAAAGGAAAAGTGTCGTGCTTTTGATTTTGATCTTTAGTTTTGCTCGAGGATGGTCAAAATTTTAGTTGAATGATCAACTTTTTAAAATTTTAACCATTTAATTTAAAACTCTAATTTTATTAATAATTTGTTGATCTGACAAACATAATTTTTATTGCTTATAATACGGAGGTATCCAAAAATTCTTTTTACTATATTATTACTATGTATTTCTAGGTGGATATCTACATTTTATGAATGATAAATATTTAATTAGTCAAATTACTAAAATAGTTAACGTTTTGATTTTAACTATTAAAATTTTGAAATTAAAATTTTTAAAATTAAATTTAAATTGAAAAACGTGGAAAAAATTTAAAACTTTAAAATTTGTTTGTCAGAAAGATAAACTAGCAGAGAAAGCATGCGAATGAACAGAACCTTCTCTCAAAAAGTAGCGAGAATTTGGAATCTCGCGCATTTCACTGCCCACTTATAGATGTTTGTCAGAAGCCGCAAATGCGGGCAGAATCAGAATGAGCTGATTACGCTTCACTACTGTGGGCAGATAAATGATGATACCTACGCATCTTTCCAAGTTTCAATTCAGCCACAACACTGTTAGAACTTAGCTAGCGGCCAACGAGGATGAAAGCAATGGGCCAACGTAATGCGCCCCGTGATTCGGAATGCTGCCAATACTCGTTCACGAGTCACGAACTTGTGGCTCTTAGCTTAACTCCTTACCCATTGCTCTATATATAAAAAAGTGAGTTCCTCGGTCCGATTCACTAGAAAATAACAGCAACAGGGGATGGCAAATTTCAGGCTGATCTTTTTGGTAGTGGTTGTGGTTGCTCTGTGCGATGGATCGTCAAGCTGGGCACTGACCTTATGCAACATGACTGAAGATGGTCTTACGGCTTGCAAGCCATCAGTGACCACACCTAACCCGGTTGACCCACCGTCCGCTGATTGTTGTCAAGCTCTTTCAACGGCTGACTTGACATGCCTCTGTTCTTACAGGAATTCACTGATGTTGCCTTCTCTAGGGATTGATCCTGTGCTTGCCGTGGGATTGCCTGCCAAGTGCAACCTCACTCCTCCTCCGAACTGCTAGTGTAAGGTTAAAGTTCCAGAAAATTGAAAAGACTCTGCCATGTATTTGACAAGCTCACGTTTTTACCCTGTTTACAGAGCGCCCTCGCTTGAGCTTGCTTTGGTTATTAACGTTGTTTTTTTATTATTGTGTTTGGTAGTTAGCTATGGACTCATCTGATGTCGTTTTGGTCTGTGAGGCAGGAGAGCCTCTCTCTCCGGATGTAATGCTGTAAATGATCAATTCAATAAGTTTTTTATTTTTTAAAAAAAAAAAGAAGCTCACATCACCAAAGTGACTCGCTCTCTTGACTGAGCTTTCGTTTCCTTTGTTTAAAAAATGCCATCTACCTAGGACACCTCTATGTCTCAAGTTCAGTCTTTCCACAGTTCAAATTTGTTTGGATACAAGCTGTCCAGCTACCAAGCCTTAATTCTCAACAATTGGAGTACTGAATTTGATGGAGGCCTCTGGTATTAATCACAGCACAAAATATGAGGGGTAGAGGGGCAGAGAGGAGAGAGGAAGAATGATAGAAACGGAAAATACTGGTTTTTCTTGTCCTCATTTGCTGATGGCAATCATTTTAATAACAAAGAAAAAATATGATAAAGTATGGATTTAATCAATGAAAAAAGCTAAGGTTTAACTTGGTTATTCCTAAAGGTCAATTTGAGGGTATGGTAAATTTCAAAGAAATAGGCTAAACTAAGTTATTGAATGTAAGTGCCTTTATCATATCAATGTTTCTAATTTAACAAATATGGTTTCAATATGCATAATGAAAGCAAGTTATAAAATTATTCTACTATAGATGATATCACATGCATGTAAGAATAACAAGAGCTTTTAAAAATTTTGAAAATTTGCTCTTAGGCACAAAAGCTCACAAAAAATTTGGGTATATATATATTTAAATAATATGATAATTTCATTCAAAGTGAATATTTCAATGACTACAAAAAAATGACATAGAAAATTCATTTTATTCTAGCCGTCATCCTTTTGCACACAAATTCAAATCAATATCCAATAAGGAAATATAGTATTCATGGACAAATTCTACCAATTAAGAATATTGGTTAATAAGATTTATAATCCAGATTATAATAAGCTTGAAGCAATTAGTTAAAGATTCCTTAAACCCATCCCCACACTTAAAATTATACATTGTCCTCATTATATATAATAAAAGTATATATGAAAGTGAAAGGGTTGTTTGATACTTTCTTGATTATGACAATTTTGTACTAATTTTGTTCCATCAAATATGAGTCAAAGATCTTATAGGTTGCCTCCCATACAACGCTTTTATCGTTATTACCTCGACGTACCTTTATGCTCAACTTCATCCTGCATCAATAATAGCAGCTTGCTTCCACCTTTTCTCTATAAAGCAGTTTCATATCTTGTAAATAAGCCAAATGTTGCAAAATGATCAAAAGGACATAATGTATTGAGTTAGTAAAACTAATTAACTACAATAATGCCCTTTTCAATGACAAATGATTAAAAACATAGGGAATAAGAAAACTCCCTATATCATCTGCTAACTTAGACATTTTATCTTTGAGGAAATGGGCACCCTCCACCCTTAATGTTACTACCAATAACTCATTAGTAGTTTACTTACTTAGTTCCTCTACCAGTTCTTCCTCAACCTTCTCTGTCCTCTATTCTTCTTCTTCCTCTTGGACAGAGGTTCTGGCTCATCTTCTTTACTTATCTTCTGCCACTCCTCTATTTTCTCTTCTTGGATGGAAGTTTCTTTGTCTTCTTCTTCAGGAGGCTCTTCTTGGAATATCCCTCCATTCATGAAACTATCCTTTGTCTTTTTTTTACTCTTGAATTCACGTCGATCAACTTTCATTTCAACAAGGATTTTCATTAATTTATCTCTAAGACTTTCTTCCTCTTCTCCTTCTTCTAGGAGCTCGTTTTCACTACTAAGGTTGGTTTTCGTTCCATGTTCTTCATAATCTGCTTCAATAATACTAGACAAACTCCCTTGCAGTTCATTAGATAATATCTCCACTAGATGGTCCATCCAATTCACCAAATTTTTTATACGAGCCTCTGTTTCTTGATGCTTTATGATTAATTCTTGATTGAAATCAATCATCATATTTGTCAAAGTTGGCTCATAAACTGGAAGTGTTTGGTGTTGTAAATATTTAGTTGGACCATAATCATTTCATCCTCATGTGTAAGAGTTGCTCCACTCTTAATTGTAGCTATTCTTATACATTACACCATAAGGTTAATAGCACCTGCTTGGTCACTACCGTATATGTGTTGGTGCTCAACATTTATGATTGTAATGATAACTCCCACCAATGTCACGACACAGACTAGATATCAATTGAGCGTTTGAAAACATGTAGAGAACATCTTTCTCTCTCATATGTTGATGATATAAATTATGAAGATATATTCTAGCCCCCATAAAATACTGTTTATTCCATTCTTTCATTGTGTATTATGGCTATGAAGTTAAATCTCAATTCCTAAAATAAACCACCACATAAACAAGCCAAAAGAATACAGTAAGATGCAATAAAATAAATACAAAATTAAAATTAAAATTAAACTTAAACTAGAAGAAAATAAAAACAAAATGACATGAAAATGACTAAAATGATAGCATCCAGGTTTTGTTAATATCAAAGTCCCCCATTAATGGTGGCAAAAACTTGCTTGGACTAATTTCATGAGTTAGTCAATATTGTAATCCTCACAAGTGCACGATGTAGCTATAACTAGTACCAACAAAGATAGGTCAATCCCAAGAAGACGATAAGTACTAGTAATTCCCTTCCCCTATTGTCTAGCCTAAGAATTGATTTTAGATTTTTAATTAAAACAACTAAAACTAAGCAAGTAAAATAAAATAAGTACGAAACTGAACAGAGAATTAAGGAAGCACTTAGGAAATGATCGATATCGAGAATTGGTATCTAGGTTTTGAATCCCCTTAAACCTTTAACATAATGATCCTTTATTATACAATTGTTTTATTGATTTATTGGATCGTGGAGATTCCTATGGTACGTTAATAGCTAACCTTAAGTTTACTAACAATTAATCATATGGTTTCTAATCGAATTACTCGGGTTAAAGTTTATAGGATTGTTTTATCAATTTGTTAATCCCTCTATCAAGTTTGACCTTAATAAGGAAGATTTATTTCATCATATCTCTAGGGCTGCAATTAACTCATTCCAATTACGGTAGATTTATTCAAACCTAGGATTTCTCAATCTCTACATTTGCAATTATATTATGATATAATATTTTTGAGTTTATTAGAACAAAAATAAAACGCTTAATCATATCACAATAATCAATCAAACCAATTAAATTAATAAAAAAAATCAAACATATCAAAGTATTAACATAGGGTTTATCTAACCTAAATAGTAGTAAGATTGTTAGTTACACATTATTGAAGAAATAAAACATAAAATGAAAGAAAAACGAATTGAAATCAATGGGTTCATAATTCTAAATCTCCTTGATTGTCTTCATTCAAGTATTCTTGCGACATAGAGGGTTGATCTTGTATTTTGATAGATCTATCGATGATTTCTTCATGTTTTCCACGTCTCTAGACCAAAATTGCCCATTAAGAATAAACTCCACTATGGAAATCCCCTCCTAATGTCTGCTCCCTTTTATCTGCCCCGAAAACATCTTTTTCTGGCAAAATTTAGGGTTATAGAATATGCACCGACTGGTGCACTTCCATGCATCAGATCGTGCATAAACAAAATGTCCAAAAATCACGAAACTGCATAGCCTGAGTGAAATGCACGGTCTTGCATCCTTTCTGTGCTTTGAATCTTTGCTTTATGTAGTATTTTCGTCCGAATTCTTCTCCTTTAAGTCTATGAAGGCAATTTTAATCTATATACATACTTGGAGCAAATTAAGTACCAAATATACAATAAAAATATCAAATATCAATGAGGTAAATTATGATCAATTATGCATATATCAATAATCAACTCACAATTAAGATCTCTTTTTAATTACTTATTACTTGATATTTGTAAGTTTATTAAGGTACCACTCTCACCGCATAACTTAATGTAAGTATCTAGATTCAATTCAAGTATGAGCATAATAAATATTACAAAATAGTAATATATTGAATTCAACAAAGAAAAATTTAGGGATAAAACCTTAATATAGATTTTGCAATCTATAATTATGTTCAAAACATAACTATTCAAATTTGGCATACAAGGTAATGAAATAGAAGAATATAAGAGAAAGAAATTAGCTTAAAGTCTTGATATAGAAAATCTTGAAATCTAGAATTAATCTTGATGTTTCCACTTTTGATCTTCTATTTTAATGATACGTAGCCTTCTTTATGTTTTTCTCCTTTTTTTGGTGACTCTAAAATCTACCTCCTCTTCTATACTCTTCATAATATTCTTTTATAGCAAAAACTATGTTTTCTATAATATACACAGTCACTTAGACGACCTGTAGGAGACCATGTATCATAAAATCTCTTCTAAATCACGACTTCACACCACATAGTTGTAAAAGTTTATACGGGCACATACGCGACTGCATAGGTCAACATACACGAGCGTGTTTACACTAACATAAACAACGCCTTTGAAGTTCCACATGTTTATAATGACTTACACGATCCTTATACATGACCATATATCTCCAAAGTTGCTTCAATTCTTCTATTTTATGCCTCGATTTCACCCAAATTATTCTTTGTTTGGTATATGAAGGCAATTATCACCTTAAAACACACTTGAAGCAAAAATAAGTATAAAAAATATCATAAAACTCTCAAAAAATAAGCAAAGCACACTAAATATGGATATATAAAGTTAATGAATTAATCATTTATCCATTACATATTATTATAGTTTAATAGATGTGCTTATATGTAAGTATGATAAATTAATCAAATTAATAAATCAATATGTTCGACACATAATGCCCCTTTAATTTGCTTATCTCCTATCTCTTTGTGATGTAATTATAGTATTTAAAAATTGTCACATTGACCAAAATTAATAGTGCAACTTAATAGATGAATTAATTAATAGCTTTTCACAAAGTATAAAGACCTTCTATTAAAATTTTAAAATATAAAGAATTTTAGTGGAATTGATATAATCACATAAGAGGTTTTTCTTTTAACCCAAAATCCAATTTATATTTGAAATATATCATCTCTATAATTCTCAATGATATCATTGTAATATGATTATCCATTTAAAGTTTATATCCATAAATTGATACATCAACCAAAGGTAATAATGATATAACTTAACCAAATAACTAATTTTAAATTTTTTGGAAAAAGACAAATCTTCGACGAAATCTTAAAGCACATAAAACTTTAGTATAATTGACAGAACTTTAAAATGTATATCTTTTTATTTTAATTTTTAATTTAAGATACAAATACATAATTATTATTTTTAATAATTTTCATTATTATCTCAAAAATTCATAGTACACCAACAAAATGTTTAAAGACCTCCGAAGATAATGTAATGGCTCGCTAAAATATTGATTGCCTAACTTTTTCCTTTAGGGCTTGTTTGGTTGGCGGGAAAATAAAGTAAATTTGAAATATGATTCTTTGAAAAATAAATTTATGGAAAGTAAAGATATTCACATGTTTAGATACTTATAAGAATTATAATAAGAAAGTTGGATGAATTCTTATTATAGTGTTTGGTATGCAACAATATTTCTTGGAATGTAATTTAATTTTGATTTGTGTTTTCAATTATATCCCTACAAATCGAATAAAAATTAAAATCGTTAAATAAGGAAACAAATGAACCTGAAGATTGTCGATTGAAACTTTTGAGTAAAAATATTCAAAATCTTACTAAAGAGAGAACAATAAGAATAATTGAAGACAGTATTATGAATATCGATACGTACCGGACCAAAATCGTAATTAGTGTAAATTTTTAATTTTTATTTTAAAAATAATAATAAATAATTTTATTACTAATAATAATTATAAATTAAATAAAACTTAAAAATAAATTATTTTTATTTAAATTTATTTTAATATT
>JANZLF010000004.1:19829283-19840864 GCA_026546835.1 Erythroxylum foetidum | reverse complement strand
TATATAATTCAGTTTTAAATTTAATAGTGAAATAGAAATATAAGTTACATTTAAATTATATAGTTTTTATGGTTCCTTGCCCCATTTTAAGATTAATAGTTTATTTCACTTTGAAGTAATACTATATTATTTTTCAAAAAAGCTTTAGTCATAATTTTTTAGAAAGAGAAGCTCTAGCTTCTCTTAAACGTTGTATGATCTATATGGTGGGTTATTTCTCTCTCAGTTGTCTCTCTTCAATTAACTTTTGGTACTAGCATTCTCCTAACTGTTTCTTTTAGCCTCTTTCTTTTGATTTTTTCCTCGAGCCCTTGCTTCCTCTTCTAAAGCTTGATAGATCTTCTAGTTTTCCACTTCTTTAGTCATTCTTCTATCTCTACCTGTTGTTGACTTCCCACCATCATTTTCCTTTTCCTCTTCCTCTTCTCATAATGTCTTCTCCTTTACTTTTACTTTATGTGTTCTTAGCTTTAGTAACTCCTTTAAATGGGACCTCTATTTTGATCTTTCATTCTTTTTTCCTCATTGCATCTTTTTCAAT
This sequence comes from Erythroxylum foetidum, assembly GCA_026546835.1. Taxonomy (NCBI): domain Eukaryota; kingdom Viridiplantae; phylum Streptophyta; class Magnoliopsida; order Malpighiales; family Erythroxylaceae; genus Erythroxylum; species Erythroxylum foetidum. The sequence continues at coordinate 19,840,323 of JANZLF010000004.1, read as the reverse complement.
TTTTCTCTATTGACTTTTTCCTCTTATCTCTTTCCTTACCCAGTGCAATGTTAGAACCTTTAACTTTTGGTATGGAAGGCTTTCCTCCTTTAGCCAACTCCAACTCATTACTTATTTCTAACGGCTAATCACTTCCAAAAATTCAAGCACCTACTGCAACTCAGGTGTTTTCCACACAAAACCTAAAAGTCAGTCCTCTTTCTTCAAACCTTGCTAATATGACCTCTCTAATCCTAGAAGCAAGTTATGAGGGACATTTCACCATCTGTGAGATGCCGCTATTACCTTATTTTTCCTTTAAAGGCAACACTATTATCGCTCTAGAGATAGACATTCTTAAGAAGCATGCTACAAATGAGAATCTAATCTTATTAGTTTTTTCAAGGACAAAAGGCTAACTTTTTTGGCTTTAAACACTTTGGCAATCTCCATTGAAAGCATCTTAGTCTGTAGGAGGTCTTACTCGATGAAATTTTGTTCCTTTTCAAATTCTTCTCATCCAACTAAGCTTAAAAGTTATTGGAAGTTGGCTTATGAAATTATAAATTTAAGTCTCTACTTTTACAATTATGAAATTTAATGATTTGAGGAAGAAACAAGTTCCTCTTTGTTTAAATATCGATAACATTTCCCTCGATTTTTAGACAGCTAAAGTCTTGAGCCGTATGGCAAGGTATACATATAAACCTTTGGGCATAGATGAAGTAATAGATACTATGAAAAGGGTTATTTATACCTGAGTTCGTGTTTTAAAAGACATTAAAAAAAAGGAGATCCCAAAAATCATTATTTTATTAACACTTAATAAAGCTAATAATTTCTCTAAAGACCATGTATTAGTCACTTACAATTGGAGGCCTAACCAGGTTAAGCTAAAGCAAGAATGGAGCCAATATGAAAATAATTCTAAGCTGGTGAATATCAGAAGCTTATGTAATAAGATGCAACTCTAAAGCTATCAACATTGCTAACTGTAATGAAAAGGTAGAGGAACTATACTAAGAGAATCCTTTTATCGATATTTTAAAATTAATAGGAACAGGGTTGTTGAACTTCAAATACTTAAAAAGAAGTACACTAGGAAGACAATCCTCCAAAATTCTTAACTTTCTATAATGGAATCTCAAGAACCTCAAAACTTGTCCTTGCTAAGGAACAAAGTTATCTCTATATCCCAAGAACCAACAGAGTCACTAATAGGAACACAAAATAACCAGATCAGTAAGACCCTTAATGGTACTTATCTTGAGAACAATTTTTTTCAAAAAGTCATAAGAAGAAGCTCCAAAAGGAAAAAAGAAAGTCATAATTTCTCCTCCCAAATGACCATCCTAGCTTAGAAAACTAAAGGGCTTTATAGCCCCAAAAAATAACGAATGATTCCTAACAGACATTTTGGAGACTAAAATACATAAAGAAAATATAAAAATTAAGCTTTCTAAGGAGGCACTTATCCATCATTACAGACCACCATTTTCATTACAATGGAAGAATATTAGTGGCTTCTAACTTAAGTAAAGTGGAGGATACATCTACATTTATAGTGGAACAAATGATACATCTTCATTTATAAGGGAACAAATGATAATCTCCTCATTTTAAATGAAAAATTAGAAATTGCATTTTTTTTATGAATTTAATCACAACTTTATAAGAACCTCTTTGTGTACGAGCTTAAGGAGATTAGGGGGAATTTGAATATGTTATAAATGATCACAAGAGACTTCAATAGTATGATCTAATTAATAAAAGCTTAAGGGAATGTCGGTTGGAGAAATCATACTAATGAACTCATAAAATGTACCAGTTTCTTGTAAATTACTAATTAAAGAATTAAGGGCCACTTTTACACCTAGAACAATAAACATAAAGGCAATTGGTTTGTGAGGAAAAAACTAGATGAATTTAAGGTTAATGAGAACTGGATGGATGCATTTCCAAAAAACAAATCAGTATTCAATAGTCATCTATTATGGAATCATATATTTATATGGTTTATAATATATTTAGTTAGTAGAACAAAAGCTTTCCATTTTGATTTTAAAAATACTTGATTAATGTGGAAATATTTGATGAATCACTTTCTAAGGACCTTAACACTCTTTTAAGAGGAAGAAAAATCTTCATATATATTAGAAAGCTATAAATGATTAAGAATGAGCTGAAAATCCTTGCTGAAATAGATGATCAGATACCCAAAAGGCTATCAAAAAGGTTAAAGATATAATCAATAACATTCAAACCTATCTCTACTGTTGAATGTATTGAATGTTGAAAAAAATCTATATTCCAATACTTTGTGTACATAGGAACAAGATTTATATAAAAAATTCCTAGGACTATTTAGGAAGTAATCTAGCTATTAACTATGAGAAATCTCTCAATGGTAGGAGAGATTATAAGAGTAATTATAACAATATCAATACAAGATCAATGATAATAATCTATAGTCAACACTCCCCCTCAAGTTAGTGCATAGATATTGCATATGCCCAACTTGCAAACAAGGTTATGAAACTATTTGTTGTAGAGTCTGTTAGTGAAGACATCTACCAATTATTCATTTAACCCCACATGGAATAATTGCAGAGAGCCATTCATAAGTTTCTCCTTCAAGAAATGTCGGTCAATTTCTATGTGTTTTGTTTGATCATGCTGAACAGGATTGTGAGCTATACTAATAGCAGCTTTCTTATCATAGTAGAGAGATGAACTTCCTTCATCCGTCAGTTGTAATTCATTCATCAGCTTCCTTACCCACAATAGTTCACACACACCTTGAGCTATACCTCTATATTCAGCTTCTGCACTGGATCTAGAAACTACATTCTATTTCTTGCTTCTCTAAGTGACTAGATTTCTTCCTATGAGCGTACAATAACCAGTGGTTGACCTCCTATCATCTGGAGATCCAGCCCAATCAGCATCTGTAAATGCTTCTATCTTAAGATGACCATTGTTAGTAAACATAAGGCCTTTTCTTGGAGTAGACTTTAGATAGCGCAAAATGTGAAACACAACTTGTAATTATGGTTCTTGTGGATCATGTATGTACTGACTTACCAGACTAACTGCAAATGTTATGTCAATCCTAGTGTGAGAAAGATAGATGAGTCTCCCAACTAACCTCTGATATCTTCTCATGTCCACTGATGTACCCGTTCCTGCTTGCAGTTTGTGATTGCTTTCAATGGGAGATTCAGCTGGTTTACAACCCATCATACCGGTGTCTTCTAATAAGTCTAGGACATATTTTCTCTGAGAGATAAAGATTCCTCTTCTTGATCTAGCAACTTCAACTCCCAAGAAATATTGCAATTTTTCTAGGTCCTTAATTTCAAATTCTTGAGCAAGTAGTTTCTTCAGCCTAGCCATCTCTTATTTATCACTTCCAGTTACAATAATGTCATCATCATAGACAATAAGAAGTGTGATCTTACCTTGGGAGTGCTTGATAAATAAGGTATGATCCACATTACTCTGTTGATAACCAAAGCAGATCATAGCCCGATTGAACTTTTCAAACCATGCTCATGGTGATTGTTTCAGCCCATACAAGGCCTTTTTTAACCTACAAACTTTCCCCTGTGTCTTCTCATCTTCAAACCCTGGAGGAATCTCCATGTGCACCTCCTCCTCCAGATCCCCATGAAGAAATGCATTTTTAACATCGAACTGTTGTAAGTCCCAATAGCTACACACGAGAGTAAAATTCTAACTGTATTCATCTTAGCAACAGGGGCAAAGGTTTCTTGATAGTCCACCCCATATGTTTGAGTAAAGCCTTTAGCCACCAATCTCGCCTTGTACCTCTCAATGGATCCATCTGGCTTATGCTTCACTGTGAATACCCATTTGTAGCCAACCGTCCATGTTCCTTTTGAAGCAGTGACAAGTTCCCAAGTCTCATTTTTTGCCAGAGCCTTCATTTCTTCAATCATAGCTTCTTTCCATTGGACAATTTTCATTGCTTCTCTCCAATCCTGTGGAATAGATACAGAAGAAACAGACACGACAAAGGCTCTATAAGCAGGAGATAGTGAGTCATATGTAACAAAGTTAAAAATTGGGTGTTTGGTGCAACTTTTAACACCTTTTCGAAGAGCAATTGGCTCATCTAAATCATCAGATAAATCATATTCTAGCTCACCAGTGTTTTCGAGGGAAGAGGACGGCATTGACACAGACTGCATGATGGCTTTTTCTGTCTTATCTCGCCTTGAGCATGTCTTTAAGTTTGGTCTATCTAAGCGCCGACTTTGATCCTCTTGAACAAAACTAGTTGTCTCCCCCTGAATTGCTCTTTCTCCTTGGATCACATTATCTCTAGAATCAAGCAACACTTCTTCTTCAATCTCACTCTCCCTTTGAAGAAGGGTTGCGGGTGTGGTGAAATAGGACTCATACTCTAGAAAAGTGACATCTATACTTACAATGTATTTCTTAGACTGGGGATGATAACACTTGTATTCTTTTTGTGTGGGAGAATATAAAAAAAACACACACATTTCAAAGCTCTTGGATCCAACTTACCAACATTTCAAGCATAAACAAAGCAAACACACCCAAAGACTCCCGAAGGTACAATGCAAGAGTTTGTACCTTGTAATATTTCAACAGGGCTTTTAAAATCTAAAATTTGAAGTGGCATTATGTTGATAAGATAGGCGGCTGAAAGGATTGCATCACCCCAATATTCCTTTGGAAGATTCATTGTGAACATGAGTGATTCGTGTAACCTCCAGAATGTGTCTGTTCTTCATTTCCGCAACTCCGTTCTGTTCACTAGTATAGGCACAACTAGTTTGATATACTATTCCATTAAAATCCAGATAAGCACGAAATTTTCCATCCATATACTCCATTCCATTATCTGACCGTAAGATCTTGACTCTAGCATCATGTTAAGCACACATCATTTTGTGAAAAAATTGGAAGCATGAAAAAACTTCACTCTTATTTTTCATCAGATAAACTCATGTCAATCGAGTGCAACAATCAATAAAGATCACAAACCATCTATGGGCAGAAAGAGAGAGAGTTTGAGTAGGATCCCAAACATCGGAGTGAATAGTCATAAAAGGAACAGAACTCTTATTACTTGATATATGATAAGAACTTCTAGTGTGTTTAGCAAGTTCACATGCTTCGTAAAACAAAGAATTACAAGAAGTTCTCTTAAACAAGTTTGGATAAAATTTTGCTAGAACAAAAAAACGAGGGATGTCCTAACCGCCTATGCCACTGTAGAATTTCCTTATTAATCATATCATTTCCAAAAGACGCTTGATGTGCAATTATCGGGCGCTCTTCTTCCAATACATATAAGTCATCCTGCAGTCTACAATTTCCAATCTTCTGCCCTGTGTGAAGATCCTGAAGAACACAATAGTCGGGAAAAAATTCAACTTTGCAATTAAGGTCCTTAGTGATGGAACTGACAGAGAGAAGATTAATAGAAAAACGGGGTAGGTGAAGTACTGAGGATAGGGTAATATTGGGAGTACAATTAACAAAACCTGTACCAGATATGGAAGTAAAAGTCCCATCTGCTATTCTAACATTATCCCTGTTGTTTCCATTAGAGTATTTAAAAATTTCTTTTGAGAGCCTGTCATATGTCTGTTAGCTCCAGAATCTATAATTCAAGGATTATCTTTAGAATTGCAGTACTCAATACTTGATTTGGCAAGGTTTGATGCACCAACTGTGGAAGCAGAGTCTGTTCTTTAGAGAAGCTGTCTTAAGGCCTGAAGTTCCTCATTGGATAATCCCCTAGCTACCGATGGTTCAGACATTTCATTTCCATTAGCCAAGTGGGCCTGACCCCTTACCACTGAGCCACCTCGTTTTCCACGACTCTGCTTAGGTCTTCCATGCAATTTTTAGCAAGTTTCTCGGGTATGTCTTGATTTTCCACAGTAATCACAGTGTAAGGGATCCTTATTAGATAAAGTATTTGCAGGTTTCGATTTTTCATTAGAACTTGCTACTAATTCTGCTTTTTCAATGATAGGTGTATGTAGCATAACATTTCACCTACTTTCTTCTTGTTGTACTAGCGAATGTGCGAGTTGAACAGAAGGGAAAGGATCTTTTTCGAGTACCTGCTAAAAAATCAAATACTCGATCTTCGTCTATCATGTTTTGGAATCTAGTAGCGTCTTTTGAGCATTCTGCTTGAAAGTCCTGATAATAGTCTAACTTTTGCCACAACCCACATAACTCCGCAAAGTACTGTGATATATTCATATCTCCTTGCTTCGTGTTGTGCAATTTATTACGAATATCAAAATTTTGAGCTTTATTACCTATTTGAGAATAGGTCAGAGAAGCAGCTTTTCATATCTTTGATGCTGTGTCAAATAGCTAGTATGTCCGAATAATCTCCGGCATCATTGAATTGATGAGCCAAGACATGACGAGAGAATTTTCGGACTCCCACTGATTGTAATCAGAATTATTGACGTCGAGTCTCTTCCTGTCATCATTAATATAACCTTGTAATCCTCTAGCTTTGATGAACAACAAATAAGATCTTGACCAAGCAAGATAATTAGTTCCATCAAGTTTTACGGGACTAATTTGAATTGAAGGATTATCAAAACTCGACATAATTACCTTATTTCCTTCCATCTTCTTTAGTGTTATTTAGGACAACCAACAAAAAATTGCCAATAGAATAAATAGACGCTGCTCAGACAAATGTGCTTCTGGTATGTGGACAAAAAGATTACCAGAAGGACAGAAACACAAAATACACCGAGGAGAGGCAAGGGAGCAAGGGTATTGGTAGAAGGTAAGATCACGTCTAACACCACCAAAGGAGAGGCAAGAGGTCGGCGCGTCTTTCACGGTGGAGTCGCCAGTCACTGCTGAAGCAACCTAGGTGGGTGGTGAGAAAAAAATATGTTGCTGTTTGGGCGAGTACACACTCAGCCACTGAAGAACAGCAGAAGAACAAACGAAAAAAAAAAAAATAGTCCCTAAATCAGATAGGGCTCTGATACCATGATGAATATTGAAGATAATTTGTATTTCTTGTGTTTATGTACATAGGAGCAAGGGTTTATATACAGAATTCCTAGGACTATTTAGGAAGTAATCCAGCTATTAACTCTATGAAATCTCTCAATTATAGGAGAGATTATAGGATAACTTAATCAATGCTAATAATCTCTAGTCAACAAGTTTAACTTCCAATTTGCATGTGGTGGCAACTATAAATGATAGCCTAAGACTGTAAACATTTATTGTCAAGTTAAGAGTTACGATACATCTTTATGTCTTTGTTGGTAGCTTGCCCAGAAAGAGCTGCAAAAAATCAATATGTACAAAGCACCGAGAGACAAGCTTGTTTGCATTCTCAACTGTTGCAAGGTTATAAACAATTTGCTGTTTAATGCTTCTCATGCTTCAAATGACAATCCTCCTGGAGCTGATGAGTTTCTGCCTGTTCTGATCTTTGTTACTATAAAGGTAAGGCCAAAAGCTGTTTTTCTTTATTTACTTAATGCAGCAATATGTTTGTTGTTTGCTTTCAATGGAAATGCTTCATTTTAAAATACGTTGTTCAAGCAAAATCAATGTTGCTTTCCTTCTGCAGAGACAGTTTATTCTAAGGAGTTATTTGCGACTTTACAGGAAGTGTATGAGTTGAAGCGATTTATATGCAACGCGGATTGCATCTTCAACCTAAAACATTGAAAATTTTATGGGCTATATAAATCAATTCTAACCTTTGAATGGAGTAATCTCTAACACATTATTGTTCAAGATGCTGATCGAGTTTAGTTATTCACTTTGCAAATTTGTGTACATCTAGAAGAGTCAATATCTTGCTAACACCATGTCATGTAATATTAATAGGTTTTATAATACCATGTTGTAATATGCAATTGACTCCACCATAGTTTTCTATCATGTTACGTAATGAATAGATGGAGTCCACAATTAATTTTACCCTGCTGATTATTTGCATATTTTGAATTATTCCTTACCTTAATTTGTTAGTTGTATCTACATCTCGAATACATGGGAATTGTTCTGCAGACTATCAGCCTTTTGAAGGGTTTAAATAGTTCTTCTGGCATTTATTAATAGGTGGGAAGTTGTGCATTTTCTCACAAGTTCACGTTGGGTTGATCCAACCTATATTATGCAGGCAAACCCTCCTCAACTGCATTCAAATTTGTTGTACATACAACGGTACAGGTGCCAATCCCGATTAGTTGGTGAGCAAGCCTACTTTTTCACAAACATGCTCTCTGCAGAGTCTTTCATCTACAATATTGACGCAAAACTGCTATCTATGGAGGAGAGTGAATATGAAAAGAACATGGAATTTGCTCGAGCTGTTCTTTCTGGCCTGTCAATTGATTCCAATTGTCAATCTGATCAAAATTCAGGAAACAATCCCAAAGCAGAATCGGAATCTAAGAAGCAAACGGGCTCTCAAATTCAAACCAATACTTCTGAAACAAAATGTAGAACCAATGATGCATTTGCAAAAGAGGAGTCATCAATGGAAAAGATCCCGTCCCTGTCAGATATAGAGAATAGAGGAGCAGCTATGCTTTTGAAGGAAGATCCAGTTAGTAAAGTATTTCGAGAATATCCATACTTGTTTGCCCATGCTGGTGATCTAACTTTCAATGATGTGGAAGACCTACTGAATAATTACAAACAGCTGGTTTTAAAGTATATTTGTCTTTCCAAAGGGCTGGCTGGTGCTACTGCATCTCGTCCTCCATCCAGATCTCAAACTCGAGTTGGCCATATTTCTGAACCGGTACTGGAACATACTGCAGTAGAGCACAAAGACAAGTTAGAAAAACCAACAGGCATAATTGATAGTTCAGATACAGGTTCTCCTGTTTATGAAGATGATATTGGATCCAAGTCCCCAAAGGAGGAGGCAACAGTACCTCAAGAGGAGGGAAAACAAGACAATGCCAAATGAGTGCAAGGGAGCATGTTCTGGGGTTTAATATTATGTCATTCAAGTAGCTATCACTAGAGCTAATTGTTCCTTTATTCTTCTGATGATGTGAAACCAAAATAGAGTTAAGGTCTCAAATGAAGATGTGCCTTCCTTCTACTTAGCATTACAGGGACATAGATAACAAAAGGAATTTAGCATTTCTATTGCAGTGCACCTCATAGTATCTTCATGGCAGTTAAGTTTTTGAGCAGTTTGATGCAGCCAAGATAGATCCACGATACTGCCACTTGTTGCCCGACTGGTTAAACTTTTCCGGTATGAGAATCTATCTGAACAATTGATGAGAACATTGTTGACTGCTTCTTGTTCATTCGGTGCAAAATGACTTGTTTGCATTCTCTCCATCATTTCCGTTCATTGTACAGTTAACTCTGTGATTGTATAAGAAATTATATATTATAGAGCTAACGTACATTTTTTTCTTCTTTATATGTGCTGATGGCAGTTTATTGGAAGATCCTATGATGGTGATATATGCGTTGATCTGATGCTTCAATCCTTAATAGCAATCAACTTTGGCAGCAGTTTATTGCCAGGAAAATGGTGGCATATTAATGCCATGCAATTAGTGGTTGATTTGTCAAAGTTTTGGTATTGGAACCTAACAATCTTCACCAAAATATGTTCCCACTCTTTGACTTCTGGACCTGGAAAGTATGAGGTGCAATGGCGCTGATATGCAGTCTCATTTCTAGCAAATCCCATCAATTGTGTGACATCTTGTTAACTTATATCATATATATGTACTCAACTGTTAAAGACAGGACATTCCCTTGTTTGTTTCTAGTTGAACTCTTCAATATGTCATGTTCTAACTTGAATTCTGCCAGAGACGGGACACATTTGATCCATGGAAATGATAAACTAGAGGAACTAATGTGTACGTAGGACAAGCTGCAAACACAACAAAACTGATACTATTTATGCAAAATAACCTGTTTCATTCTGATACTCAGGATTTGTGTCGTGTTTGTTTTGGCCTCTTCATGGACGTGAAAGATAATTGATATATATTTTTTCTAATGCAAGTGATTGAGCCAGACTTTCTTCTTGTGCTTTACAACCATTTGCAGGTTACTATATACAACACCAGATGTGAGGGGACAATGGTGTCAATTATTTTTGTTTCTTTTTAATAATTTAAGGTTCATACAGTTCAGGACACATGGGGTCAGGAGCCATATGTTTGCTGGCTCATGACACTGTCCGGAAACCACAAGTTCTGGGCTCCTTCTTTACCTCAATCCGCAATAAAAGCTCTTAGGTTTTCTTGCCATGCGAGTGAAGTTAGACGGATCTTGGGAGTAAGTTTAGTGTCCTTTGTGAAGAAGATTTTAGATTTTAGAATTCTTATATTTTCTATTAAATTTATGTAAAGTTTATATAAATATTTGAATAAAATTAATTATCAAAATGCATTTGGTAATTTAATTTGTCATTTAATTAGGAAAACAAAAAAGAAACGATGGGACAGCTTCTCTTTTTCCCTACTTAAAGATGATGTGCCTTACATAAAGTAGGACACCCTCAAAACTGTCCTTTCCATAGACATTTAGGCGTTGAAAAAGGAAGTGAAGCAGGTGGAAAATGCACTAAACTTACAGGTGGAAGATCACTGTGAAGCAAATTTGATTGAAGTAGAAAGCTCACTTGATTATACTCACTCATGAGTCATGAGAGAAGAGAGACCCACAAATCCCAATTCCTTTTAAAATAAACAGAGAGCCCTACTTAGTGAGGATGAGCAAAATAAAAGTACCAAATAGTGGCATTTCACGTGCCTTACACATGCCGTTATGTATTGGCATGTCGGCTGACTTGGATGCATCTACAGCCAACACGCCCCTTCTTGTACGAGTTTTCTGTGCACGTGGCCTCCCATGTGCTTGGTCCCCCAATTACCAACTACAGTACCCGATAACTTTATTATATAATAAAAACTAAAACTTCAATAATTTATTAAATAATTTATACAATTTCGAGTAAAATCTTTCGTTCCAGGTATTTTTTTCCGTTAAATCTCATCTATATATTTA
>JANZLF010000004.1:19808305-19824372 GCA_026546835.1 Erythroxylum foetidum | reverse complement strand
TATTTTGTTTGGTTTGTTTGGGCCTGTAAATATTCTTTGGATTTGTTTCTGGAAGTATGAGATGTATTGTATGTGTGTAATGTTTAGTTTTTAAAAATGCATGTGTGAAATGTTTTGAGTTGTTGTCCTGTCTTGGGTGGCATCCATGTATCCTCCCAGGGGGTATTTGAGTGTTACATAATGCATCAGTTTATGAAGTTATAATTGCATATAGTGGATTGATCTCCAACGTTAAATAGAAAACCATTTATTAATTTTCTTTCACCAAAGATGGAAGATCATATAAAATGGAAGACTCACCAAATTGGAGTGCTCACTAATGATTTATATGGATTACTAATAATAAGTTCAATTTTTTAAGTTTCCTTGACACAAGTTAGTCTAGTTTCATTAAACTTGTCATAGAGACTCAATTATGCTTTAGCTTTCTATCAAAGGGAGGTTAAGTACTTTGGGTTGATTAAGGAAGTTCTTTATATTAATTGGTATTTGTGAGTTTCGTAATCAAAACTTTGGGGCATCTTTTCTTTGAAGATTAGTTTACCTCAGGCATTTGGAACATAATTAAGGGTTTATATCTTATTAATATCCCTAGCTTGAGTTTGTAAAATTTCATCAAATGGAGCTATAAACATCATAAGAGGAAAGAACATATTGAATTGTTTTTAAACTTGCATTAAGTAATACCATATAATGCATTTAGATGGAGAGGCACCATAGAATTGTTTAAAAGGATTTAGTTCTACACAGAGGGTTATTATCACCATAATAAATAACAATAGGTATAAGTTAATGGCTCATAAGCTTCACCTTGCAATTACAGTTAAGTAATTTGTTAAATTGGAAGATTTTACCTTGGATTAAAGCAGTAGAATTATTCTTCTTTCTAAAAAAAATTAAAAATTTGGTTATTAAAAATTGTAAAGAATGGGGAACCAAACTTTGTCATGGAATAATACATAGAGGTAATAAGGAAATTCCACTAACTTGAATAAATAACTAAGGAACAAATGGAACTCATCATTTCAGGGAACCAATTGTGGTATTAATAATAAGGAAATAAAAGACTTCAACAAAGCCTTCAAATTCCCCAATTTTCAGAATTAGAGTTGATTTTCTAAAGGAATTTTAAAGGACACCATCATACTGCATCACATATTCTTGTTTAAAAGTGTAAAAAAACATAGGTAAGAGTGTCCAAACTCTCCAATATTCTCAATAGTACTACCTTAACTCTTATTTTTGGTTAACGTAGGATGAATTAGACACCACCTAATTGTCTCATCCTTCATGTGCCAAATTCCACTTATATCAGGTATCTTATAGTTCCAGTTTGTTATTTTCTATCACATGCTCTAATCTTTATCAAAATCTTGTCTAAGTCCCCAGGAGTCTATAATCACATAGGAATAGTCCACTTGTTTAAGAGGGTGTTGTAGGGATATAAAGAGTTATTTTCTAATATTGTAGAGAATACTCTTTAAGGTTTCTTAAAAAGGTCTTTCCTTCTTTAAGAATCTTCTAAGGTTGCATTCTTTCCATATCTAGTACATGCATATTCCAATTCCTAAAAGGTAGACCTCCTTAGAATCTTTAGGGATCTTAAGGATATCTAAGAACCATTTAAATATCTCTTATAATCTTTGGGAAGCAATGTTCCAATGACATTTGCTTTTGATATTGTTACAAATAGTTACAGAATAGGAGCAAACAAAGAACAAATGTTCCCTATTTTCCTCCCTCAAGTTATAGAGTAGGCAGTTGGTGCTAAGGTTTAGGTAATGCAACTTGTCCAATGTATTAAGCTTATTTTAATTGTCAACCACAATAAAAAGGAAACCTTAGGGAGTAAGATTTTGTTCCAAACAAGCTGGTTCCATTCAATTATGGGAGTAGATAAGTGAAAAACTTGCTTATATTCCCTTTTAGAGAGTAGATTGATAAGACTATTATAATAGTCCAAGTTATTGAAATTAGGAGCATAAAAGGGGTCTAAATGATTCGTTTATGTAGGTAAGTTCCAACCCCCTCCTCAATCAAAATGTGCACTTTAGATTGCCAACGAAAATCCAGTAAACAAATCCTAACGAATTGATTATATATTAGGGGACCATTTCCAATCTAATTATCAAACCAAAAGCTAGCTAGCTTTCCATTTCCAAATTTGAAAGTAACATCCTTCTTTATTTCACCCTTTAGCTTTATCAATTGGTTTATGACTTAATAATTTGAGGATTTAGGATTCAAAGACCATATGCTTCTTATTTTTAGAAAATAGTTGCTCATCCATCTTAGCCAAAGGTAGTTTTTCTCTAGGAGAGTTAACCACAACCTATTTAATATTAGAATTTTGTTATTAGTCCTCAAAGAATGAATCCGCAAACCTCCTTTTTCTTTAACCAAACATACTTCAAATGATTTGGTTTAACCCTTTATAATTTTCTCAAAATTCTTTTGATGGTTTGTGTAAGAATTTTATAGAAGAAAATATGAGCTCTAACAAATATATAGGTTGTTTAAGACTGATTTAATAAGTTGCACCCTACCAACCTAAGAGAGCTCTTTGTTCACCCATGAGCTAATTATTTTTTAGATCTTCTCCATTAGAATTATACATTGAGAGAAGATTAATCTTCTTATAGATATAGGAAGACCCAAATATAGTATAGGATAACTTCTTAGTCATACTAGTTATTGCTCCAATGTAAGATTCTAGAGTGCTTGCCCTATTAAATGAAAAGTAATGAATTTTTCTTAGGTTAATTGGCAAATCATAAAAAACCTTAAATTGGAAAACAGAATATATTAGAAGTTGGATACATTCCAAGTGTGCTTCATAGAATAAAATTAAGTCATCAACAAAACACAGGTTAGCTAGCAAAAGCTTTCTATATTTGGAGTGGAATTTAAAGTCGAGAGCTTTCCATACATTATAATTGATCATCTAAGACAAAGAATCCATACAATGGATGAAAAGGTAAAGAGATAGGGGGCACCCCCTACGATATTTCCCTCTTCCCCTTAAAAAGTTCTAAAGGAGTACCATTCACCATAACACTAAAATAAGGTCGAGGATATATAGACTTTAATCCAGCCAACGAAAATATTAGGGAAACCTAAGATACTCGTAAGTTAAAATGGGAAATCCTAACTAACACAATCAAAAGCTTTGTGAAATTCCATTTTTATAAGGATATTAGATGATGAATTCTTCTTAGAATAGGCTTTTAATAGTTCTTGGACAATCAGGATGTTATCTCAATATTTTTACCCTTTATAAAGGGCCCTTGATTTTCACTAAATATAAAGTTGAGTACTCCTTTAAGCCTATTAGCAAGGAATTATAATACAACTTTCTTTATGTAAAACTAACCTCATTCTAGCCTTTTTGGTAAAAACAATCATTTAATCCATCTGGCTCAAGTGTTTTATTGTCATTAAGATGAAAATTTGTTTCCATAATTTCTCTATCAATAATAGTCTTAATCAATTCTGGGGAATCCATATGTAATAATCTCTTTTTGATGAATAGGCATAAAGACTCCAGGGATGGAGATGCATCTAAAATAATACCAACCAAATTTTTGACGTAATTAGTAGCGTCCCTTAATAAGTCATTATGCTCTATTAAGACTTCCATTTTTATTATAAATAGAAGGGATTTTGTTGTGATTTCTCCTTATAACTAGAGATTTATGAAAAAACTTGGCGCATTTGTCCCCATTTTTAATCCAGTTACCCTGGATCTTTGTTGGATTAGAGAAGAGTGGTTTTTGAAAGCTCTTAATAAATTTTCTGTCATTTTTCTCCTTTTCTAACAACATAAGGTCATCAGGATGGCAAATAATTGATTTTTGGGTAGCAATTAAGACCTCTATAGCTTTATCCATGGTTTCTTTTGTGTTAAGGCCTACTCTAACATTGACTTTTTTCAGTTCCCCTTTTATTGCCTTCAATTTCTATACATAAATGTATTATCTTGTACCAACAACAAGCAATTCTAAGCCTTTTAAAATGGCTTTTTGAAACCCTTCAACCTTAACTGGATAATTGTTTAACCTAAATGGTGCAAGCCCAACAATCTTCTTTAGAAGGCCTTTTATTTTGATAAGGGTGTGATCAGATGTAAGAAGATCCATAAAAATAGCCTTACTCTCAGGGAAAGCATTTAGCTAATTATAGTTCACCAAATCCTTGTCCAATTTGTTCTTTGTGAACTAGTTAGAAGATTGTTTATTTAGTCCTATAAATAAGTTACCTGTTCTAGATCAATCACCCTATACTTTCAACATAGTTTCTAAGTCATCAGAAAAGTTTCTTAAGTTGAAGTTGCCTTCAACTTTGGTTTTGTACAGAGTGGAATTAAAGTCCCCACATATAAACCATGCTCCCAAGTATATTGCATTCATAGTATTCAAGCAATTCCCCGAAGAGTACCTTTGAAAATTCACATTAAAGCCATAGAAAACATATGCAAAGCAGTATAGATTCTTATTGATATATGATAGCTTCATATGGATAACCTTTATATTCAAGTCCAACAACTTAACTTGAGAAAGCTAGTATCATAGTATACAATAATTCTTCCATATGCATGATGTTGATGGTTAGTAAGAAAATTCCAGCTAGACCTCATTCTTTTTTAATTTATTTAGATTCTCTAATCTAATCTTAGACTCCAAAATACTCAAAATATAAGGCTTCTCCTTAAAAACAAATCCCCTAAAACATTTAGCAGAAGATTCACAAATGTTCAAGAAAGGAAACACCAACTTGCAAACAGAATTGTTAATTGGATCAAAACTGCCATCTATGCTAAAAATGGACAACACACTCTTTCAACTGATATGGAAAAAAAGATGGGAACTATAGTTTAGCTCAATACTTTGCTCTAGGATTGTCTTTGTAATGTATCATCATTCATCACCCCTAGAATACTCAGTTTTTTGTAAATTAAATCAGAGCTATTAGCCTAGAACTCAATGTAAGTTGCTATAGATTTGCCTACAATCAAAACAATATTCATTTTTCAAAAAAAAAAAAATATGTCTCTCTCATTTGCTTCAACGCCAAAGATAAGAAGTTAAAATTAGCTCACACCAGTTGCAGTTGCACAGACTTTGCAGCTGCTGGTATCAATACCCTGACTGAGGGCTCATTTTGCAGACCATGGTGCTGTTATTAGGCACCAGAGTCATCTTGGACGAGTTTTCAGGTTAAGCTCGTAGATTTGCTTGTTCTTGATTGAGTTCACTGCACTATTGGGCTATTACCAAAAGAAGAAACTAGTCAGGCATGTTAAAAATGGATCCTATAAAACGCCAAGCCTACATGCTGCTGTAAATGACTTGTAATCCCAAGACGTGACGGATTGCAGACAGCCTCTACCTAATGAAGAGAACTGCATTCCTTTAGCTGCATTAATTTTCGGACAAACCAGTTTCCTTGTCATTACTTTTCAGTCAGTTGATATGGACAAGAAAACAAGAATCAAAAATACGATGACCGTTCTCACTCCTGCAATTATGAGTATGCATTGCTATACTTGCTTATTTAACATCATTCAGTTCTTTTAAATTGGTTGTCCAGCCAGAAACCGGCTATAAAAGTCCAGCGCCTCTTTTGGTTTGTACTCTGGGACAGTGTGTCCAGCTCCCTGCACCGAATTGTGAAGTAAAATATTTTGATGTCGGTAAAAATTTAAGAAGTTTTCAAACATTGATACACATTTGCGCATACCTTTATGGTTAAAAAGGTCAGGTTATTCTCGTACCCTTGAGTGTATCTGCAATCAATCACAAACTGTAAGAAAATAATCTAATTAACTCTTGTTAATTCTGCACAAGGAATTCCACAGAAAGGCAGGACTAGTAAAAATTTCAATTGCATTTAACAGGAAACATTTTACTGGGGCTGAAAAGAAGAATCCTTCTTATTAATAATACATCTTCCTTTCATATTTGACCCAGAATTATAACAGCAATACCCAGCAATTTGTCTGTTGGAAGTCCATGGTCTCCATTCATCCACTACTTTATATCCCATTGATCGTGTCCAAGCCTGGCTCCCAGTAAATGGAACACACATGTCGTGATCCCCACTGCATTAATATTTGCAGATATGTGTATCAGATTTCGAGAACATAAAATAATGCAACAAAAAGATAGAAACGGTATACACAGCAGGTGCACAAGATCAACAGAGACTGCAATTTGCATAGCTTAAGAGACCGTACTTCTGCATACTTAACAATGCTACCCATGAGTTGGTAGAATACATCTGCAATTCAGTTTATCAAGCTTTAGATCCTTCTCAAAAAGTATCTTTGAAAATGCCAATTGTGTGTTAATAATATAAGCTTTTCCCTTCAAATTTTCAAAAGTGTTAAAAGTTTATATTCCACTTAGTATAAATCCTGGCACACTTCTCCTTGATAAGAAACTATGAAATATAACTTAATATCATAAATCAACTAGTTCAAAGTTGCATCACCTAGTTTTCTTCCCTACTTATTTGCAATTATTTTGGTAAATAATTACATTTTATGTAGAAGTAGCATGGCTTAGCCACACAAAATTTTCAGGACAACAGCATTAATATGACAGAATCTTGTTACATAATTTTTTTGAATGTAATTTTTTTTAATATTTTTACCTGAAGCAGCTTAAAATCTGTCTTCAGCTACAATTAAATGAAGGGCAAAGAGAAGCAATTCAAATCACACATTACAACTTGTTTCTGTTTTCTCCTTTTAAATTAAAAGATTCTTTCCAACAAAAATGCTACATAGAAGCCAAATCTGAACATATACCTGAATATTAGTGCTCGAAGCCCCCTCAAAGTAAGGTTCTTGTGGTACTTGATCATGCTCCCAGCATCATGACGAAACTCAATACGATCAGTACATAACTCCCAAACACCTGCTACATTCACCTATTTCCACAAGGTTTATAAGTTGAGGGATTCTGTTTCTGTTTTTTCATAAAACACAGCTAAGAATACTTACATCTTCAGCATGGATTGCTCTCCTAACTGCTTCATTATTCAGCCATGACATAGCTACTTCATCATCCTAAAGAGTCAAATTTGAAGATCAGCTCAAATAAATCAAGAGAAAGCGAAATATAAACTCCGCCCAACATCAATGATAAGAACTACATTAAATTCTGCAATATAATGAATTTGCAGTTGAAAGTGAAGTAAATAGCCCCTCATTTGAGGTTTTCCCCAACAATTAGAATTCTTACACCATTTTCACAATTCACTCCAATTCGGAGTTCATAAAGAAGTCAATAAGCTAAACAAGAAGAATATAAACCAGATTTAACAGACTCACAGTGCAGGGAACACTCTCTCCATTCAAAAGCTGAGGCCAAGTTGGAACAATTCCATCTCTTACAGGAGCTCTGAGTGGCCAGGCACGACCAAACATCCTTTTCCTGACAGGAAGAGGCCTATCTGTTTTACCTAATTGCTGAAAGCTGGATGGCAACCTAATTTTGCTATCTTTAGCTTCCATGAGCTCTGCATCATAATAGCATGGTTCTAAAATATCGTATATGTTTAGACCATCAACATCCTGGGATCAATCAAATTGTCAGGTTAATGACAGAGTAAATGATAAGAGTGCTAAAAATTTCAATAAATTTGCAATTAAGCTTATGCATGACCTCCTCAACTTTTGCAAGCTTGGAACGACAAGAATCAGTTTGTGGTCTATAGAAATTTCCACTGCATGCTCTGTTTACCTCCTGCAGTATACAAGACATATTCACATAGGATTGGTGCTCCTAGAAAAACATTAATTCAATAGAACAAAAAATGCAGATTTCTTGTTGAATCCAGTAAGTGTTAAGATGATCATAACTGCCTAAAACTGAGACCTGCGCAAGATGGTCCAAGCTCTTTGTTCAAACAGAGTTTTAGTTGAAAACAAACATAAGGAACGCAGAAAAAAAATATTGAAAAAGCATCTTATTGTGGCATGTTTCACGAACATCATATAAGCCATCTGAGATCAATCCCATCCCATGAGCAAATGGAACAAGCGCATTGCCATCAAACTCCTCATCTGTAACTCCATTTCCTACCAAATATCCCTGCACAACATTGCAGCCACAAGATCTCCTTCAGTATTTTTCTTTCCTTTTTGTTTCTTATTTTGATGCTTTCCTTTAGATAGTTCTTTTAGAAACAAAAGAATTTCTATAAATATACCTTGAAGTTGAGGATAGGCTTTTTACCATCATCAATTCCTGCAGAATAATCAGAATGAACATCAACTATTTGAACTTAATACCAAGGAATCCATATGGTAAAATAACTTTTAGTACCTTTCACTACATCATAAGCAAGAGTTGGCACGTATACTCCAGCATATGACTCTCCAGCAATAAAAAATGGGTTGGAAAGGAACTCTGGGTACAGCTCAAACCACTGGTTGCAAAATAGCAGATTGCTTATACCAAGGCATCCCTCAGAAGTTAAGGAACTGTATAAATGTGATTAAATTAGCCTCTTTTTCCATTCATACCTTTAAGAGAAATACGTGGGAATCCAATGAAGTCTTCAAATCACCAGTGATATAATCAGTTTTATTCTCTGAATACGAAAAGCCCACACCAGCTGGAGAATCTAAATATATTACGCTGGAAACCTAAAGTACAAACACTCAGAATGTTGTAACCAACATAAACAAGGTAAAATAAACAAAAAGGTCAAAATTCATAAACATGGTATCCAACGGAGTATGAAGTTCAGTCAACCTTGGACCAACTGTGTTGATTCAGGTGCAGTTTAGGAAGACCTCCCTGTTTCGTTTCGAAGTTGAAAGGGCCTGCAAAATGCATTCAGAAGCCATATGTTTTAGCATTTATAAATTTAGAAGAAAAAAATCCCCATTGGTATTAGACTAACACAGATATTCACAGGCAACATGCAGAATCATTTTCCTTTGACTTGAAATTTAATGAACAGATAACAATTTTCTGGCATGATAAACGTCATATTGAATTGGTCAGCACAAAAACTCAGATGACTGAAATTACCACCTTAATCGTAAGATTTCCTTCATAATCTCAATTGATCTTTTCTAAGATGAAAATATAAGCAAAAGACGCAATTCAGTTTCCAATGAATGATTTCTTTTGATGAACATCAATGTACCATTTACGGAGAATAGTGACCAGTAACAACCAACTTAGAAAGTTGAACAGAAAATTTCAACTTTCCAATGTTATACCACTTAAGAATCATAAGCCATAATCCCATAACTGAAGAAACAGACATGGCCAGTGAATATTTACCCCACTGTCACTGTCGATTTTAAATTGGAAAAAACAGAGACAATAATTATGATACATATCAAATATAGAACACACACTTTAATATCAAAAAGAGAGCGAATGAGACTAGAAACAGCAGTTGCAGTACATATAAAAAAAACAACAAAAGAATCCTGATTTCAGGCTCATACCATGCTCATAAACGAACCCATCAAAGCTAGAGCATCCAGGTCCACCATTTAGCCAAAGCACCACAGGATCCTTTGCCGGGTTCCTTTCAGACTCGACGAAATAGTAAAACAATCTCCTCCCATGAGTTTCATCAATCGTCACATACCTTCAAAAATATCCCCAGACACTTAACACTGAGTCAACTAGAACTAAAATTCCCAGAAACAGGGAAGTGACAAATATAAGTAAAAGTAACCGATAGTCAATAACATGGTCAACTCAGAAAAGCAATAGCAATTGTGTTAATGTAAGCACTGAAATGAAAGGAGCCTACCCGCCATAGTGTTTCGAGGGGAGAGTGCCAGAAAAGCCAGGAATTTGAGTGACAAGAGCAGTTTCAGGGGCGGAGTGAGCAAGCAGTAGAGAAATCCACAGGAGGCAAGCTATCCTAAACAAGATGATGCGACTGCCCCTACCCATGGCAATTGGAACTTCAGAGGTTGGAATGTCTAGGACAGACACATACACCGTTGGGGTATGCGAGAATCGTATATAAATGGTGGAAATGGCAAGCGGTAGGGAACTATATTTGCTTACAAGTCAAGGTAAAGTGAGATGGGCACATTGTGTATTGAAGTTATCCGGAAATTGCTCCAATAAGAGACGTACACATTTCCCAAGATCATTAGAGATATAGATGAAGCTATATTGAGTATACACAGGTGCAAAATTAGTTCTGATAATAGGATGAAAAATGCTGGATGGGCAGCTGACACAAGATGGAATCAAATGGGCGTGATTTTCCAAACTGGCAACTGACATGAAAAAATGGGTAGTCGCGATCGCCACAGATTTACGGGGTTTTGAAGTAAAGTTTAGCGCTTTAGACTTGGGACCAGATCGTCTCGTCTATTTTTTGTGGAACAATTCTGATCTATTTTATTTGGTCCATTTATTTAGGTGAGATCTATTTAAATCGATAGATTAAAAGAAGTAGTACAGAGTAGGTCTATAAAAAGTGGACCAGAAAATTTAAAGCCTTCAGGAGACCAGATCTTTTGGTTTACTTTTTGTGAATCAACTCTGGTCTATTTTATCTGGTCCATTTATTTATGGAAGATCCATATAAATAAATAGATCAGATGAAGTAGCACAAAGTAGGTCCACAAAAGTGGACCACAGGATTTGAAGCCTTTAGACTTAGGCTTGTGTAAAAACTAAAAACTGACGATGACCACGATGTCTTGTCTCATCTTACCATTAT
Organism: Erythroxylum foetidum; assembly: GCA_026546835.1. Taxonomy (NCBI): domain Eukaryota; kingdom Viridiplantae; phylum Streptophyta; class Magnoliopsida; order Malpighiales; family Erythroxylaceae; genus Erythroxylum; species Erythroxylum foetidum. The sequence continues at coordinate 19,813,653 of JANZLF010000004.1, read as the reverse complement.
TAACCTCCTCAGCTCGTATTTTTCATTTCTATTCTTACAACGTTAAAGCTCATAATTAATCAGACCATTCACTACAGATTTTGATCTCAAAGCTTCACTTTTTCTAACCTTTCCCATTCCTCAAATATTATGAAAATAAGGGGATAAATTTGGACCGAATATACGACCAAAATTAATAATTATTAAAAAAATTCAACAAATTAAATTGTTAAGAAAATTTAATTGATTTAGTCAATTAAATCTTAAAATTTTGAACCGTATAATTTATTAATTAGTCAGTCAATTTTTACAAACTAAAATAAATATATTAATGTTTATTTAATAACTTTTTTTAATTAAATTTTAAATTTTTTAATAGATAAAAATAATCTCTTTTAGTCGTATTTTAAATTTTTTATTATTATAAATCTTTAGCCGTTACAATATTAATTGAATTTTTTAAACCTTAAATCTAATATCATATAGTTTTAACTTTCTGTCTAATTTTTAAAATATACTTAAAAGCATAGAGCGTTTAACACGCCTGAGAGCTAAAAAAAAATACCAAGCAATATATATATATATATTTTTTTGAAACTAGCAATATATATTATATTTAGAATAACACTTATCAGCTTGTTAATTCGCTTTAATCACATCAACCTCAGACCAACTTAATACAACAATACATGGGAAGTGAGAATGCTACGGTCGCATTGAATAACTATTCTTTGATGCCTCCAGCTTGCTCAAAAACATGAGCATGTGAATTTATGAAGTTTTTAACAGCTTTGAGACCCTGAGAGTGAGAGTGATGCTTTATCACCCTACGTATTAGTTTGCTTCAAGGAGTTCAATATCCTGAAGAATTTGTCAGCATAAAACAGCAAGTCATACGTTTGTTATAACGAAGGCTTCTCATATACTATTCATTTCACTCGAGGATGGAAATACATGCATACAGATTGACCAAAAGTGGTGTAATTACCCTATATTCTACTTGGAAGGTTGAAGTAGCAGGTTTAGTTACAAGAACTTAAATGTCCCACATCCAAGTCAATTACCTGATTTATATTCCAATACAAGACTATAATTAAAGCAACCAAAACCATTCTGCTCACATTGGAAAAGGGTGGTGCATCAGAAAACTTGAACCTCTGAGCTTGATCTCTGCAGAAGAGGGAAAGGAAAGTTAAAATCTTTGCAAAAAGAATTGAGAAGGATTACAAGGAAAAGAAGAATACAAGCAATGATTTCATCATCAACTATTAGTTTCTTCAAGGTGGATTCTATGTGAATGGGATTCTGGCACTAGTTCAATTCTTTGTTCAATGGTTCTCTTTCACTTCACTCCTTCCTTTGGATGGAATATCCAGACAATTCACCAGAACAGAGAGGCATTCAAACTTCAACCAAATGAAGCTCTTAAGTAAAGGCTAAGGCTTAAAACTTCTATATAATAGTTATTTGGAAAATCTAGAGTTCCAAAAAAGAATCAGAAGTATCTGTCCACCAAAATCTTACTTCTGTAAGGATGATAATTCACCACAATATATGGTATTATCAGGCAAAGAGACTTCAGATTTGTCAGCCTCTGGATTTACAACGCTCACATAAACTTCCTGGCCCAAATACCATGAGTTTAGATTCTCTGCACGAAGATTCCAAATGCCAGCATTGTCAAGGTAAACTAAGATGGCAGTCCAAGCTCCAGGAAAGACCTGAAATAAACAATTCCACATAAATAATATCCTTCAGTATTCCTTGAAAAGTTTTCACTTACTGTTTTCTTTTACATGACATTGTAAAATTGTCAAGTGACCCATTGCAAGTCAAAAATGTCAATCATTCAACAAAACAAATACCATTGACACTAGGCTAATATAGCATAACTTGATCCATTTTTTAAATTAGGGTTCATAAAAAAGACTCTCTTAGAAATAATGTCATATTAAATCTGGTGTAAGGTTTGTTATCGCTCCATCAAAATGTACAGATGAAATCATTAGCACACATATGAAACACAACAGTATATTGTTGGTAGTTTCTAAAGAACTATGTTCAGTCTTTTTTATATAGTATCAATTTTTGAGCATATGGACGCCAATGCTTTTTTGGCTACCCATCCTCCTATGGTTTTTGAACTCTTAATTTTGACAAGAGGAACTTTATGACGAGATTACAACACAGAATTACCTGAGTAGTACAACGAGCAACACCATCCCATTTGTTATACGTGCTTCTGCTATTCTCTGTCCACACTCCAAAATCCATGCTACATGGTATGCGTGAAATTTAAAGATTACATTTCAGATATTTAAGTTCCCTTTGGTTGAATGCAACAAGCATACGAAAATAAGTGCTCACCCAACAACAAAGAAAGCATATCCATCCATGTGGTAGGTCTGGACTGCAGTATCATTATTCTGGAAGATGATTTCTGTGAAACCTTTAAAAGTGCCATTAATCAAAGAGACATCAACTTTGGGTGGTCTGTCCATAAATTTGTTAGGGAAGTCAAGTTTGTAGACGCCAGAAACATTGTATTGTTGAGCAAGCTTTAGTGGAGTTGAAGGTGGTAGGTATGAAATACCATTAAGAGTGGTACGCCACTTTCCATCTATAAGCTCTGCAGGTTTATTGAGGATTACATAGACATCAGTAACTGTGATTTGACCATATTGGAAAGATCCTTGTGGATTAGGCCGAGCAGCACCAGCAGATATGTTCCATCTGAAATAACACCACCATCACCAAACTTTATTAACAAGCAGCCTAGAGGCCAGAAATCAAGAGCAATTCTACTAATTTTAATTTTAAGGAAAACTGAACAGACAATTGGATCAACAACCATTTCAACTATTTAACACGGTAGGGGTTAATAACATAAAGTACGCTTAACTACAACCTTATAGATCTTGCTTGATTCATTGAGAAAGAGGAATCAAGTTCATTAGGAGGATCAGGAAGAGGACCTGAAGGCGGTCCCCGGGAATTGGAATAATGCAATATAGCAGCAGCAGATGCTTTAGCAGTTGAATTGACGTATCGAGGGCTTGCAACAATATAGTAATCACCGCTAGCATCTTGATCCATTGTAACCAAAAATGAGTAAGACTGGCCCACATGAATGTCCATGTTACTATAGTTCTGCTGAACTGTGTATGATCCTTCAGTCTCCACCAGAAGTAAGTTATGGTTTTGTATTCTAAAGTTCAAGCTGGTTGAGATACCAACATTATGCACACGGAACCGGTATGTCTTACCTGTTTGAGATAGCAAATAGAAAAGAATTTATTTGTGACTGAAAGAGCAAAAGGGGGAAAATTATGCATGTATCTTCTCAGTAAGGATTTTTTTTTACCCACAGCATAAATCCCGCTAGAAACAGTTTTTCATGCAAATTTTCATAATAGACTTCCAGACTTTCGCCTCGTAGAATTTATTTAAAAAGATCCAGTGGCTGATAGACCTTTAATTTCCCACAGTATTCATGGCAGCCCCGACCACTTAATTTGCAATATCACTAAAAATAAAGGAATCTTGCTGATTATCAAGTTATCGTAAATTTCAACACCAAAGAAGACGGCTGTTTTAATCATATGCAAGATGATATCTTGTTTAATGTCAATCATCCCAGCTTTTTGCTTTATATGATAACAGCATTAACATTTTCTCCTTTGTTTCATTATTTTAAACCAAAAAGAAGGGAGAAAACAGACACATAAAGGGCATACGGTACTAATGTATAAACTTGAATCCAGCCCAACGGTAAGGAAATTATCTTCAGCATTGACCACCAAAAAAATGCAATTCAAGTCAAGGGAAGTTTTGGAAGCACTCCTCCAACTGATAAGGTTCGTAAAACCCAAATAAGACATTCTTACGAACAGATATGGCCGTCCCAAGGACATCACCTACTAACCTGGATCAACATTTACGATCTGGTAAGTAATGCCTTCTTGGACTAGTGCCTCGTCATATCTGTATGGACCAAACCCATTGATAAGGACGCCATCTGGAACTCCTAGACCATTTCCATTTTCAACATCCTTTCTCAATTCCTGCTACGCCACAAACAATTTAGGATCAACCATGGATCTCATAGTGGATGTTACCACAAGAAGAGAGATAACAGTGTTGACACTGACCTTATGACTCTTAGTATGCCAGTCACCAATCAACAGTATAACGTCTCCGTCAGGTAGGGCGAATGGTAGCGGTATAACATCTCTGTTGTTGACGATAATTCCCCCATAACCACCTGATGCTTTCTGGAAGTTGAGAGAAGGGAAGTAAAAGAAACTTCCAATCTGATCTTTGACCTGGAACTCATATGTCCAATTCCAACCAGCAGGAATGGGACAATTAGTACCCAAAACTCCGTCTTGCCAGGAGTTCTTTCGATGTTGTATGCCATCCCTATATCATCAAACGGCCATGAGGATGGATTTTATTGACTCCAAGCCCAAAACGGATATAAAAAGACTTACCAGGTAAAAAGCAAAGGTTCATCGAGGTTATTCTTAACATTGATAACAACGTTCCAGTTTGTTGTTAAATTGAGAACTGGGCCTGGAAATTCACCATTGATGCCTATAACTTGCTGCTTGACACCAAGTGGAAAGGCAGTGAGGTAAGTGACAGTCCAATCAAAGTAGACATAGGGATCGGCCGCCAGTGACACTGTCGCTAGCACATAAAAGAAGCCGGAATATAGTGGAGCACAGAACATTGGATAAGATCCTATTCCTATCTTCTTCAAAAGAAAGAAAGAATGAATGACGGAATTGGTTGACAGTGCAATGTGCCAATGTGATGATTGAGTTGAGAGGAAAGTGAAAATCACGAGCAGTGCCCAGTGACTGGGACCCAATTTCTGCTTTGCTTTCTTCTTCGTCTTCATTGAATTCTTAGCAAAAGTAAAACCAACGTTCACATTATTACTGGATTTTAAACGATTTTGTTTTATATTCTAAAGAAAGTGTAAAATTAAAATATTTTACTGAGAAAAAAGAATCCAATAAATTGGTTAATTAAAATTGACGAAAGTGATACTTAAACACAACATTAATGTTCTGTTTGCGAAAAGTAATTCTTTCAACTGTAAAACTTAAACGAGGAGAAAGGTGGAAAAGAAATTGGCCCTCTTTGGCTATCAGCTGATAGCTGATTATATCAGCTGGTTTGACCAGCGGATTGTATAAGCTGTTTGTTAAAGATGTTTGGTAAAATTAGCTGTTTAGTATCAGCTGTTTAAATATAAAATGACTTATAAAGACATGACTTTAAAAAAAATATAAGAATATGAATATTATATATTTTCGTATGTCAATGAATATTCTTATAAAAATTTAGATTTTAGATAT